>CM060965.1:62066786-62599286 GCA_030765045.1 Tenodera sinensis | reverse complement strand
GTGTATACAAAAGTCCTCTGATTGCTATCCTTTCTGTTTTGTTTCAGCAAAGGAGTCATAAAGCAGACAATGTTGATGTAAGGATGTAACGTCCGGGCGGGATGAACAAAACTTTATCCAAAACAAAAATCGAGCATTCAGGTTATAGGAGTTTTGTTTGAGCCACCACACTGTCATTCAAGCAATAATAAGGAATTTCAGGTGCGAGAATTCCTAAGTATGGCATCAGACGTGGAGTTCATCACTGATGTTTTTGCTTGGCTTTTGATAATCCTCTGCTGCATCGGAACAGTTTTGAATGTCGTATTGTTAATGGTGTTCGCTAGACATTCAGAGACACGCACCCCGGAAAACACATTGTTGATAAATCTCTGCATCAGCGATCTTGCATATCTGCTGAGTTTTCTTATAAGTGTAGACATCTCTTCTACGAAGGTTAACATAGAGTGTTACCCCTTTGTGATAATATGTCGCAGTTTTACAATAGCACTCAACACTTACTCAGTGGCTGCACTCAGTGTACAAAGATATGTTGGTCTTGTTACATACAGAGTTAGACTACCAACAGATAAAAGTGATTATGTTTATCCTTTCTTAATACTGGCAGCAGTGTGGATTACTGCAATTATTTTAGCAGCAGTGGAAATATTAAGCCAAGGCAAAAGTGACTTATGCAACAATTATTTCCAAAAAGCTGCCTGTATATACCGCCTTTTGATGTATGGTGTTACACCCTGTGCAGTAATTTCAGTGTTTTACGTTGCAGCTGCCTGCCGAGTGAATCGAAGCGCGCTTCACTTACCCGGCGTGGAATGTGAAGCGCTTCAAACTCTTCGGGAACAGCGCAAGAAGAGTGCCAGAATACTCTTCGCCTTGGCTGTAGTGTTTATAATGACTCATATTCCTGTGCTCGTTTTAACCTACATATTTAGTATGGATATTGAGTTTTCGAATGGGTATTTATTAATGTTCTTAATAGCAACTTTAATGTCCACATTAAATCCCGTATTTAATCCTATTGCTTTATATATAGCCAGCAGACAACTAAGAATATTTTATCACAAATACTGTTATTGCTGTTGTCAAACTTCAGTTTCTTAATCCATGCGTACAGTAACACACAACAAAAGCGTAGCCAAAAGACATAAGACATACCAGATTGTCTTTTAGTTCCTCAGACTTTGGTTTTATGCAACACGTGGCTCATACAAGCAAACACGTATAAGCTCACAATAAAATCGCAGTCTTAACTGATTCTGTAAGAGAGACATAGGTTTATGCATGCACTGAATGAGAGACCAAATGCTAAAAATAAGATTTCATACATTTTATACATTTTTATATGTAAAGTTTCATTTCATATAATTTTTATTCTAGTAGGCACAATGTTTGGTTATATATATAAAAAAAATAATTGCTGAAAGATTGTGATCAAGACAATATATAGTTGAGCGAAGAAAAATATACATTATACAGGGTGGAAGGGAAGTCATTACATTCCTTCTAACATGTGTTTCACAGAAGCATTATAAACAAAAACGTCTAATGGTACAAAGATAACAGTTTTTACTTGTAACATGCGTAGAGTAACTTATTTCTGACATAACTTCGGTAGTAATTATGGCACATCACACCGGGTTACGAAATAATTAATCACTTAAAAACTGTGAAGGATTACTCCAAGCTGCTCTCTCACGCGTTAGGTAAGTCGACAACGTTACATCGAGGTTGGTCAGGAAATTGACCTAGTTTGTGAATGTAAACAGGCCGGGCACTTTCGCTTTCGTTGGGAGCTAGCGCTTGTGATTGGCCCCTACACTCCAAAGTAAACGCGGAAGGAAAAGGCAGGGTATGAGTTTGTTTTTAAGACGCACCGTTACGCTGCTTCTTTATGTACTGAGCTAGGGAAAGTGACATCCACACAATCTGCAGTGTGTTTTCCACAAAAATAAAATATCTCCGTAGGAAATGGTCAGAGACAAAAACGTAAGATACAAATTTGTGCCAAATACCGAGATCTACCATTGGTTTAAATTAATGTAACGACTTCCCTTACAGCCTGCATATACCTATTAGTTTATGTAAGAGTAAGACTGGGTAGTGGGTAGTGAGAGTCACGTGAGTACAATAAATCAGATCTTATTATTTAGCTACCACAATTTTTATTGTTCTAATTAGTTAATGTGAATGGAAACAAACCTCGTGTATCAGGTATCTTAAAGATAAGTTGGTCATGGATTTAACAAATTTAGCATTGGCGGAATATAATGTACTGTTACTTCCAGTTTTACCAGGAAATAAAATTTGAAAATGAATACAAATGCGAATAAAAACACATCCATATAACTATGACTCAGAAGGAAGCATGCCAAATTACTCTCAGAAGAGTTTTATTTATGTCTGTTTGTTTGGCATTTTGAATAAGTGCTCCTCAGAGCCTTGGAGGCATAAATAATAATTAACTTCAAACATTTACTTCTTCCTCTTCTACTTCTTCTTCTTCTTGTTCTACTTCCCATTAGTCTGGTAGCCTGTTCTGTATTCACTCAATTATTCCCACCCCTTCCTTGCACGTCCAACATCTCTTCTACCTTGACACTTATAACCATGGACGATCCTGGGCATTCGACCCTCGTTCAATCTTTCTACATATTCCTTCCAACTGTTCTTATGTTCAACTATGTTAAGTAGATTTTCCGGGCTTTTGGGCCGTGGTCGAGTTGGATTACCTTCCTCCGACGTTTCGCTGAAAACTGCGTCCAGCATCTTCAGGGTCAACCTCTGTTATTTTGGTCTAACTTAGCGGCTGCACATAAACTAAAGTTCACTGTAAACTTTCATATTACTGATCATTTTTGTTTCTTATCAGTGTCCTTGGTAACATAAATTTTCACGATCGCTCGTTCTCATGAATACTAGCATGAGATTATCGCTAACAAATCTTTTCTTAATAAATTGATCTCAAATTATGTTCTTATATTCTTATGTTCGTTATTCTTGCCATTTAAATAAAAAACTTTTACTTCTTCACGTTTATCCACATTTATTATTATTAGATCTCTTCTTGTACAGCTTTTAACAGTGTGCAAAAACCTAATTTCTGTATTCTGTATCTTACTTCTGTCCTGTTTTAAAATCCATGATTTACCTCCATATAACAAAACTGGTACTGCCATTGTATTATATAATTTAAAGTTAGTTTCCTTTCGCGTCTTACGCCTCAGAATTTTATTTATTGTTCCACAAATTTGTTGAAATTTGTTGATTTTATGTTCTACATCATTATCTCTATCTACAGTTAATGTCTTAACCTAAATATCTAAAGTGGAGGACCTGCTCCAAACATTTTCCTTCTACGCTAATCTTGGAACGAATAGGATATTTCCTGTGGTGTGCATTGTTTTAGTTTTTCCCTTTGATATTCTTAAATTATACTTCTTACTTATTGAATGCAATTTAAACACCGTTCTTTGTTGATTTTCTTCACTATTCTGTTTGACCACAACATTTACTTATTTGTTAATTAATTTTGGTTTCTAACCACAAGCGTTATAGGCTTTCCCAAAATCCATTTGCATATGATCCTTTTGTGGCCCAAGATGAACTGCAATTGGAATTAATTAACCTTCAAAGCAACACACCATTGCACAGTTCAGGAAAACATGGATTGGATTTGTGCACATCACTGCGCAAAAACATTTCCCAAGCTGCGCCTTTTTGCAAGAAAATTACTGGCCATGTTTGGTACTACTTATCAATGTCGACAACTGTTTGTTAGCAGTATAAGAGAATTGCATAATAACTACTGTAATAAAACGAAATAAAGGTTATATATATATATATATATATATATATATATATATATAGGGGCCCCAATGACCAAGTTGTCGACGGGCCCTTAAACCCAGCACACTCACTCACTGTTTGTGTGTGTGTGTGTGTGTGTGTATGTGTGCGTGTGTGTGTTAATTCTATAGAACTACTTTTGTCAACTGTTTGATCAGTCAACGAGTCAGTAATGTGGTGAGAGAGCTATTTCTCTGTTTACTCTGGATGACTTTTGAATAACTCCTTAACCGTAAGAAATAGACCAAATCTTGCTAAACAAAAAACGTATATCTCGCTAAAACACAATTTGTGTCCGAATAAATTTGTTTGTAGAGTGGACGATTTTGGAGATATTCCTTGTTATTTGGTTCAGTTTCGGAAAACTTTCAAATACAACATTGTCGTTCATTTTTATATGTTAACCATGCAAGGAGAACGGAATCTCAAAGCTTTAAAAGATTTTAGTATCGCTCAAAGCCTACTGTATTCTTATATTCCCCTTGCACCTACAAGGAATTAAGGAATAAGATAATTTCTGCAAATGTTTATGTCAACTAACACGAAGAAGATAGAGGAATAAGAGTTTGTAGGAATGGTTAGTACAAGAGAAGAGAAAGTTATGTGAGTACAACACATCAGATTTTTCCTATAGAGTTCTATTTCTCGTTTATGGAATTTACACTAAGATCGGGTTTTATACTATTATTATTTGTTTGATCTAATCTTACGCGTCCTTTGTTTCTTCACAGAAATTTCATTTCGCAGCCTTCAACCTTACTGTCGATCTTTTTGCAGTTTCGCATGTACATAGTATAGCATCTAATTTCTTTATACAAATGAATTCATGTGGCTTTTACTGTCTCATCATGTAGTGTTTTGTGATTTCTTCTGCGCACTGTTTGAAACTTTACCTATCTTAAACTATATCTCGTTCCTGCATTGGGCTTATTTCATATCCGAAGTATTTAAAGCTCGATACCTGTGCCACCAAGTAATTATCTAGAATTACTTTTTCCGAACTTAGTATTTTTCCCATAAAGGCACTATTTTTGCTTTTTCTTTTGAAATTTTAAAATTTTAACATTCACAAGCTGTTTAATTGTACAGAGGCCTTGCAGATCTTCACTATTTTTACCAGATGTTATTCTATTTAAGTAACTTCGTGTCCAAAAGCCTTTTCCGAGTGAAGGAGTCCAGGAGTAAGTTCAAGTCGCCTGGGTTAACCCACACAGATGGTAAAGGCACCACGGTACCTATCCTTTATGCCACCCTTTCGCTTCGTAACCAGCGGCTGCTACTTCTTAATCAAACAGCTCCTCCGTTGGCTTTTCAGGGACCTAACGAGGCTGAGTGCACCCCGAAAAATGTTTACCAGCGGGGGAAAATCCCTTCGGCGGTACAGAAACCTTTTTATAAGAAGTTTTTTTATACAGGGGGCCTCAGAACATATTTCCGGTGAAATCTCGACACCGAATATTTGGGTGGAATACTACTGGTAGAGAAAGTGAAAATCTGATTGTACTCGCATAGTTGTACTAATTATTCTTAAAAGCACTTACTCCTTTATCTTGTTCATATAAGTTGAGATAATTTGCAGAAATTATCTTACTGCTGATTTTCTTATAGATGCAACGGGAATATGAGAACACAGCAGACTTTGAGCGATAGTCAAATCTTTTAAAGCTTTGAAATTCCAGTCTCTTTGCACGGCAAAACAGATAAAAAACGAATAACGACCTTCCATGAGAACATTTTAAACAAAACTCACAAAAATAACAAGGAAGGTGAACCGAAATGCTTCATTGCATAAAAATGTACTGGACATAACGTGTATTTTAACAAAATTTTTTGTGCAGTAACACTTGGTCTATCTTACAGTTTACCAGTTATGAAAAGTCACCAAGAGTAACCAGGACTATATAGGGTATAATTAGAAAATTCAAAATATAGATTTAGTTTGCCATAAAAATAACTTAAACATATGGGAGTTTAATCAAAATCGTTAGAGCACTTTTTGATAAAATCAAAATTTTTGAAAAATTCTCCACCTAAAGGGAAAGGGTGGAGAATTTTTTTTTTTTTTTTTTTTCAAAATCTTCGTGTCGCATCCCTGAAAGATATTAAGTTAAATAGAAGCTTTGGTTTTTAATCGGTTTTTCGTTTTTTAGATGCTGCTCTCTCTCTCTCTCTCTTTCTCTCTTTCACACACACAAATAGGCCTTTCTCTACAAATGCTTTGTTTTTGGATTTAGGGGGCCTCAAAACATATTTCTGATGAAATCTCGACACAAATTTCTTTGGTGGAATACAATACTTCTCTTACTACATGTAGTAGAGAAAGAAAAAACTCACTCTCACACGTTTAAAGAATGAGTAATCAGAGGCTTCCAAAAGTAGTATTAAATTATAAACGAGATTTACACAGACCGCAAAATACATGGGAAAAGCGGAATAGGGTGACAACGAGGAAGAAGAAAAGATAATTTAGGGAAGAGTGAGTAGAGAATATCATGTGAGTGCAACATTTCAGTTTTTATATATAGCTACCGCTATGTCCAAGAGTGCAGCAGATTTTAATTTCTCACAATCATTTTAGTTTTGATAAAGCACTGGATGTTTACCCAATTGCTTCGCAGTGTTTCAGATATCAACTTCTTTTCCGGGAAGCGAAATCATTCCTTGCTTCCTTTCTCTCAGCAATCATCACTTTGTGACATGAAATACACGAATACAGCCGCTTATAAAACAAACTTATTTAGGTAAGTAAATACTACACAAAAACTTCTCACCTTGTTCATACAAGCATTACAGCATTGAATCTAATGAAAGCACATGCTTGCTAAAGCTAACAAAATAACTGCACCGTTTATTTGTTTAATTCCTATACTGCGCTTCTTCAGAGAAAGAATGCATTGTTAATAAATACATTAATGGCTGAGTCTCTAAATAATGACACCATGTGATTTGGGCTAATTGTTTTAGTGTCAATTTTAACAAAACTAAAAATATGTTTTCATTAAAATATGAATATGCATATATTCAATTGAAAACAAATGATAAAGGACTGAAACATCACCAAAACATTATCAAACGGACGATTTTTAGGTTTAAACTTTGTGCCATGGTTCTAGAATTTTTCCAGTAAATGCTTCGCTTATGTGACTTCAATTACAATCTTTGGTTTGAGAATCTGAAGATTTGTTTAGCTCTAAACAAATTAAATACGCCAAAAAGGTTTTAAAAGTATATTCTCAATATCCATCAAAGCAATTTCCCTTTAAACGTTCACATTCACAAGCATCTCTATAACTTTCGTAGACTATAACATTATAATATATAAGCATGTAATAGTGTAAATTAATTGATCTGGATGCCAATAACAAACGAGGCTCTTACATTAAAGGCACCTTTAACTGCCGGAAATGTTAAATAAAATAACCAAACCATGCGCGTGCGTGTGTGTTGGTGTGTGGGGCTGTGCGACTATACCTCTGTCTGTTAACAGTTGGTATAACTCAAAAACAAATATTCGGATGTGACAAGTTGCCATACTTTTCTCAATGTACTGTGGCAAATACGAAGAATAAAGAATGATGGTGGAGGGAAAACGCCTTCTGATTGATATCCTTTCTATTTTGTTTCAGCAAACCAGAAGACAGTGGTGATATCGCCTAGAAGTATGTAACATCCAAACCGAATGTACAAAACTTTATCCAAAACGAACATCCGGTTAATAGTAACTTCGGTTCAAACCCACACTGTCATTCCAAATGTTCAAGCAACAATAAGGAACTTCAGGTTCGAGAATTACTAAGCATCAGAAATGGAATTTCTTTTCTTTGTTTATATTTCACTTTTGACAACAGTCTGCTGCATTGGAACAGTTTTGAATGTTATACTGTTAGTTGTGTTTGCCAGACATTCAGAGACGCGTACCCCAGAGAATATTTTGTTGATAAATCTCTGCATCAGCGATCTTGCATATCTGCTGAGTTTCCTTACAGTTGTAGAAATGTTTTACGAGGACACGCAGTGTTACGTCTTTCTCATATGTCGCAGTTTTACAACAGCACTCAACACTTACTCAGTGGCTGCAATTAGTGTACAAAGATATGTTGGTCTGGTTACATACAGAATTAGACTACCAACAGATAAAGCTGATTATGTTTATTCTTTCTTGATACTGGCAGGGGTGTGGACAAGTGCGGTTGTTTTCGCAGTAGCCGAATTATTCCCAGGAAGTCAAGGTAAAGCTCACTTCTGTGACAATTATTTCCGAATTGGTGTGTGTATTTACCGCCTTTTCATGTACGGTATTATTCCCTCTGTAATAATCTCAGTGTTTTACGTTGAAGCTGGCTGCCGGGTAAATCGGAGTGTGCTTCATTTACCAGGTGCAGAATGTAGAGCGCTTGAAGTCCTTCGAGAACGACGCAAGAAAAGTGCTAGAATACTCTTCGCCTTGGTTGTAGTGTTCGTAATGACACACATTCCTGTGCTTCTGTTTACGTATATCATTAGTATAAGTAGGGCAAACTTTCCGGATTGGTATATACCAACGTTCATGATAGTAACTTTAATGTCCGCAATAAATCCCATATTTAATCCCATTGCTTTATGCATAGCCAGCAGACAACTGCGAGGGTTTTATCTCAAATACTGCTGTCGCTGTTATCAAACTGCAACGGTGCAGTCCACGCGCAGAATAACAGACAACATAACTGTAAGTGTTGAAGAAACGGAGTTTTAGTTGTGTTTAAGCATCAATCTGGCGGAAGGACGTCCGATATGTCATATGGTTCATTAGTTCATTATAATTTGCTTTTATGCAACGTGGCTTATGAACACAAACCCGTATAGGCCACAATTGGAGTCTTAACTGATGCTGCCAGAGAGACATAGTCATAGACATGCATTTAATGAGAGACTAAATGGTGAAAAGTATATTTTAGACATTTTATGAAGTCTTATAAACTGGAATTCGGTTTTTCATATTATATATATTTTACCTTTTAGGCACAGTAGTTGTTCTGAAATATATTTTGAAAAATGATACAAAAAGAACGTGAAGTACAGAGGTAAGAATGTTAATTGGTTATCACAAAGATAATGCCTTAATTATTTTTAGGTTATTGTTGTCATAGTTACAGCATTTTACACTTTGTGTTCTTGTGTAATAAACAAGTTAAATAATTTTCACCGTTTCTCACGAATAATAAGATCACTCTTCTTTCCGAGACATCAAATGAAGAAAGTACTCCTGTAAATGTAAGTACCCACGTTGGTTTTTACCAGATAACTACAAGAGTCGAGGTATTTCTTCCTCCCATATTTATTAATAAGGTAGTATATATAAAAAAAACTCATCAAAGATTCTAAACAAATGAGTGTAGTCTGTTTAAAAATTTTTAAAAATTGATTATGTATTACATTACAAGGAAAGAACTCTATAGTACAATGTTGCATGCAGCGCAGCTAGAATTGCATGATGCAAAAATTAACAAATATATGTATATAGGCTGTATCAGAAATACTTTTACAAACTTTCGGTATGGGTTCCTTACACCACAAGAAAGGAAAAACGTTCATATAACATTACCGGGTTGAAATGACATCATTACATTAATTTAAACCAGTGGCAGGTGTCGGTGTTTGGAACACATTTTGTAACTTACGTTTTTGTCTCTGACCATTTCCTTCGGAGATAGTTTAGTTTTGTAGAAAACAACCTTACCTAGCTCAGTACATAAACAAACTTCCAAATGGTGCGTCTTGAGAACATAAACACATACCCTGCCTTGTCCTTCCGTGTTTACTGTGGGACTGTAGGCCAATCACAAGCGTTAGCTCCCGAAACATTACACGAAAGAGAAATCGCCCGACCTGTTTACTTCCACAAACCAGGTAAATTCCCTGACCAACCTCAACGCAACGTTGTCCACATTGTTCATATCTCAAAGAGCTGCTCGTAGCATTCCTTCACGTCTTTTAAATGATTAATTATTTCGAAACCTGTGTGATGTCTCATAATTACTACCGAAGCTATGTCAGAAATAAATTACCCTACGCATCTTACAAGTGTTATTTTCGTACATTCTTGTGGAACTACATATCCAATTTGGATCAAAAATTATTTATTTTTTCGTAATCCGTTGAACAAAGAACAAAATACAATTCGACTTTTTTGTTTGCAATGCTTCTATGAAGCACCTATTAGAAGGAATGTAATGACTTCCCTTCTACCCTGTATGTCCCATAATTCTTTGTTTTCGCTATTCATGTGCATTGTCTTTACACCCATTATACTGCATACGGTAGATGAAACGTACATCTACATTTAGTGTACATTTAGTGAGTCAACTGCACGTAGTTCGTGCAACCATGGCTGGTTATTCATTTCACGAAGAGGCAGACATTTTTGTGTATGGTCGCGAGGCTGCGCGGCTCTATCAGATGGAATTTCCAGATGGAAGACAACGAGTCATCCAAACTTCATCGCTATTTATCGTCGCCTTGCTGAGACAGGAACCGTTCCACCACGGTCTATGTGTCTGATAGTTTGGCATGGAACTGTCATTTCATATAATTAGCTTAATTATGTAATTTTCTTGAAAACACAAATTGCTACTTGTTAGAATATGATTTAATGAACTTTATAAATAATAATATTGTAACTATAACTTACAGATGTAAGGTATTATACATATTTTCTATTTATGACTATTGTTGGTTGCAAAAGAGTTTACAAAATGCAGTACTTAGGAGTATACAGATTGGACAACGTTAGCATGTGATTATTTTGAACCTCTCTGATTCCCACACTAGTGCATTTAACAATGACTATGACATCATGCCAGACCATCATGCGGATAAACCTTCACAATTGACCCATTTCCTCTATGCGGAAGTAGTAGGCGTTCGACCTGTTTTCTATTCGAAAACATTATGCCACAGTGAGTACGAAGGGCTGGAATTGTATCTATAGACAAATCCATGCACAATATAGTAAGCGTTGCCGGTGTTTTTTTTTTTTTTTGGGGGGGGGGGGACACCCAGCATATATACGCTAAAGAATACTCGTGAAATGATACATAATAATATTATAACTGATCATTACACAAATAGTAACTGAAGCTGTGAAGCCAATCAGAGCTATATCATGCTACTACCTTTAAAAGTTTCATAAGAAATAAAACGCCTCCCCCACCCCCAAAAAAAAAAAAAAAAAAAAAAGTGGAATAAGGAAATGCTACAATGACAACGGTGGCATTGCCTCCCTTTTTCAGGGATTCCAATTTCTTTCCTATTGTTTATCTAAGGATTTCACTTCAGAGTTCCAGGTTTCGAGATGAATTAGGAGGCCAGATTGTTCCTCCTCTTGAGGTTGCTGCAGCTGATGCTATAGATTTGCTAGCGTTTGATGGATCAGAAGTTGGCATCACATTAGATATTTGCACCTCAATCATGACGCCAAGGCATTGGTATATGGTCCACCAATTCCAGTGGGCTATGGCGCTGATGAAAAGCTCCAAAACTCTATCATGAACATACGCTTCTGCAACCGCACCACAGACTCTCAGTGCATAATTTCAAAGTTTCAAATGAAAAATATAATCCTTTCAATTTGTAGTTAGGCCATGACATTACTCATTCAATGTTAGCATAACTAACAAAGAAATCACAAAATTAGGATTTGAGTCTTGCGAATGCTCCAGTTCACCTTCCCTAACCAAAGGACCATAATCAATATTCTTTTGTGATCTCAACTCAAATGAGGATAATAAGATATAAGACACACTTGTATTGAGTATTGTACTGTATGAAGCAGTTGTTAGAAGGACCACCTAAGCCTAAGAGATATATAATTTAGTTAATCAAATTAATGACCAGGATGCTGGTGGGTAATAATAATAATAATAATAATAATAATAATAATAATAATAATAATAATAATAATAATAATAATAATAATAATAATAATAATAATAATAATAATAATAATAATAATAATAATAATCCAAAACCAAGCAGCCCTTTCTAGGCCAAGGCCTACCGCACAGACGGTGCGCCCCCCCCCCCCCCCCCCCCACTCCCTCTGCCACCACATGCATCATCTCTTGTGTGCAATACTGGAGGGTGTGCGTGGTCAGGTCAATGTGGAAACAAATTACAAAACGCTGAAAAATAAAAATAAAAAAAAAAATAAAATAATACATACAAGAATTAAGTTCTTCAAAACAATGGGGTGCCAGTTGCCTAAATACAAAAAAGATAAAGAGTGAAGTGCAAGAATGCGAAATGAAATTTCCAGAAAAAACACATGAAATAGGTAATAATATAAGAACCACGCTTGTTGTAAATTCCATAAAAAAGAAATACAACCTTGCAGGAAAAGTCGACTCTCACATGTTGAAAGAATGAGCAACCATTTATTCACATTAAAAATATATATTAATCATATATATTCACATACTATAGTACTTATTCATATTATAATAATTAGCATTAAATTATAAATCTAGTGAAAGCTGACGTTTAGACGTGCCGCAAAACAGATGAAAAGGATTTCTATAAAAGAGGAATGGAGTGATGTTTAAATCATTAAGTAAAGAAGAAAAGGAACAAGAAAATAATGGTTTTGTGATGACTGAGTACAGAAGTCATATGAGTGCACGTACCATGCTTTATTACTGTCTCCAAGAGCGCACCAGGTTTTTATTTCTGGTGATTATTTTAATGTTGATAAAGCATGTCTACCCAGTGTTTGAGATATCAGTTTGTTTTCCGGGAAGTGAAACCGCTCCTTGCTTACATCCTCTCTGAAGAAGTTCACTCTGTGACACTAAATGTTAGAACACAGCCGCTTGGAGAGCAAACTTATTTTAGGTAAGTAAATATAAATTTTATGAACGTATTTTGGCTCTCTTTAATAGTTTACTATTATATGGAATTAGACTGAGCAAATTGTTCTAGTGTTACTACATTTCCTATTGTATAAAAATCTGATGTGTTGCATTCACATGACTTTCTCTACTCCTAAGGACGCTTATTCCTCTATCTATTTCATGTTAGGCGAGATAAACATTTGCATCACTTATTACTGACTTTCTTGTAGATGCCAGGGGAATATGGGATTAAATAGGTTTCAAGCGTTAGCTGATTGTAAGTGATGCCTCTAAAATCCAATAACTTTTCATGGCCAAGACATAATAAACATAATGAGTTACCTGTGCACTGCGTTATAATACATAATTATTTTAGCCAAGAGAATTCGCAATCACTTTGACCGTTTTCACTGTAAAGGTTTTCTAAGATTAAAAGGTCTTGTAACAAAAGAAAACGAATATTGGGAACAGCTGAAAATAGCACTTTAACAAATAATAAATATAAAATTAAACTTAAAATAAAAGTCTTACCCATTTGGCTGAATTATAATTCCTCGAAGTTCAATGCGTTGATGGACAGCTTCCAAAACATATACATTTATTTGTCTTACTACAGATTTTTACATTCATAACTGAAGGCAACCAAAATTTCATAGTTATATCTTACGAAAACCGCATTAAAGTGTTTCCTTCATAGTAATGGTACAAGCACCGACGATGAGAGGAGAAACGAAAAAAAAAAAAAAAAAAAAAAAAAAAAAAAAAAAAAAAAAAGAAAAAGAAAAAGAAAGCAAAAAAGAAAAAAAGAAAGAAGAAGATAGAACAACGATTTCAATTAAGGAAACCTCAAAATGTATGTATAATTTTCCACAAATATATATTGAACATATGGCATTTTAATAAAATCGTTAGTCATTTTTGAGTAAATCAACATTTTCAAAAATGTTTCCATGTAAAGGGTAGTTTTGGATGGAGGGATTTTCTTCAAAATCTTTGTGTGCATCCTTGAGAGATATTAAACTTAAATGCCAATTTTGGTTTTATAACAAACTATCAATTTTTGAGTTATGCTATTCACAAGCAGATGCACACGTAGCCCCCCCCCACACACACACAGACGGACCTTTTTCTCACGGTGCTCTTTACTGTCTCTACTGGTAATTAGGGGAAGTATTTATTGTATTCCACCCAAAAATGCGATGTTGAAATTTCACCAGAAATACATGTTTTGAGACCTTTTGAATCCAAAATAAGCCTTTTTAGAAAAAGGTCCGTGTGTTTGTGTGTCAGTCTGTGGACAGCATAACTCAAAAACGAAAATTAGGTTAAAAACGAAACTTCGTATTTAAGTTTAATGTCTTTAAAGAATATGACATGAATATTTTGAAGAAAATAGCCTCACCCTAAGCTTTTTGAAAATTTTCATTTTCTTGAAAATGGCTCTAACGATTTTGATTAAAATGTCATATGTTTGAGATATTGTTATGACAAATGAAATGTATATGTATCTTGAATTTTCTGGCTATGACCCCTGTAGTCGTATATACTCTGGGGGACTTCTGCATAACTGGTAAACCGTAGAAAATGTCATATATCACTAAGACACTATTTATGTACTATCTTTCACAAAAGTACATACCCAACTTCAGTGAGACCTGCGCGAAGGCTGACCTAATTCTCAGGTGCAGTTGCATAGATGGTATGAGAATTAAATTATTCACATGCTTTCCTTGCTGTTCGGAGGACATGGCAGCCATGTCACCTCGAAGTTTTGAAAAGCAGTATTTCAGCAATCCTTCTACATTAACGGGCAAAAATTATAGTTTCAACTTCTGTGCACCTATACTGGTATTTCTATTAAGTTGTGGACTAGTACTAAAAATGAGATTTCCAGCTAATGGTAATTTATGATGGAGGATATTTTATTAAATCCACATGTCGCTGGGCCCAAAGGAACTAGCTTTCATGAGCCCTTAAACTCCACTCAACCACTCACTCACTAACTCACTCACTAACTCACTCACTCACTCAATCACTCATTCACTCACTCGTTCTATATGACTTATATTTGGAAGCAACTAAATCTAAATATGGTTGTATTTTTCGGACATTTAGTTTTTGAGTTATCGTGGTCGCACATCCGTTTTTCTAAAATAATGTTTTGCGATTCAGGGTGCCTGAAACCATGCATTTCGTGAAATGTGCGAAATGTGAAGTGCAAGAATTTCTGAGTCATACGTGATGTAGCAAGTAAAAGACTGAAATTAATTCATGGTATAACGAATTGTTAGTGCAGGTAAAGTTTTTCATATGAATAATTTCTGCCCATCCAGAAAAGTTAGTATTCCGTTATGGCGATGTATGTAGGTAAATTGTTCAAAGTATGCCAAAAATATTAAACAGTGTAAGAGCAAGGAAAGCAGAAATTGGTATTTCTAAGTAACATTAAAATTATGAGGATAGATATACTGAACTGATTTTGAAAGAAATACGAAGGTAAGAGAATTGTTAGACTCGGCTCAATTTTTATTTTCTCTACTACATGTAGAGGATGTAGGTATTGTTTCCACCAAAAATTCGATGTCGAGATTTCACTGAAAATATATGTTTTGAGGCCCTCTGTATCCAAAAAGAAGCATTTTTAGAAAAACGTCCGCGTGCGTGTGTGTGTTACAGGTCTGCACAGGTTCGGGCCTAATTTGAAAAATGTTTGTCAGGCTCGGGCTTGAAAATTAAGGGAATAAACAACTGAAAATGGATTTTTAAAATTTTTCAGCTAAGTTAGTTGAATATTTATTTTCAATGCTGTGTTATACCAGCATTAGAGGGTTTTCAATTTTATTGTCATATATCCTTCAGTTTCCAAGTTACGAAATGTTGAATCCGGATTTTATTATGTTATACCAAATGCTCAAAACGACGAAATTTTTTAAAAAATACCTATTTTAAGGTTCTATTACATTTATCTGATTATAATGTACAAATCTGTCATACAAATTTGTTTTATTAGCCTCAGCTCAAAAGACAATAATTTTTTTAATTTTGTCTCTCGAAATTTCTAATACAAAGTTCTATAAGCTCTAAGTTTCTTTAGTAATTCAAAACCGTTCAAAAGAAAAAAAAGTATATGACAGATTTACTTATTTGTGTTTTGGGAATGATACGAAGAATTGCATGAAAAAACCTTAAATTTTAAAATGAAAAACATTGTTATTCTGAATTTTTAGGGTACATTATGCAACTACAAGTATTTGAAATATTAAAACTCAAAAAACATTTTGAATTTAAGGTCCCTAGTATTTTTAAAGCCATGGAATTCAAATGTAAAATTTTGCGAGATTTGTACTAAATTTCAGTGGTACATTCACTTAGGAGGCGAAAAAAAAAATGTATCATATTTCTTGGTCACCAATGTTAATAAAATCCGGATTCAGCATTTCGTAACTCGGAGAGTGAGTGAGTGAGTGAGTGAGTGAGTGAGTGAGTGAGTGAGTGAGTGAGTGAGTGTCAGGTTTAAGGGCCCGTCGACAACTTGGTCATTAGGGCCCCACTCGGAAACTGAAGGATATATCACACTAAAATTCAAAACAGTCTAATGCTGGTATAAGACAGTAATGAAAATAAATTTCCAGATAACTTAGCTGAAAATTTTAAAAATCCATTTTCAGTTGTTTATTCCCTTAATTTTCAAGCCCGAGCCCGGCCCGAGCCCGACAAACATTTTTCAAATTAGGTCCGAACCCGGCCCGCGCGTAGACCCGAGGGCTAGTGTGTGTCTGTGTGTGTGTGTGTGTGTGTGTGTGTGTGTGTGTGTGTGTGTGTGTGTGTGTGTGTGTGTGTGTGTGTGTGTGTGTGTCAGTCTGTGTGTCAGCCTGTGGACAGCATAATTCAAAAACTAAAAATCGGTTAAAAACCAAAGTTGGCATTTAAGTTTAATGTCTTTCAAAGGTGCGATACAAAGATTTTGAAGAAAATAGCCCCACCCTAAACTACCCTTGACGTGGAAAGTTTTTCGAAAATTTTGATTGTCTTTAAAATGGCTCTCACGATTTTCATTAAAATGCCGTATCTTTAAGATATTTATATGACAAATGAAATGTATATTTTGAATTTTCTGGCTATAGCCAATGCAGTCTTGTTTACTCTGGGTGACTTTTGAATAACTCATAAACCCTAAGAGATACACAAAATATTACTATACAAAACTGTAGATATCCCTAAAACACACGATTTATGCTCAAAGTTTCTGTTATTTCTATCCGTTTCGGAAAAGAAATTTTCTTGAAATGCAAGATCATTGGTTTTTATTTATATGTTAAGCGTGTAAAGAGAACGGAATCTCAAAGCTTATCGCTCAAAGCGATATTGTAATATTCCCCTTACACCTACAAGGAAATAAGCAATAAGATAATTTCTGTAAATGTTTATTTTAAGTAATACGATGAAGGTATAGAAATAAGGTTTGTAGGAACGGTTAGTACAAGAGTAGAGAAAGTCATGTGAGTGCAACACATTCCTCACTGGGGTACATATTTCTTTCAGTTATGGTGGTACTGTTGAATATGTTGTAGCACTGGTTCAACTTATACTTTCTGAAGCACCTCCTCATTGCATTTGTGATCTCACTTCGTATACCCAGGCGTTGATCACATATATCTCACTTCATTGGTGGCAATTCTATTTTCATCTTTCTTTCTCATGGTCCATGCCTCACTACCATAATATAGAACCGGTCTAGCCAGCGTCTTGTGGAGCTGTATACTGGTATTCCTCTGTACAAGGGAAGGTTTCATTGTGGAATTAATTACTCCAATGGTCCCAGTGTATTTTAGAGTTTTGTCGGATATAAGTGCTTCGACTACAAATAATTCTTTATAGCCGATATAGAAAAATTCATTTATTCTTTCTAACAATTATTCTTTAAGCACATTTTGCTAGTGACAAGGTTTTTAGCACAAAATGCCATTCATTAAGATCCATCTGCCTTTTCTGAGACTTACTTTGAGTCTTGAAAGCAATATACGCCCAAGAGGGGTATATGGTGTGGGGATTTTGTATATTTCACTGACAAAAGCGCAACTGATCACTACAGTATTATTAATACTGAGAGACTAGACAGTGTCGGTTGACTGTGACAAGGTTTTTCAGCACTCTGCGCGTCATTACCGCACCCACCTCCTAGGCCCGTCAGGTAGCAGTAGGAAGATTGTGTTTCAATTTAAACCTCACACATTATATGAAAGTATCACTTGCTCCCCTTCATTCCAGGGAGTGTGTTGCCCATTCCCAGTAGTGCGTGGCTAAGTCGGCGTCAACAGGGAGTCCAGGAACCCCTCTCATTGTCAGCGCACATCGTCGTCTGAATCTTGTTGCTCTTTGAATGTCCTCATCATTCCTTATTCCCAGGGGACACGTTGAAAGCAGAAAGGCCCCATAGGCGGCGTTGTGCTCCAGTTACTGGAGACCACTCTGTACACCTCTGTCCTAACTGATTTGCTTCAGTGTATATGTGACTATGTCAGCTGCACCTCTTAGTGTGGCAAATATAGGAAACAAAGATTGATAATGGACAGAAAAAGTGCTCTGATTCTTTTCCTTTCTATTTTGTTTCAGCAAAGGAATGATAAATAAGACAATGCTGATATCACCTAGAAGGATGTAACATCCAGAATGGTTGAACAAAGCTGTATTCAAAATGAAGATCCAGCGTTCAGGCTATGAGGAGTTTCGCTTAGACCCCACAGACACTGAAAATGTTCAAGCAACAATAACGAACCTCAGGTGAAGAAGCTTTCAGTATGGCACAAGGCATCGATTGGTTTTTCTTAGTGTATAGTTTGATTTTTGTAATATTCTGCTGCACCGGAATAGTATTGAATGTTGTATTGTTAATTGTGTTCGCCAGACATCCAGAGACACGTACCCCAGAGAATATATTGTTGATAAACCTCTGCATTAGCGATCTTGCATATCTGCTGAGTTTCTTTACAATTGTGCAAATGCTCTTTATCGATAGCAGGTGTCACACGTTTGTGATAACTCACAGTTTTACAACAGCACTCAACACTTACTCGGTGGCTGCAATCAGTGTACAAAGATATGTAGGTCTGGTTACATACAGAATTAGACTGCCAACAGATAAACCTGATTACGTTTATTCTTTCTTGATACTGGCAGGGGTGTGGACAATTGCAATTGTTTTAGCAGCAGTAGAATTATTCCTAGCAAACCAGGGTAAAAGTCCCTTCTGCAAAAATTATTTCCGAATTGGTGCCTCTATTTACCGCCTTTTCATGTTCGGTATTTTACCGTCTGCAATCATCTTGGTGTTTTACGTTGCAACTGCCTGCCGAGTGAATCGAAGTGCTCTTCAATTACCAGGAGCAGAATCTCAAGCGATTCAAACTCTTCGAGAACAACGCAAGAAAAGCGCCAGGATACTCTTCGCCTTGGCTGTAGTATTTTTAATGACATATATTCCTGTGTTTGCGTTTAAATGTTTCCTTGGTATGAATTTGAGGACATTTCGGATGTCGTACAGCCGGATATACGATATAGTAACTTTCATATCCATGTTTAATCCCACATTTAATCCTATTGCTTTATGTACAGCCAGCAGACAATTGAGAGAACTGTATCATAAGTATTGTTGTTGCTGTTGTTGTCAAAGTGCAGTCTCATAATCAAATGTAGGATAACAGACAAAAGAAGTGCAACTGGTGAAGAAAGGGAGTTTTAGCTGTATATATGTAAGTACATTTATTAGCACTCTCACAGAAATATGTCAGATATGCAAGATGGTTGAATGGCCCCTTATAACGTGGTTTTATGCAACTCGTGGCTTATACAAACACGCACATGTCACTATTAACTGATGTGTGAGAGAGACAAATTCATAAGCATGCATTTAACAATAGTCTGGTGAACATGGACGAAACATGACATTTTAAGCTTGTAATGCTATCTTAGAAACTTTAAATTACTCTTTAGTTTCATGTATGTTATATCCTTCTAGGCACAGTGATTATCCTTAAATATACTTTTAAAAACGTATTACATATTACATTATTTTGTGCTGCGAGTTCTGACACCATTTCATAGAAAAATCTGGTGTGTTTAACTCTTCTGACTTACTCTTCTATCTGCTGTATATTAGTGAAGATGAACTTTTTCAGAAATTACCTTACTGCATGTTCCTTTACAGGTACAACGGGATTAGGGAGAGTACAGTGAGTTTTAAGGACAGTCGTATCTATTAGAAATGGTCCTTATCTACATGATTGTATGTAATGGCTTTAATATCCCTTTCTCTGCTTCTTAAGAGAGATAGGGGAAAGAGAGAGAAAAGACTTATCATTCGAGTAAACTATTTATAGATATTTTAAAATGCAAACCAATGCAAAATATGTTGAAAATGATTAACTGATACATATAGAGCGTGCCAAAAATGTATGCACACTTAAAGCAAAGGAAAAAACTGTGTTAACATAACAAAGCTGAATTCACACAAACAGAAACTGATAATAGTTTTAGACTTTTACAATTTCAACAGTTGTAATAGTTGCTCAAAATGTTCACCATTGGCGTCGATACATTTCTGAGTAATTTGAAATACTGATCGAGTAACGTTTGTGAAAGTGTTCTCGGCGATAGCAGAACATGGGGTTCCAATTTCTTACTGAAGTGTAACTAAGCCATTTCATTGGTTACTTCAGATCACGTGCCACTCCCTTTGCTAAACAACCTAAACCAATAACCAAAACAAAGGAGATAAAATAGCGTAGAAACGAAATACATGTTTACGCTTTCGACCGTATTGACAAAAAGAGAAAGAGGAGAATGGGTACTCTGAGTTTGTCAAGCAGACCTCTTAAAGTGATTGTTAGCCATACCTTATTTGCTACTGCAAGGACACGCCTATGAAGGGGCGAGAGTATAAGGGGAAACTTTGGTGAGCGCCCAGGTTAGCGAAATGTATAATTGTATGTGTGTGAAGACAGCCTCCGTAGCGCAGTTGGAAGCGCACTTGCTTCTGGAGCGGAGGAACCGGGTTGGATCCCCGGTACCAGCATAGGGATTTTATTCCCTCTGAGAGGTCTGGCACGGGGAGCACTCAGTCTCGTTATGTCCCGGGGGATCAATTGAGGAGCTACTTGATGGAGAAGTAGCGGCCCCAGATGGAGAAGGCCGCATAACTGGCCGGGAGGGCTCGGGGCGCTGGCCACGTCCCACCTCCAGTACTACACCCCACCAATGACGCCTGTAGTGGGCAGAGGTGGGGGACACAGCGGCTGGGCGGCAAGCACGGGCTGTTGCACTAGGGGTTTAGTTTTTTAGCGAAGATTTCCAGGGGATATAAATGAAAGCTTGAGTAGTATCCAATATACTATACATAGCAAGGCAGCCTTTATAACAAAAAAGTCAACAACTGTATTCTCATTGTTATATAACTTTTTATTTTTGCAACGAAGAAAAAATAACTAAATAATAATTAAAAACCAAATAAATGAAGTAGCATATTACCCTCTAATTCAAACTATAATTAGTTATTTTATCTTTACTGGTTATTGTCATCGGTATTAATATAGTTATTAGTGTGATGTTAAGGATTGTAATAACGATGATGATAACGATACTAATAGGAATGATAATAACGATGAAAATAAGGATACTAATAATGATAACCATACTAATAGCGATGACAAAAACGATTAAATAACGATTGTAATAACGATGATAACAGCGATACCATGCAAACCATTTTTAGACATTTCTTGTTATTTGTGTGTTTTGAAATACTTACATTTTTCTCAAATACGAGGTTGTTATTCACTTTTTGTCCCTTGTCCGTGCAAAGAGAACGGAACTAGAAAGCTTTCACCTATATTACTATCGCTCAAAGCCTACTGTATTCCCACATTCTCCTTGCTCGTACAAGAAAATGAACAATAAGATAATATCTGCAAATGTTTATCTCGACAAACATGAAGAAGGTATAGGAATAAGAGCTTGTAAGAATAGTTAGCACAATGGTAGAGAAACTCATGTGAGTGCAACACATTTTTTGTTAAAAATTCAGGACAGTCCACCCTTAAGTATGACAATGTTTGTGTTCATAAGTCATGTGATTGTTTTCTTTGCTAATGTATGAGAGCCAGTTTCTCCATTAGTTTGCTTTGAAAAACGTTTTCTGTGAATGACATTTTCCGGTTAAAGGTGGCCCTTTCCATAGAATCAATTGAAAATAGCTTAATTAAGTTTTAGAATAATTAAACAATCTCTAAATATTGTTCATGATGTACTTTGTTTTTATTAAAATTATATGGTTATTTAAAAAACAATAGTATCTGAAGAATTGTAGCCAAAGATGGTCTAATTGAGAAAAAGTGACATCTTCCTAAATAAACAAATTAATTAAACAATGAACTCTGAAGGTATTTACCTACATCCTGTGTAGATTTCTGTTTGATATTTCAAATACTCTCAGATAATTCCTCATGCATTTAAGAAATTTAACATTAGCGGGAGAAGGCTTTTAATGTGCCCCTAATTCGACTATTCCACTTCTACGTGAATTGGTTGAAATCAACCAATCATGTGCATAGAAATTTCAAATTTCTACCAATGACAGCCTTCCTTCGCGAAAAAGTTATATTTTCATTGTCACCTTCTCTGCTTTTCTTAGGTTATGATCAAGTTAGAGAATCTAGCTACATTGTGCTAACAATAGAACCGCTATTCAAATGTCGACTCTCGCTTCGTGATGTATTTAATCCTATTTAATCCTATGTTTGGAATCAGTTTGACAAATTATGTATTGAACGAAATTATAAGTTCGCAGCAGATACTCCAACTTCTGAGATTGCCAACATCATAACAAATTGCAGCTTCTACATGAGAACATAGAAGGCCGTGGCAATGGACGCTGGTGTACGTATACCAGCATCATGTTTGTTTTAAGAGGTTAGGACTTACAATACAGCATTTAAATAACACCTTCCATGTACAGTCAAAGTGTGTCCACGCAACTCTTCTGCTGTAGGGAGCAACGACATGGTAGGTAATTAATGTTATGCAGACACAACTCATTGTTCCTCCCGTTCAAGACTGCTGTCGAATTCCAACTCAGATGTAACTGTTCACATGTGATGTACGAGCTCCGGACCCGACCGGCTCTTCCCAGCCTTGAACACACCCGACGATTCTCTTTTATGTCTCTTGCTTCTTATAACCACCCCCCTCTTCTAGCTCATCAATTACATATGAAAAGATACAACAGCAGACAAATAAAAATAAATAAGAAATAAAATAAAAAAATAAATGAAATAAACAGCATAGTGTTGTAATAGGTACAAGAGGAATATTGCGAATACTGCAGGGTTTAAGCGATACTCAAAGTTTTAAAGCTGGTCACTATGTGAGGGCTTTGAAATTCCGTTCAATGTGCCAAAAATGTTTGTCTTCTTAAATCACAGAATTATTTATGTCATATAAATGCAGTCAACTACAAAGGTGGAGAATGTCACTTTTTTGTTATTTTGTGTGAAATTAATTTCAAAATTTTAACAGCATAACAGTAAATTGGGCAAATTAAAATGGTTCATTTATTGTCACACAACTGAATACACATTTCTCTGTTGATACATAACAATATGAACCTTTCATTAACCATCATTCTTGTCAAATAATTGTTGGATAAGTGATGTACAAATAGAACCTGCCGGAAGGAGGAATGTCACCTAACTGAACTTCTACTGCATATATTTATTGTTCAGAGTTCTTCATTTTGGGTATTGTGATACAATATTCTCTTGCAATTCATTGAGCGTTTCCCATGAAATTGGTAATACATCTGAAAAGGATAACCTCATTTGCTTCAAAACATCACTGCATCTACCAAATCATTTTCTTTTTTCTGAACCTGAGTTAATTTATGTCAAACTACCACAATGAACGTCTTCTTCTTGTTCTTCTTAAGATGCCATTGTTACTTCTTTAATACCATTTACTTGATACTACCACAAGAAATCGTCAACTATAATGCAGTGGTGCCAACATTAATGTAATATGTAGGCATTAAAACAAGCAAATACTATTGATAATGCAGTGTAGCAAATACCCAAGACATTCCCCTATCTTGCACTGTTTTTCTTGAACATTCCCCTTTTTCTGTAGGAGTCCAATATTTAAATCTCTCCCTGTTAGAAACCATCTTTTTTGTAGTGTATTAAAGGTTATGATATTCTCCTTCATTGAATCAAAGAGAGCAACAATGTTTCTTGTAGGCTCAGTTATCCTGCAGTACCTGAGTGTATTGCAGAGTTTGGTACATAACTTGTTTCATGGATGAATTCACTGTCGATAGGTGTGTTCTGGATAATATCAGCCAGAGATAGGGTGATCTGTTATTGGAATGATAGCAACAATGCTTCTTGAAGACTCAGTTATTCTGTAGTGACTGAGTGTATTGCAGAGATTGGTACATAACTTGTTTCATGGATGAATTCACTGTCGATAGTTGTGTTCTGGATAATATCAGCCAGAGATAGGGTGATCTGTTGTTGGAATAATAGCAATAATGCTTCTTGTAGACTCAGTTATTCTGTAGCGACTGAGTGTATTGCAGAGTTTAGTATATGACTGTTTCATCAATGGTTTCACTATCGATAGACGTCTTTCGCGTAACGGTAGATGGAGATGAGGCATTCTGTTGTTGGCAACAGCAACAACAATGCTTCTTGTATAATTCTCTCAGTTGTCTGCTTGCCACACACAGTGCAACAGGATTGAAGAGAGGGTTTAATACTGACATCATGTATGTTGTTACCATTATCGATATAAACCATTCTGTTTCAAGTAATGTGTCCATGTATACGTAAGACAAATAAAGAACCAAAAACATGGGGATGTATGTGAGCGTAAACACTATGGCTAATGCAAAGAGGACTCTGGCACTCCTTCTACGACGGCTTCGAAGAGTTGCAATTGTGGCATTAGACTCCACACCCGGTATCTGACGAACGCTTTGATTCACTCTGTTAGCAGTTGTCAAGGAAAACACTGCAATTATCGTTGTGGGTATCACACCGTACACTATCAGTCGGTACAAAGGATCTCCGAGCATTAAATAATCGCCGCATAAATAAACCTTCATGTATTGGCTTATGATCAAGATTTCCACTGCTACCAAAATAATAGCAATAACCCAAACTGATGCCAAAATCAGCAGCGAGTGAATGTAGTCTGTTTTGTCGGAATCTAACCTTCTTCTGAACTTGATCAGAGCAAAGTATCTTTGTAAGCTGATTGCAGCCACTGAGTAAGTGTTAACTGCTATTATGAAACTGCGACAGAATACCACAGAAAGGCACGAAACTTTTTTAAAATCATAAAATGGTGCTATGTTCAGAAGGAAACCAAACAAGTATACAAAATCACCGATGGTGAGGTTTATGAGCAGAACGTTCTCAGGAGTGCGAAGCTCTGAATGTCTGGCGAAGATCACCAACATGAAAATATTCAGAACAATTGCAATACACCATAGCAATGCAAAGAGAGATGCAATTACAAGTATGAAATATGCTGTACTAGAAGTGGGTTCCATCTTGAGTAATAACTTCAGATGAATGCTCCACAACAGCTTAAATGCTCTTTGAAAGAATGTTCACTCAAAACGACTAGGCTCGTTCTCTCAGGTGGTACATCTGCTTCTTGTTTACTGAAACAATAAAATGTTCATCAATCGAAATTGAAATTCAAACATCAACTGTGAAAATAATTTAAAGTGTATTGCAGATTCGGCTGAACATCTCCCAATCACAAGTTTGTAACATATAAAGGGTAATAAAAGCGGGTTCTCATAAAACAGAACGGTGAGAGCTAATAGGGCATTGAGTAAATACCTGTACACATATAAAATGAGTGTTAATCACCACAGTCGATCGTCAGGTGCGTTTTATTTTGTATTTATCTTTTAAATCGATGCTACCACTATTTTACACTATATTGCATTGGTGCAATCTTTGTTAACCTACGGTCTGGGGTGGAGCTGATACTGGTATAAGTACTCAGGGGGTGTCAGTTGCTCTAAAACAAGATCTTGTGTAGTGCCTTAAATGTTTGATGTTTTTTGTGTAGCGCACAACTTCACAGGTCGGTCTGCTTACCGCGTGAGAGATGATAATAATAATAATAATAATAATAATAATAATAATAATAATAATAATAATAATAATAATAATAATAATAATAATAATAATAATAATAATAATAATAATAATGATTATGATAATGATAATAATGATGATAATAATGATAATAATGATGATGATAATAATATCATGATGATAATAATAGTAATGATAATAATGATAATGATGATAACAACAACAATAATAATAATAATAATAATAATAATAATAATAATAATAATAATAATAATAATAATAATAATAATATGATAATGATAATCATGATGATAATGATGATAATGATGATAATGATGATAATGATGATAATGATGATAATGATGATAATGATGATAATGATAATAATGATAATAATGATAATAATGATGATAATATGGATGATAATAATGATAGTAATAATATCATCATTATCATCATCAAAGCTCTGTCACTGTTAGTATTGAATGTAGTCTTTTCACTGTTCCTCCCAAACCATTAACAATATTTTGCCCATTTCTTTGATTTATAGTTTTTTTTCCTCATTCCAGAATTTTTATCCCTACCATCTCTTTTAGCCCAACTCCCCATTGTTACCAATTTCCCTACTCCCATTTAGCTTCAGCTAAACGTGAAACAATATTGTTCTGCTCCAGACAAAAGAATAAATTGTTCTAATTCAAAGCTTTTTATCTCTTTAAAAACTAATGTTACTGTCCTCAGCCAGGCTAATCCGAGTTAATGCGATGTTAGTGATAGATAATTGTAATAACATATTTACACAACATACCTGCATGAGAAACAAAGAAGCACGCCAGCTGAGATTAAAACTCTCAGGATTTTCACTGTGACTGTTACGAAGTGACAGTTCCAATTGATTATTGTTAAAGGGAAGTTGAATTATCTTCCGGAAGAAGATACCAACATCCTTCACAACCACACAGTGATTTGAAATAAGCCTCTACAGAGTTTTTGGCAGGATATTGAGTGGGACAACAAGCGAGTAGTGTAGGAAATACGATTATTAGATAATAAAGAACAGTAACAGAAATTAAATTATAACGGCTATTTAAACATAAGCTTCGCAGATTGAAGTGGGGTGTTGTAGGTTTAAGGGCGCTCAACTTCGTGGTCATTAGCACCCTTAAAAATAGTTCATGGCGTCAGCCAGATATAAATTTTAGTAAAACGTAAAATTACTACTAAAGAAAGAAGATATATAAATATAAAAAACAATGCAGATTGAAGTAAAACAGTGCTTACCTATAGGAGGTTATCAAGTGCGTTTACCTTCTAAATTATATCTACGTATACTCCATGTCCATGACATAAAAAACGAATATTCACTTCCCATTTGAGAAAAGAATGAGTATCGGACAACTTAAACATATAATAAGGAATACTTCATAAATACTTCTCTTGTATTTTAGCAAGATTTGGCTACCTTTTACAGTTTACACGGAAGTAAAATTATTTACTATTAGGTGTTCAAATTAGACCAACGTTGGCCTTGCTGGTCACCGATATCCACGCCTGCTTCTTGACCTCAAACAAAACCTGGAGCCCTCTTTAGTTGCTGCATAATATAAATGGTAGGTAAATATTAAGAAATAAAAAGAAATTAAATATCCTGATAAGATTTTCCCGGTAAAATTTAATTATCAAATAATCCATGTATACAAAAATAAGTATCATAAGCTGGAGGATTTAATACAGTAGTTCATGCACATAGGAGCAGTATAGTAGGGAAAACATAGAAATTTAGGTTACCATAACTGAATATAGGCAATTCAAGATTTCACAATAACAGCATCAACAAGAAATAAATAAAAACCACCATTGTCGAAAAATAACCTGGAGTAGTCGTTCGTTGCGACGAAATGACGACTGAGGTAAATGAAGAAGGTGCCACATAACATTTCATTCTGATGCAAATTCTCCCTTTTCACGGTTAAACTTCTTCCTCGTTATCCGCTTCATCTCCATCACACGTACCTATTCCTGTTCTGGTGATGGCCTCTAAAACAATACCAAAAGAAGTGCTGTAAGAAAACCTAATAATTGTAATAAAAATGCTTTTATAAACTTTTATATTTGGTAGTATTTAAAAATTTGTATTAATTTTATTCTTGTATTATTACTATTATTATCACCATTATTATTATTATTATTATTATTATTATTATTATTATTATTATTATTATTATTATTATTATTATTATTATTATTATTATTATTATTATTATTATTATTATTATTATTATTATTATTATTATTATTATTATTATTATTATTATTATTATTATTATTATTATTATTATTATTATTATTATTAAATTTAATGTAAATATGTGCCACATATGCCCATATAAGTCTTCTTAACCAGTACGATCAACTCTGAAGCCAAATTTCACTGCTTTGAGGATGAAGCATTTAACTTATTTAGAAGTCTACTCCAAACTTCCGCTTTCAGCGTATATTATGAGCTAAACTTAAACATTTATTGATGCGGATCAATTCTTTCCCTTGTTGGAGTATCTCTCAGAGTGCTTATAGCGTAAGGATGGGGTAAACGGATATGGAGGCACACGGACACTTTCTGGCAATATTTAGTGTGATTTCTTAAGAAGTTTGGTATAACTATGTATTGAGAAGCTGTACTACTTTAGTGTTGTGTTGATATATTGTGGAAAGAATCTATGATTATCTCAAAGGAAAGTCACAACCTAGCAACGGAAACGAAACATGTAATATGCAATTTAGTTACTTGAACTGCAAACTGTATCCTTCAATATTAGGTTTTAGTGGAAAACGAAGGGTAAAATAATGCTTTAGACATAAACGAGGTGACCTTAGGGATCCATCTATCGGTGACGAAGCTTACTAGAGGAAATGTCTTCTCCCGACTGTTTTGCGCGTTATTTTCTCTTTGACCGCACAGCGGGGCAGAAGGACACGTGTGAGAAAAAAGGACAACTCATTTTTCGTCTCGCAATTAATGCAATACAACCTTTAATATGTCTACAGATGCAATTCATCTGTAAATAATGGTCTCCTTTATACTTATTGAAGTTAGATTCAGTACTATTCAATTTCATGTGAATATAGACAACCTGATATTGAAGATTAGAATCTTAAATCTCAGAATCAAGCTCCCTTGGAGAACCTTCACGAGCCGGTCCAAAATAATGGGAACAAACAACACAAGGATGTCAAACTCGAGCTTGTATATCCTCGACAAATTTCCAACAGATAAGTTCTTCAACAAATTTCTGGGATATTAAAAGTAAACCAGAAATCAAAAGGAAACCCAGAAAATCTGAGTTTATAAAAAGTCCAGAATTTATAAATGATCAAAAAGCTAAGAAAACTACCCGCACCAAAAAGGAATAAGCAACAGCAGCGAATTCCCGGGAAGTTAAAAAGAACCTTTCCTATCAGAAAGAAGATAATGTATCTACAAGGAAGGAGATAATTTTGTCCTAATTCTGCAAACTGGTATCATGTTAAGTGTATAGAGACCGAAAATTATCCATTTTTCGTATATCATAATTATATTAGTGATGAAGTGACAAAGAGTGTTGGCGACGGGTGGGGCATGTTTCGGAAGATTCAATTTCCAATTTCTTTAACTGAATGTTGAAGCCGAAATTGTGAACGCCATAATTATGGATAGAATACTGCATCACATGGCGGAATTAAATAATCAGAAAATGTTAAAATCGTTACATATATAAAGCTACAGGATCTGGGAGATTAGTTGTGACTAAAATTGTCCAAAAGGCACGAAAAGGTACAGACAAGTCATTAGGGGCGAGCTTCAGGTAGTCGAGCGAGACCTGGTAAGACCAGTTTTCCTGGAAATCGCTCAGCGCCGGTGTGAGCCGGAAAACAAGGGATGGTCGTTTCTTCGAAACCCTGTTGCTAATTAGGAAGTGAAAGGTACAGAGAGCGTCATAACAAACAGAGACTTGTCTGCGAGAACCCGGAGAGAAAAGGTCGTTGACAGTTGCCCTCCAGAACCCGACGGGGCAGTACAGTGGCCCTCAAGAATCCGACGAGGCAGTACACGTGCCGCCCATACCGCCGAGCGAGCATCTCAGCTACGGGACTTGTATTCCGGATCCTCAAGTGTGAGGACACATTATAATTAATATTAACAATCTTTGGTCTTAGTAAAGACACGGTAACGACTCAACGTATTTAATAACGATCGGCATATCTCACACTTTCTTATTTTGGGAGAATAAAAGTGTTTGAACGAAGTTCTGGTTTTATTCGCAAACACTCACGCGTACCCTGAGGTGAAGATCACATGCCAGAGCAGCCGGAGCACAAGACACCGGAAAGCAGCAGTCGGCGTAGGAGAGTGGAAAGGAGGAGAGACGATTCCACATCAATGTGTAATTCATCTATTAAATACACTTTGTTGTTCTGCAATAATTAGTATGGCTTTCATTTCGAAAAGTAACCTTAGGCTGTCCGTTTGCCCATCTTTCTCTATGCACACTTACCCCGGTTTGTTTTATGTAAATAATACTTGCGCTTGTGTGCCAGTACGCGCTTTGGAGCGTAGCATGCTCACACTGCCCGTAACAGCAGTACTTGCTTGTGACAGTGTTAATCCGGAAAAGACAAAGTCACTTTCACATTTTCAGTCTCTTAACATAAACACAGAAATTCATACACATTGTGACATACTGGAGGCACTCTTGGAGGAGTTTGTTGGAATATTTTCAATGTTTGGAAGCTTTTAAACATAAACTGGAGCTCTTTTCTTTGCCCTGTTCTACGAATATTGATCCCTAGAATTTTCTAGTTGAACTCCAACCGGAACTGATTTATGCTGTGATTTATATCTAAAAACAACTTATATTGTTAGTTTTTATCAAGGCTTTATTCCACAACATATCCAAAATTTTGTAAACTTGGTGCAGATATTATGTGTATGTTTTTCTTTAATAAATTTGAAGCACCTTCTAAGAGTCAAATTGTCTGATGATAACCTTACTTTTACCTTGAGACTTTCTTCCGTAACTAATGTCTCCCCAAATATTAATTAAGATGGTGGAAAAACATAACGTGGTCATATTAAATGCGTAATTAAGTCCAAAGTGTGACTGCAAGTAGAGGTTTTAAAGTGGACCTCTTTTACTTTATATTACAGGAGCAGTTTGTTTCCTTTTGAATTATAAAGTTAAATTTATATAAATATTCCTTACATTTTGTCATTTCATATTTTTTTTATGGAATTTTAATTTTTCTTTTTTTGAATAATTACGTTACAATTTTAATTCATATTAAAACCTTACGATCACAAAATCTCTCGTATGTAAATAAATCCTTTTAAGCCAAACAAGAAGAAACACAATAATAAAGAGTGCACTTCAAACTTTGTACATGTTCCGCCAAGGTCACGAAATTGCACTAGGATTGACATCGCTGCCCTAATGCATTACTTGTTTATAGCCATGTTTAATTTTTACTGTTTTCTTACATATAGACTTCACATATGAACACTTCCAAAGGAGAGGTGCAACATGTCTTTGGCGGTTGCGAACTTATCTGTCATTGGTTACTCCATGCGTTCTAAGGAAACTATTTAAAAAAACTCAATGAGCTTACTTTAGCTCATGAGTAACTAGTATTTTCAATGTTATTTATATATTGAATTACATTGTTGCCAATACATTGCGGTATCTTAATGCTCGCTTGAGCTTTAACTTCAAAGTGAGCATTTTTAACATCGAAAGAATAAATTAGATTAAGCGAATGGTTATTAACAGCCACAAACTCATTGCTTATTATACAAAAACACGTTTTCTACAGCACATAACCAAACATTTGAGGCCTATCTGATGCAGAAAAATTGCATGCTTTGCAGATAAGAACTTACATGCTTGAAAGAACAGCAGAAGCCAAAACTAATGCTCAGTGAGTTGAAGCAATTATAAATGTTGGACAGGTGAAGCTAAAGGCTAACATGCACACATATCAACAATATCGTTAATGTTAGTATTATAGGTTAAACAGAAAGCTCTTCTTCTTTTTCCATGAGGCATAGGCCTTACAACCTGCTTCCTCCTCAGTTAAAAATATCACTCCACCGTTTCCTTGCTCTTCCTATTTGGCGATATCCTCGAGGTTTATAACTTAATAAAAGTTTTACTGTTCGAGTCTCTTTCCTCCTTAATACGTGTTGGCACTAATTATTATTTTCATACAGCCAGCTATGACTCTCAGGAACTTTATTGCGCATATCTTCGGTTTATCTTTACTCCTAACCTGAGAAAAAAATGTAATTAAACTTGGCTGACATTGTGCTTGTCAGCCAAACTGCAATTTGTCCTAGGTGAGTACCTTAATCGCTAAGCAGGTCCTTGTGTCATTTTACAAAAATGTTAATATTGTGTATATGCTGGGTTTTTTAAAACAAAATATCTCTTGCAGCTGTGTTGAAGCCTTAGTAAAAACTAAACTCAGTTTTCAAAAATGGATTTCTTGACAAGTACTTTACTTGGATTTGAGATAGTCTGAAGCTTATCTCTTATGTTTCTTTACAATACTTGCAAAGGGTGTAAAAAGTAAATACCAATATGCTTTGGAAAACTGATATAAGGCTTGGGAATCCTCAATATGTTAAGAGGTTTTTGCATATACGAATAAGACTTTCAGTGGTTAAGTGGAAGTGCAAATAAGTACTAGGTGTTTGCCGCTTTGAGCTGAATGGGAAAGCGAGTATACATTGCAGATGGCGCTGGTAGTAGTTTCCAGTATTTTATTTAATTTTTTAAATCATATCATTACTTTATTAGAAAAATGTGTCTAGAACTCAAAATGAATGTTGTTCCCCTTATATTATTATTATTATTATTATTATTATTATTATTATTATTATTATTATTATTATTATTATTATTATTATTATTATTATTATTATTATTATTATTATTATTATTATTATTATTATTATTATTATTATTATTATTATTATTATTATTATTATTATTATTATTATTATTATTATTATTATTATTATTATTATTATTATTATTATTATTATTATTATTATTATTATTATGATTAATTATTTATTATTATTATTATTATTATTATTATTATTATTATTATTATTATTATTATTATTATTATTATTATTATTATTATTATTATTATTATTATTATTATTATTATTATTATTATTATTAACAATAAAACGGATTCCGAACTTTTTAAATTTAAGAATAAAATATCACAAATATGTTATAAAAATACAAGAATTAGAAATACGATATTTCAGATTATTTTAAGCTGATGTAAATGTACCAGTTACCTTGATTACTTTCTCTCTGGTACGGATTAGAACAATCACAGCAGCAACAGCAAAGGCAGTAACGAATGCAATGTCTTCTGAACGTGTTACTCATTATACACATTGCTATTGGATTTAAGAGTGGATTTAACAGAGCTAACACGCAGATAATGAGGAACACTGTAACGAAAGTCTGTTCCTCACCCTCTGGCAGTGGATCCCAAAGTCTGAACGTAATCACAAGTGACGGTACATAAGTAATGAAGAACACAGCAGAGAGAGCCACCAGAACACGTCCGCTCCTCTGTCTGGACGATTTAATCTTCTGCAGAGCCTCTGAGCTCTCACCTGGCATTTCCTGAGTGCTGTTATTGAGCCTCACTGCTGTCAGAATGTGCGTGGTGGCTATTACTAGCGAGGGAATGACTCCATGGACAACCAGACGGTAAGGTGCGTTCCCAATTAATACCTTCGGAATACACAACCGGGAATTATCAACCATCGGCCAGATAACGTCTGGAATCCCAACGATAGCAGCAAGAATCCAAACACAGACCACCAGCTTCATCGCACTTTGAAGATCTCGCCTTTCAGATGGAAATCTCTGTCGGATACTAGTTATTCCAATATAGCGTCTTATGCTCAAGGTGACAGTGGAGTATGAGTTGAGCCCATTTACCCAGGTGCGGAAGAATACAAATATCTGACAAATAGTCTCTGGTGGGTTGAGTACAGCTGATACTACCACCTGAAATGGTAGGTTACAAAGGTAGAGGATATCCCCAATACACACATTTATCAGCACTGCTTTCTCTGCACGTCTCATTTCTCTATGACGTATGAGTACCACCAAAAGAACAAAATTTAAATACAGTGCAACAATCCAAAGTACCATTAGCAAAGGCAGTAAAATATCTGCTGACATTTTGACACACGCTCTTGAATACTGAAGTCTACTACAAACGACATCGATTATTCCTTTGAGTGAATACTAACACTCTCTAACTATTACTAACAGAAGCACATCGTTTTGAAAGATAAACCTTCGATTTTAGATAAGAGAACAGTTGGGTTTGTTATTCCGATTGTATTACCCCCACGAAGGAAACAGGAAATACGTTCCCTCTACAAACCGGAAGGGTGCCGAAGTGATAGAAAAAGATGCGACTAAAATTATTTTGAATGCATTAGCAGTATTTTCCCGACCTCTACTTTTTATTATAGGAAGCAGAACAACAAATATTTTGCCTTTGATATTTCGTTGAAAGTCCATGGTCTCCCACATTCAAAAGTAGACTTAAAAACCGTGTGTGTACGCGTGCACATAACTCAAAAATCTGATGTGTTGTACCCATATGACTTTCTCTACTCTTGTACTGACCATTCTAACAAATTCTCATTCATATATCTTCTTCGTGTTAGTGGAGATAAACATTTGCAAACATTACCTCATTATTTCCTTGTGAAAAATACAGTAAACTTTGAGCGATAGTCAAATCTTTTAAAGCTTTGAGATCCCGTTCTCTTTGCACGCCATCAAAATCTTCGTGTTGCATCCCTGAAACACATTAAACCTAAATACCAACTTTGGTTTTTAACCAACTTTTCGTTTTTGAGTTATGCTGTCCACAGGGAAACAAAAGAAATTTGAAGGTTCGTATGTGTGTGTAGGTATATATGCGTGCCCGAAGTGAACACATAACCCAAAAACGAAACTTCTGTTAAATACCAAACTTGGTATTTAAGCATTTAAGTTCAGCATCTTTTAAAAGCAATTAACGTATCATGGTTATGAAAGAATGCACCTAACTGAAGGAGTATTCTGCTGTCTCTATGCATAATTTTAAGTAATTGTCAAAAACGGATACAAAAATTAACTTTAAATTTTGGACTTTATATTGAAGTAATAAGTAAAGATCTCGAACAGTGGAAAATGTATTGTGGCTCTAGCTTAAAATGAAGTACAGATATACCCCCTAAAACTGCATTATTTTTGTCCAAAAGCTACCCAAGTACTTCCCAGTTCTATTCAAAGCTTAGATGTAACACCAAATATAGTGTCTATTAAAATACACATTTTGTTTCTGTTGAACCAACAATTTCTCCAATATTCTTGGTTGTTTTTTATTATTTTTACATCCTCTGATTTGTACTTATAGCAAAGTGCTACTATATTTCAACAAAAAATTCGATGTCGAAATTTTACCGGAAATACACTTTTTGAGGCCCCATGCACAAAAGAGTACTTTTAGAAACTGTGTGTGTGTGTGTGTGTGTGTGTGTGTGTGTGGGGGGGGGGGGGTGTGTGTGTGTGTTTGTGTGTGTGAGTGAGGTCTGTGGACAACATAACTCAAAAAACGAAAAGTTGGTTAAATACAAAAATTGGTATTTAGATTCAGCATCTTTAAAAAAAAGTCCCCCATTCCAAAATACCCCCTATATGGAAAATTATTCGCAAATGTTGATTTTCTAAAAAGTGGCTCTTAAAGATTTTGATTGAATTACCATATTTTTACGGTTTTATTCAAATGAAATGTACTTCTATTGTAATTTTTTGGGAATCATCTTCGAAGACCTCGTTTTGAACAACTTTAGCAGTGCTGTAAAGCGTAACAAATTGCGTTTTACTGATACAAATGTAGATATGTTAAAGTAGACAATTTATGTCAAGCCAGCCTCTGTGGTGTGGGGTTAGTATGGTGTCTCAAACTCAAGACTTTCGGAGTTCAAATCTCGGTTAGGATGAGTTATAAGGATATGTTTTTTTCCGAGGTTGTTTCTTATCCTGAGAAGAAAATATCGTCGACCTTTTTAAGCTCTATAGACCCCTGGGTCCTTTGAGCGTCATTTTACCCATTCATTTATTGTCCGGTATGATCTAGGTCACAAGAAGTTAAAATAAAACAAAATCATGTCAAATAAGTGTTTGTGGAGTTGACAATGTTTTAGATATTTCTTATTAATGGTGTCAACTTTAAAATACTTAGCTCGCCTTTTCTCAAATGGGAAGTGGTTAGGTTAATCTCTCCCGGTCAGACTGGAGTTTCAAAACCATCACTTAGCGAGTTCCCTTAAGATGTGGCTATAGCTTAAAGCCTACTGTATTCCTCTAGTCACCTAGTATAACCTTTAGAAAAGACGCAACAGGATAGTTTCTGCAAATGGTTATCTCGATTACCGTGAAGTAAATAGGGGAATGGATTGAGAAATGGGTAGAGAAAGCCATGTGAATATAATGCATCATGTTTTTACTTTCAGTATCTAGATTTTCTGGAAATGCATATTTTGAGAGGCCCGTGAATCCAAAAAGGTGTTTTAGGCAAAGTTCGCACTTCAATATCCACAACAAAAATATCAGTTGAACCCATTTCTAACAATGTCTGTCATGATTAGTAGAAAGACTTACCTGGTTAGGGCTGGGAATATCTTCATACTCAGAAACTTAAAAACTAAAGTTGGTATTTAAGTTTAATGCTTTCAAGGATGTGGCACGAAGATTTTGAAGAAAATAGCCCCCCCCCCAAAAAAAAACTACCCTTTACATATTTTATTATTATTACATACAACCGCTCCAGGATGCATAGTGCAGTAGTTGCGCATAGGGATTCTATCTCTGGATTAATTGTGCAACTAAAATAAATCTGTAGGTATGTTACAAGTGCAGGACTGTAGCTATAAGTTTATGTTTACTGTGGAAGATTTGGATTCAATGCATTCAATGCAGCGGGTGGGCGGTAGACCTTGGCACTAATGGGTTGTTGTGCCACGGGGCTACGTAGAAATAACTCAATCAGTCCCATAAAACTCAAGTTTTTATTGTATTGCTTCTTTTACATATCTGAATGTGTATCTTAATGGTTATCTTATAATCCTGCATATAATTTGAAATTAGCTGGCCATCTACAGGTACACTTTACTTTGTACGCTACTGTACGTCATTTCATTGAGTGCGGCTTTGTTTGGTTATTGCTGCCCGGCATTTCGTGGGCTACGGTCCGTGTGCACTAACTTGAAGAGGCAGGTACCACAATACCTAGTCCTGGTCACGATACGACCATATATGCATCTTCTCTCGTCATCCTATGAAATAGGTTTAAATGTTAATCTGTTTATGGATAAGAATTTACATACTTCCAAATGCATTATCTCTCTTATATAATATATTTGATTTATATGTTTATCAAAATGTAACTATGATTATTCCTTTTGAATATATTAACATAAATGATTATTTAACGCAGTGTATCAAACGGTGCGCACTTCGGAGTTTAGGAGACTCACGCTGCCCGTAAAACCAGGACCTGCTTGTTGTGCTTATCCGCGTTGCACAACTTCCATATCTTGGAAAAAGCAATGCCACTTCCAAATTTGCAGTCTCTTCATGAAATCACAGCAATTAATAACTAGTGACACATTAATGCACTCTTAGAGGAGTTGGATAGAAGATTTTCAGATTTGGAAGCTCTTAAATCTAAACTGGATATATTTTCCTCGCCCTATTCTATTGTTCTCCAGTTGAACGTCAATTAGATCTTAGTGGTTTATCTGTGATTCATGTCTAAAAAAGACGTATACTAATAATAATATTGTCAGTTTTTATGAAGCCCTTAATCCACAAACATACCCAGAATTTCGCATATTCACTGAAGAATGTATATGTGTATGTTTCATAGTAGATACATCTGCGAATTATGAACTTGACGAAGTGCCTCTAAAAACAAATGAAGATAACCTTAAGTGTGGCTTGAGACTTGCTTCCGCAATTAATGTCACCCCAAATATTACGATGTTGGTGGAAAGGCACAAAATGGGCATAATAAATACATTATTGGGTTCAAAGTATGACTACAAGTAGAGGTTTTATTGTGGAGCTATTTTTATTTTGCTTTCTTTTGAACTTTAAGCTTAAAATTTATATACATATTTCTTGCCTTCTGGTAGTTTTTTAGTATTAATTTGTTTTTTAATAATAACGTTCTTATTTTAGTCCATATTAAAACCTCATGATCACAAAATCTAAATGAATACTTTTAAATCAAACAGGCGAAACACAATAATAAAAATCGAATTTGCTGCATTCACATGAGTTTCTCTTCTTTTGTACTAATCATTCTTACTAACTCTTATTCCTACACATTCTTCATATTAGTTGGCATAAGCATTTGCAGAAATGATCTTACTGCATATTTCCTTGCAGATGGAAGAGGAATATGGGAATACAGTAGACATTGAGTGATAATGAGATATTTTAAAGCATTTAAATTCCGTTCTCTTTGCAAGGTTAACGTATAAAGAATGAATAATGATGTTCCATTTCACAGACCTATAAGTTGTCCAAAGCTCACACAAATAACAAGGAATATCTCCGAAATGGTTCACTCTACAAAAGAATTATTTGAACGTAAACTGTGGTTTAGCAAGATCCACATTTTTTGTTTAGTAACATTTGGTCTATCCCTTAAGGTTTACCAGTTATGCAAAAGTCGTCCAAAATAGAACTACATGGGTTATAGCCAGAAAATTCAAGGTATGCATTTCATTTTTCATAAAAATATACTAAAGATATTTTAATGGCATTTTAAAAAAAATCGTTAGTTATTTTCAATAAAATCAAAATTTTCGAAAAATTTTCCATGTCAAGTGTAGTTTGGGGTTGAGGAATTTTCCTCAAATTCTTCATGTCGCATCCTTCAAAAATATGTTTAAATGCCAACTTTGGTTTTTAACTGACCTTTCGATTTTGAGTTGTGCTGTCCAGACACCCACTCACACAAACACACACACACACATACTTACACACACACATACTCACACACACACACACACACACACACACACACACACACACACACAACCTTTTTCTAATTTTTTTTTTATTCAGAGGGACTCAGAACATATATTTCCGGTGAAATCTCGGCATCGAATTTTTGAGTGGAGTACAATACTTCCTCTACTTACTATACGTAGTAGAGAAAGTAAAGATTTGATTTTCCATTTGATCTTCGCACACCAATGTTTTGCTATGTGTTGCTTAACGCCATCGCTACCTGTGTGTGTTCCATTGCACTTCCAAAAGCCTCATTTATTTACATAGATTTTGTAATTATAAAGTTGTATCATAAACCACAATAATAATGTAATTATTCAAAACAAATTACTATTTAAAAATCAAAACAGGAAACGACAAAAGATAAGGAATATGTATGTAAATTTTAACTTTAAAATTCAAAAGGAAACAAACTGCTCCTGTAACAAAATAAAAATAGCTTCACATTAAAAAGTATACTTGTGGTCCCACTTTGAACCTAATTACGAATTTATTGTGCTCTTTTGTGCTTTTCCACCAGTATCTTAATATTTGGGTGACATTAATCACAGAGCCAAGTCTCAAGGCAGACATAAGGTTATCTTCTGACAATTTTGCTCTTAGACGGCACTTTGTAAGGTTTATTAAAGAAAGACATTATTTGCAGATGTATGTACACGTAATTACTGCAGCAAATTTTAAAAATCCTGGGTATGTTTGTGAATTAAGGGCTTGATAAAAACTGACAGTATTGCTGTCATTATACGCGTTTTTAAGATCTGAATTACAGCATAAATCAGTAAGTTCAACCGTAACATTCTTGGGATCAATGTATTAGGGTGAGGAAAACAAATCCAGTTTAAATTTGAGGGCTTTCAAATGTAAAAGTCTTCCATCAAACTCCTCTAAGAGTGAATTCGATGTGCCAGAATGCTTAATAATTTCTGTGGTTACGTTAAGGGATTGCAAATGTGGGAGCGGCTTCGGTTTTTTCAGGGTGTGCACGTACAGCCCGGAATAACAGTCCCAAATAGTGCAAGCGGCTGCTGCTACTACGGCCACTGAAGCGCGCAATTGCGCTCAAGCACACTGTTTGACATCACTGAGCTAGAAGCAGGCCAAAAGTCTTGGTGTCTCATCTGTATTGGTGTTCACTGCATTTCCAGAATACCTACAAGTCTGTTCTCTTGTACCACGTCCGGGGTGAGGTTGGAGTCGGACGCATCTGATTGTTGGCGGCCTCCGCAGCAGCAGCAGCAACAGCTACAACAACGTTGCTTATTGTGCAGTTCCCTCAGACGTTTACTAGCCCATAGTAAGGCTATAGGTATAAAGAAGGGATTTAGTCTAGACATTTGAATTATGACTAGGAAACCCATTTCCACCCATGTTCCTTTGTTTCCATCAAAGGTATTACCCGATAAATATGTGAGTACATTGAGAGGGAAGTATGTGATCATAAATACTCCACTGAGAGCGAGGAAGATCCTGGCGTCTGTCTTCTGACGTCTTTGAACTGTTTCAGATTCTACATTTTGTAACTGATGGAGTTTGGGGCACATTCTGCGAGCAGCCGCAGGGACTAGAATTATTAGAGCAGGTATTTCACTATATACCAGCAGGCGGTAGAGAGGAAGTCCAGTGACTACAAGTTCCTCGCAAACGTCCACCTCGCTGTTAAAGTGAATGAGAACATTCTCAACAGTTACCAGAGCAACTGCCAATGTCCACAATCCTAGCAACATTGACAGGAAACGGATACATTTAACTTTGTCTTCAGGTATCTTCCTTCTGAGGTCAACGTATCCCTGTATGGCGACGCCAACAATTGAATAGATATTAAGTGCCATCGCAAAACTAAAATAAGATGTAATAATATAGCACAGGAAGTTAACTGGCAGAGGCGATGCTATTTTCATTAGAGGAGCACCGACTAAATATACAATATTGCTCACACAGAGGTTCATCAGAAATGCATTCCTCACAGTGTGCAACTCAGGAAATCTGACCAATAGAACCAGCAGCTGTATGTTCAAAACTGTTGCAGCGCCCCATAGCGCTAGACAAATCACAGGAAATATAATAAGCAATACTATAGCAGACATATTGTACTAGTCTAAAGAACAATTTAAGGTTATGTAGTCGCCGAACTGGTGTTTATGTCTAGCTGGTGCACAAATCCAAACAGATGATATTTGCAAGCGATGCTCGTTCACCTGAAACAACAATTTAATCACAAAATGCATAAGAGGAAAATAAAATTTCATTTACCAAAACAGTGTAGTATAACGCTCAGCAATAAAAACGCTGCCATTGCTACAGAACGTATGTTTTTATAGATTGAGTCTACCTTCAACTGCAACTTGAAGCTGAAGCCGAGTCACGTGGTTCTGTCAGTAGAGCATCTTTCTGCTGTGGAAGGGATCCCAGGTTCAATTCCCGGCTGAGAGGGTGGGGAAGTTTTTTCCACTACGATTATTCCCCATCCGGCCTAGAGTCTGGAAGTATGAATGGGAGTGTGAATTATAATGTACTAAATAAAAACCTGATGTGTTGCCCTCACATGACTTTCTCTACTCTTTTACTAACCATTCTTACAAACCCATATTCCTGTATCTTCTTCATGTTAAGATTAACATTTGTAGAAATTATCTTATTGCTATTTCCTTGTAGGTGCAAGGGGAATATGGGAATACAGTAGGCTTTGAATGATAGTCAAATCTTTTAAAGCTTTGAGATCCCGTTCTCTTTGCACGCTTAACATATAAAAAATGAACAACGACGTTACATTGCACGAAAGTTCTAAGTTTTCCGAAACTGACACACACAACTAGGAATATCTCTGAAATGGTTCACTCTACAAAAAATTTATTGAGACATAAATTGTGTGTTTTAGCAAGATCTACATTTCTTGTACAGTAACATTTTGTCTGTCTTACAGTTTACGAATTATTCTAAACTCATCCAGACTAAACAGGACTACATAGGCTATAGCCAGAAAATTCAAAATATATATTTCATTTGTCATAAAAATATCTCAAACATATGGCATTTTAATCAAAATCGTTAGACCCATTTCCAAGAAGATCAAATTTTCGAAAATTTTTCCATGTAAAGGGTAGTTAGGGTGGGGCAATTTTCTTCAAAATCTTCGTGTCCAATCCGTGAAAGACATTAAACTTAAATACCAGCTTTGGTTTTTAACCGACTTTTCGCTTTTTAGTTAGGCTGTCCACAGTCTGACAGACACACAGACTGACACACAGACTGACACAACACGGACCTCTTTCCAAAAATGCTTTTTTTTTTTTCCGGTGAAAACTCGACATCAAATTTTTGGGTGGAATACAATACTTCCCTTACTTACCAATAGAGAAAGTAATATGATGTGTTGCACTCACATGACTTTCTCTACTCTTGTGCTAGCCATTGTTAGAAACTCTTATTGGTTTATCTTCTTCATGTTAGTAGAGATAAAGATCTGTAGAAATTATTTTATTGCTGATTTTCTTGTAGCTGCAAAGAGAATATGGGAACACCTTAGGCTTTGACAAATACTCAAATCTTTTAAAACTGTCCTCTATGTTATGGCTTTGAAATGCTGTTGTCTTTGCACGGCCAAAAGTTAAAAAGGGAATAACGACCTTTCTTTTGAGAAAAGCTAAAGGATTGCAAAACTCACACAATTAACATGGAATATCTTCGAAATAGTCCACTCCATAAAAAAATGCATTTATATATAACTTGTGTGTTTTAACCATATCTACCTTTTTGTATAGTAAGACTAGGTCTATCCATTACGGTTTACCAGCCATGTAAAACTCAGCAAAAGTAAATAGGGCTACTTGGGCTATAACATGAAAATTGAAAATATGCATTCTAAAGTAAGAACAAATTAGAAACTAAAAAACTTTCAGTCAAGATTTAAATGACATTAATAAATCTTTGATTAAAATGAAATGCACTAAAATTTTGAAAGATATAAATAAAAATCATCCTAAGTAATTATAATAATCAGATTATTAAATCATTAAAAGAAAAGAATGTAATTTATACTAAAGCTGATAAAGGCAACAAAATTGTAATTTTAGATCAATTTGATTATATTAATAGAGTAGAACTTTTGCTTGAAAGTAAAGATTACTTAAAAAATGATAATGATCCTTTAAAATCATGTATTTCAACTTTTAATAAAACTCTCAACGAAGTGAAAACGATACCTAAAAAAGAAAAAGTATTTTAAAAGTCAATAATCCTGTCTTACCCAGGTTGTATGCATTTCCAAAAATTCACAAAGATAACTGAAGTTTTTGGTTTCTAATTTGTTCTTACTTTAGAATCTTGTTGCTTCACTGTTAATAGCTTCAATTTTTTCTTATTGAAAATATGCATTTCATTTATCATAAAAATATCTTAAACATATGGCATTTTAATCAAAATCGTTAGAGCCATTTTAGACAAAATTAACATTTTCGAAAAATTTTCCATGTAAAGGGTAGATTAGAGTGGGAGCAATTTTCTTCGCATCCTTGAGAGATATTAAACTTAAATACCAACTTTGGTTTTAAAACTTTTCCTTTTTGAGTTATGCTGTTCACACACACACACACACACACACACACACACACACACACACACACACACACACACACACACACACACACACACACACACACACACACACACACACACAACTACACGGACCTTTTTCTAAAACTCCTTTTTGGATTCAGGGGGGTGAGGGTTCAAAACATATATTTCCGGTGAAATCTCGACATCAAAATTTTGGGTCGAATACAGTACTTTCCCTAATTACTATACGTAGGAGAAAGTAAAAAATAAACTATAGTGGCTATAGAAAGCTATGTAAGTATAATACATTGTGCTATTTCAAGTTTGACTTATGTGTCCAACTTGAGCCTACAAAGGGCTACTATGAAAAAGCAATTATCTGAAGCTAGCTCGTCTACCTTCAAATCCACAGAACTGACCCAGCACTTGGGCGTCCCATAAGGAAAGCATTTTGATTATTTACCAACAAGAATATTACGTACCTGTATTTTAAGGATGAAGTCCAACTTACTTTACTGCCATTTAACATATGATGCCACCTTTTGGAAACTATAAAAGGAAGTGCATTTCCCGGAAATGTATATCGGTATCGTGTTGAACATTAAAATCCCGTAAACAAATAATCTGATGCGATAAGATCCACCAAGGTGGTTTGTTGTTTAGTATATTTCCTTATGATAAATGTGCCTCTTTCTGCATGATTGGTTAAACTACGTTAACACCTTTAGTTCCAAAGTTTTAAATAATTTTGGTAGCACATGCATCATCTCCTTGGTGTCAGTAGGCGATTTAGTCTTAACTGTACATACTTCCATAGAAAACAAAGTACTTGAGTAAAGCAGTTGCTACATATATTACAGTTCACAGGACATACAAGAAACATCTGATATTCGCATTCTAATCACTCTTTTACAAACTATTATTGAACAAGACGATTCTTTTATACTTAAACTTGCATTGCATACATTTCATTGTAGATAGGAATAATAAGATAATCAGATTTTCAACAGCTGGGTCGCTTTGGCTTTGAAATTTCAGCTCTTTGCATGGTCACGATAAGATTTTAATAGACACTTATCCCTTGAAAAGAGTGTCCAGTGTGTGAAAATTCAAACCAATAACAAAGAAATTCTCGGAAGTGATAAAATATTTCTGTTTGACATCGAATTTATCCTATAAACGAGATCTACATGTCCTGCATCGTAAGACTATTTTTTAGAATGGAGAGAATTACAATATTGTGACATGGCTTCTCCATGTCATTAAGACTCTTTGATTTTCAAGGAGGTTGCCATAGAGACAGTTTTGAGTTGTTGAAGATTAAGAGACAGAAACTAGTATTGTGTGAGAGTTTGAAAAGATTAAGGGACAGAAACGAGTAGTGTGGCTGTACTTGAAGCTTGAGAAAATAAAAAAGATTTGCTAAATTTGTTACATTTGGTGTCAGAAGTGGGATGGAGGGAGATTCGGAAACCAGGATGATGGCAATGATGAAAGAATTATTTGCCAAAATGGAAACGAGAAACGACAACCTCGCTGCCGAGCTGAAAGAGATGAAGACGGAGCTATCGGCGAAAATTGACGGGCAACTGACTGGCGTGACGGAAGGCGTGGAAGAACTCGGCGAAAAGGTGGAAGACCTCTGCCAGCACGTGGACGTCGTGGAGGACGACGGGGAACGTCTTGGCGCCCTGGTAGTAAGAGTTGACGAGAGCGTCAAAGTACTGGATGCCAGGGGCAGACGGAATAGCGCGGAGCCGGGGAGGGAGCACCTAGTGGCCGAGGCGACAGTTGCGCCCGTTTCGGATGATATGAGGGAAAACGTGGAACAACTCGGCGAACGGATTGGCGTGACGGAAGACGTGGAACAACTCGGCGAACGGATTGGCGTGACGGAAGACGTGGAACAACTCGGCGAAAAGGTGGAAGACCTCTGCCAGCACGTGGACGTCGTGGAGGACGACGGGGAACGTCTTGGCGCCCTGGTAGTAAGAGTTGACGAGAGCGTCAAAGTACTGGATGCCAGGGGCAGACGGAATAGCGCGGAGCCGGGGAGGGAGCACCTAGTGGCCGAGGCGACAGTTGCGCCCGTTTCGGACGATCAGCAGGGAAGCGCACAAGCAAACGAGCAACACGCGAGAACCGACTTGGCGTGTGACATGGGGGGACCGTCGGGGCCATCCAATCACCTGACGCATAGTGCCGTGAACGGAAGAATGGTGGACATCATCGTGGACGGCAGGATACAGGAGAGGCCGTGCCGAGCACGAGTGAACACGAGTGCAGCGGTGGACGCGACTCGCGCGGATGTGGTGGGGTTTGTTGCCGGACCCATCGGAAGCAAGGTGGCTGCGAAGGTGCGCCAGAGAGGTCGGCGGACATGGTACCCAGTGAGCCGTTTCAAAGTGCGCAGGATGGCCCGTCAACACACCAGGAAGAAGGGCAACTGGACGAGGGACCGTCAAGACCGGCGGTACTGTTGCAGAATTTCGAAGCAGGATGGCATACATCGTCCTACCTGGACCAAGGGACACTATCCAACAGCGATACCTAGGATCGTGCCCCCTGGAGAGCGAGGTCCTACTGGCCCTCAAGGGTTACAAGGATTCCCTGGCCCTCAGGGTCTGGTAGGCTTGCCTGGAATGAAGGGTGAACGTGGATTCCCAGGAATGAAAGGTGAACAGGGCAATCCAGGACCTCCAGGACAAGCTGGTGCACCAGGACCTGAAGGACCTAAGGGTGACTCAGGCTCTCAAGGACAACATGGAGCTCCAGGATTACCCGGCCCAACAGGACCTGCTGGCCTCAGAGGTCAGAGAGTTGCACAAGGTGAGACAGGTCCACCAGGGAAGCCAGGCAGTGAAGGACCTCCAGGACCACAAGGTATTGCAGGACCTCTAGGACCACCGGGACCAATTGGAGAACAGGGACCAGAGGGAGCACCAGGTAAAGCAGGAACACCTGGTATTGCAGGAAGACCGGGAGATAAGGGACCTGTAGGACCTTCAGGACCTCCGGGAACTCCAGGGGCACCAGGTCTTCCAGGGCCACCTGGTCCAAATGGACCTCCAGGACCAGCAGGAGAACGGGGTCTTCGAGGAGAAACTGGACCACAGGGTGTAGAAGGGCCACAGGGAGCTAGAGGAAAGCCAGGACCTCCAGGGCCAGAGGGAGGTAAGGGTGATAGAGGAGAAGAAGGTCCAAAGGGTGCAAAAGGACACCGTGGTCTCATTGGTCTACAAGGGTTACCTGGACCTCAGGGACCTCCAGGAGACAAAGGCATGACTGGACCTCCAGGATTGTCGGGAAAAGATGGTGAACCTGGAACTAAAGGTATGCCTGGAAGAGATGGAAACCCAGGACCTCAAGGTATACCAGGACCACCAGGCCCTCGTGGACCACCAGGAGAAGAGGTTCGATGGGTTAATCCACCGGGGCGCAAGGGAGATGCCGCAGTGATAGTGCTGGTCGGGACGACCAGCTCTGAGGAGGGAGCAGTGTGACATGGCTTCTCCATGTCATTAAGACTCTTTGATTTTCAAGGAGGTTGCCATAGAGACAGTTTTGAGTTGTTGAAGATTAAGAGACAGAAACTAGTATTGTGTGAGAGTTTGAAAAGATTAAGGGACAGAAACGAGTAGTGTGGCTGTACTTGAAGCTTGAGAAAATAAAAAAGAATTGCTAAATTTGTTACAATATATTCCCAGAGTCTTTCATTATATGCTTACATATACTTATAAATATCTTAAGGGTATGCTATTTTAATCCAAATCCTTGAAGCCATTTTTCAGCATATAAAAAGGAAGTTGGGATAAGGTTTGGCTCCATCTATCCAATCAGTGCTGGACTGAAGAGGCAAGTATGGATAGACTTGCGATGTTTCTGTCCGCAAAACATATTTTCTAATTTAGATGGTCGGAGTGACCTTCAACTTTTATGATCCTAGAGGAAAGCTAAGGCACCGCAACTACAGTATTTAAAAGACGCTTTACTTATGAGTAATGGTGTTAGGAAACAAACGCCGACGGGCATCTTTTTTCTAAAATTGTATTTTAAATTTTATTCAGGGAATCTTAAACTTGTATTTGTGGTGAAACAAATGCAATGCTGAAAGTAAAGCAATCTGTCTTTAGTGTCCTATTTATCATAATTAATATAAGATATGGGTTAATCATACATTCTTCAGCAGAGGGAAGGGAAGGTTAGAAAGTGAAATGATATTTATCTGAAATATTTCATAAATAAAATATGAATTTAAATACTATATCACAAATATTTGACCAAAACATGTTAAGTTCTATAAAAATAACCTAAAATATACTCATTACAATTAGTATAGCTCGACTTCCTCACTGCCAACTGAAGAAAATGAAACCCAAAAATTACTTGTATTTCCATCTTCCCTATAACTGAAAACCAGTGTATGATCTGAAATAAATCTCAGTTTATTTTTAACATTAACAAATATCCTTTCTTCTGGAAAAATACATTAATTATTATTAAAATATAATTGTTAAAAACACGTTGTGAAATTGAAATGAAATACTATTTTGATTCTTAATCGAGTGCAATGTGTAATAAATTATTTTTCGTATATGAAAAATTGATCTCATAGCTATGACGTAGAGAGCTTCAAGTTATAAACAAGTCTGAGGTTACTAAACAGTAATTCTTAATACACTTTACTACACAAAATACCGAAAGAGAACGCCTTTAAGCAACTTCCTAATGGTTTTCTTGAAGACTTATACTTTAATAGCAAGTCTCAATGGTTACACTAAATCTATTTGGATGAAAAACTCCAGGCTTTTAAACCACTTTCTGTACTAAGTAGAAACTAACTTTAATTGTCCATAAATTTCTTCGAATGGTAAGAAATTCTCCTTGGTTTATACGAAACAAAGCTGCATCAAGTGTTTGGAATCCTGCCCATCAAAGACTACATCAGATCTATTTCAAAATGCTTCTATTCCAAATTCCCTAACGTCCAAGGAACTTTAGTGTACTTATCTGGGAGAAAAAAAAAAAAAAAAGCGCCAAAGGTCAAGACTAAACAGAAAATTGCCTCAAAAATCCTATTATCAGATTCTTTAATTTCTTTACTTCTTTAGCTTTTCTTTAGCTTTCTTCTTCTTTTTCATCATCCTCACGGCAACAAACATATTTGTTAACTAAATCCACGGAGTTTCTAAGAATGATCCGTTTCTCTGTAAGGCCGTTGTTGAATTTTGACCTTGTGTTAGCCTTATCAGCTTTTGTCTTGAACTCCTCTTTGTGCTGGGGGAAGTAGAAAGGCTGCTGTTGAGTTTTGGTCTATTTCTTGGCAGCATTTTATCGAGGAATGTTAAAAGTAAGATTCTATACGATTAAGGAATGGCTTAAGGTAACGGAACCTTTTATAAATAAATTTTAAAGTTAAACTTATAGCTCAGTTAATATATTTTATTTAACTATAAGAAATACTCTGATTTTCCATCATTTATGTGTACAATTTGTGAAAAAATGGTGCTCTGAGCAGTGGCATCCGTTTTGTGGCTTCATATTAGGTGCATTTACAACTGTTGACGTCTTTCGTCCTAAGTTCGTCTGTGCGCATGAAACACCTTGGGAATCACTGCACCTCAGTGGAAAATGTATACCTAAGGCTGTGAGGAAAATAGTTCCACTCATTTGGTATTTGAAATCGATATAACGGTGGCTAGTTAATATAGAGAGCCTCGCAAGAGTTTCGGTAAAAACCTGCACCTTTAGGTTTAAAATTCTGTATGTTGAGTGGAATCAGTAAGTATGCAACCCTTAGCGCAACAACTCTTCGCTGGCCAAGGCTTACCACCAGGCCGCTGCGTCGCCCACCTTTTGGTTACTACAGGCACCGTGAGCGGGGTGCATAACTGGGGGGTGGCACCTGCCCAGAGGCTTCCTGGCCGGTTATGTAGCCTTGGCGACCTCGGGTCACTAGTAGTTCATGAAGTAGCTCCTCAATTGGTCCCTCCGGCATCTAACGAGGCTGAGTGCATCCCTTGCCAGACCTCCCAGCGGGAGAAAAATCTCCACACCGATACCGGGGATCGAACCCGGGTCCTCCGCTCGCTACTACTGCACTACGTGTCGTGGCTGGCATCAGTACTAAAGGTATTTGATGAAAACACTTCCTAAAGATATGCAGTTTTAGGCCAAATACCGCACATATGGAACCGAATTTATATTTTATTCATTTATTTGTTTAATAAGAATGTGATTGGCATTTGTTGATATATTTAATATTTGTTGAACTAAGTAACAACTTAAAAACAACTTACACGTAGATAAATTCTCTGAAATATTTATAATAAGCATTTTTTTCTCAAGGATACCTATTAATTTCACCACTAAAACGCGTGAAATTAAAAGAAAGGGCATACTTTCTTTAGAATTTTGTAACTACGAGTATAATGTTGAATAGAATGGCACAATTATCATCAAGACAGTTTCAAGCGTTGACACGCTCTAACTTTCAAGGGGATGAACTCTTTCATAAAATTAGATCTACAGTTTGCACATTAACCTTAGGACTCTTTCTGCATTTAATGAAATCAAAAGTTTTGTTCGCTTATTGAATACTAATGTAGTATAAGTTGTGTATATTTTAATACCACTTAATATGCCAGAAATTTCAGCTATATATCTTTAATTCTGGTTAACAGGAGGACAGAGTCACACATGGAGGTATTTTATCACCGCGAGTCAAACTATGGTTTTGGTAGCATGCCATTAAAGTAAGCCCTAGCTAAAAATCTGGCTGTGACCTTGAATTTTCAGATTAATTCAACTTTTCAAACTATGACTTCAACAAACTTGCGGAGGAGAACTTAGTACCTCGACCGAAAGACTATCTTTTGTGCCTATGCCCCGTGCTGTCTCTGCGACACTCGATGACGCTTCCAACCTTGAAAGAAACCTAACGGGATGAAGGGTGAAATGAAATGTTACAAACTGGAGGGATAGGAAATTCGGAGGATGTGGAAATCCTTCCCAGCAGCGTCCAGCGACCCTGGGAAACCGCCGAAAAAAGCGCATGGTTCAGGAATCTCGGCCACGGGTATAGAACCGGGCCAGAGACGTTACCGCCTGGGCCATCCCGCTCGGTTTTCAAATAAACAACAGGCACTATTTTGTGTGAAGTGCTCGCAGGATGGCAGTGTGATACATCTGGTACAAGCCATGATAAAAGGAATGCACTTAACTTCCGGGAAAAGCAATCTGATAGGTTATGGTTCTGAAAGTGCTTGTAAACACCACAAAGCTAATAATAATGAATTATAGAAACCACGGAAGACATCTGAGTGTATTGTCCTATGGAGAGTAACTTCGTTGTACTTCGACACAACGCCAATCTATTGGAGCTACCACCTCCCAGGGGGAGAAATAAGATACGGGACTTTTGATTGCCGGAGGATGAAGAAAGCTACATGTTTTGGATTTATCTTGGTGTAAATGGGGCATCCAAACTCAATTCTCCATAAAATTGAAATAAAATGAGTGTGAGAGGTGCTTTCTTTAACAATGAGTACATATTATTTCAAGAAAATATCCTATAGATTCCTTCAATCGTCACAGTCGTTCAGAATTGGAGTTTTCATCGCCACCGCTGAGCCACAGCAAAGCCGAAGAAAAGGTAAAATAATTTATAGCTTTCACAGAGAAAGAGAGAGGAAGGGAGGGAGGGAGAGAGCTACCGGTGACCCAAAACGCGGAGTCATAACTTAATGAAAACCATTCAAATACCACCACAAATGATGCAGCTGATAAATAAAAGCCGCGCTTCAACAAAATAAGGAAATAATGGAAAGGAAATCGTGGTAGACGATAAGCCACCCCAGCATTCACCTACTAACCAGGAAAACCACGAAATACCCAAGGTATAGTTGGAGGTCAACGTGGTATTTCCCAGAGGGTTCGAAGCCGAGACTTCCCAAATGCGAGAGGCTTGCATTGTACACACTATAGTTCACTAGCATATAGCCTTATAATTGTTTGATATGCTCTGTATAACTAAGACGTTTCCCAATGAAGAATGAAAGTACAAGACGAAATAACCAGAGAAAGCGTTGGAAAAACTGTAGAAACTGCCTTGTCGCATTCTGATTGTTGAGATCCGGAATAGTCCTGTAGCTCTTGAAGGGTATGGCTGGGGGCAAGGAATCAAATGGCAGCTTAAGTGCCGTAATTCCCTGGTATAAAACACACCTAAGTGCAATTTGTAGCTCATAAACAGGGTAGAATGTGGTGTAATGGGCAATCAAATGGAGACAAAGACATGGGGAAGTGAAGTTGTTACAGGTAAGCTGACTCAATGCAGGCCTTTCTTCTTTCCTTTCTTTAAATTTCTCCACTCAGCTTCACTCCTTATTCTGTGCAACGATATGCTTCCTCTATATAGTTTCTTCGTCAAATTCTCCTTTTCTTTCTGGTAACCTTGTGTCTCTCAATTTCTTCAAATCCATTATTGCATTCCTGTATATCAGGAAGTGCCCTACTATAAGACAGTAAGACCGCGGATATATACGTGTCCAAGTCTAAGGAATTTTACCTCAGATGCAGAAACATTGTTTACAGTTATCGAGTGATATGGCTCCACAGTATCATGTGAGGCTCACATTTGGGTGGTCTCGGGTTTAAATCCCAATTTAACGGTTTTTTTCTAGGGTTTCCCTCAGTCACCAAGCTAAATACCGGATTGGATATTTAATACTACGACCTAAAGTTCTACGTTGAGTCTAACACATTGATATAAACGAAAAATAGATGCTAATAATGAATGCTCTGCCATCTGTCCACAGATAATGTAAGCAGATAGACTGAATGGCATTCTAATGTCATCCGCTGTCACAGATGCCGAAGTGTTGTTGCCCTGCACTGCTTCCTCTGTGGATCCTAACAAAGCTAAGTGTTATGGTACAGGGATGAAACCTTGAAGGTTAACTGTAGATGTACCTGCAGATAGACTGCGGCACCCTAATGCCATCTATCCGTCACACAGGTGGAGGTACTGTTGCCTTGCACTGCTCCGTGACGAAGCAGGATGACATCATACAGGAATGAGAACTTGAAGGCTCTTACTCCTTTTATTTTAGTGTCAAATGTGTATGTTGTGTCAGGGTTCTTAAACTTTTACTCTTTTCTTTCTTTTCTTTCTTATTTTCATCTTTGATGCTCTTATTCATTTATTTATATTACTACGTGCTATTATCACCTTTTCTATGTGTGTATAACAAAATAAGTAAAAAATAAATAGATAAATAAAAATAAATATACAAATCTTATATATTTAAATGAGCAATTCTTGTATATATATTCCGGGCAACTTGGAAATGGCTCTATCGATTTCGATCAAATTTTGTATTCAGATAGAGTTTTGCTTTTTAAGTTCAATTATGTAGGTGTAATTCCCGAAAAAACGCGATTTTGCATAAAAAATAACATTTTTTATTCCCGCTTCTACTGCGCAATTCTTGTATATATATTCCCGGTATTTCAGAAACGACTCTAAAGATCTGATTAAATTTTTGTATACATGCATATTACCTTCACAGTGTTTTCTCTACTCACTTTTAGATTTTTAATTAATCTACTCACTTTCAGGTAACACATTCACATCTCTTTCTCTACTCACTCTTCTATAAACAATTTTCCATAAAAAACGTGATTTTGCACCAAGAAACATTTTTATTCACACTTTTAAAATAAGTCATACCATGTTCTGTACGTTTGAAATAGAAATGCTATTACATTTACACTGTTTTTTCCTCTCACTTTTAGGTAACACATTCACATCTCTTTCTCTACTCACTCTTCTACAAATAAGCCATGCAATTTTCTGTATGTTTGAAATAGACATACTACATATTACATTCACAGTGATTTCTCTACTTACTTTTAGCTATCACATTCACATCTCTTTCTCTATTATATTCATACTGTTTTCTCTACTCACTTTTAGGTAAGACATTCACATCTCTCTCTACTCACTCTTTTACAAATAAGTCATACAATTTCGTGCATGTTTGAAATAGAAATGCTACGTATTACATGGACAGTGTTTTCTCTACTTGCTTTTGGGAAACACATTCATAATTGTTTCTCTACTCACTCTTCTAGAAATAAGTCATACAATTTTGTGCATGTTTGAAATGGAAATGCTGCATATTACATTCACAGTGTTTACTCTAATCACTTTTAGATAACACATTCACATCTCTTTCTCCACTCACTCTTCTACAAGCAATTCACATCATCTATACAACTTGGTTGTTTATATATATCCAACTGTTAAGTTCGAAAACCGCTTATCCGATCACCGCGAAATTCGGCAGGTATATGTATTTGTTATGTGGAAATTTTTATGGCAACAATTTTACTACACAAAATATTACTTTCAAATGGCTTTCTACTCGCATTTCTTTTACGTAGCACATTCATTTATCCTCTGTTTGCCCTTCAACATACAATTAATATAATATTCTATGATTGAAATATAAATGCAACGCATTACATTCACACGACTTCCTCTACTAATTCTTCCTTTACGAGGCACCATCAGTCTTCTTTCACTATTTGCCCTTCAACATATAATTCATACAATTTGATATGTTTGAAAAACAAATACAATGTATTACATTCATACTAATTTCTCTACTCACTTTTGTTTTACGTAACAATTCACATGTTATTCCCTACCTTTTATCAACTTCACACATACCAACGCCTATACATATCGTATGTTGAAGAGTGAGTAAATTCCAAAACAGGTTGACCGATCGCCATGAAAAGTGATTCTGTTTTCATGGCGAAGGTTTTTATGCAATCCATTTTACCACCCAACGTATTACGTTCACATGTTTTTCTCTACTCCCTTTTCTTTTACCTAACATACTACTCCCTCTTCTACAAACAATCCATACATTTTTCCATACACTTGAAATATAAGTGCAATGTATAACATTCACAAGCGTTTCTACTCATTTTTGTTTTACGAAACACAATCACATTTCTTTCACTACTCCCTCTTCGGCGAACAATTACGAACAATTCATACAATTTTCTATATGATTGAGACAGAAATGCATAGTACATTCACATGGCTTTATCAACCGGCTTTTCTTCCTGTAGTATTTGTTATTGTTCAACAGTGGTTTTGCTTAGTGTTGCTCTGGTGTTTAAATAAAAAATAAAGAAATAGTTTAAAAAAAGTAAAGTAATTCCAATTGATGTCAGGAGTGCGCCGAAAAGCACGATATGGAACAGTTGATAAAACAAATGTTAGCCAAGATGGACATAATGGGAAATGAAATTAATTCCGGAATGCGACATAGGAAACAAATATGAAAGTCGAATTGGAAAAATGTAAACTACGGAATAGAAAATATAGGAACAAAAATGGACAAAATGGAAACAAAAATGGAAGGCAAATTGAAAATGTAAACTCCAAAACTGAAAAGATGAAGACGGGAACGTCTAATATGAAGATAGATCTATCGGAGAATACTAACGAGCGACTGGCCAGGGTAAAGGAAGCCATGGAAGAACACGACGGAAAGACGAAGGACCTTATCAAATGTGTTAACGCCCTGGAGACAATCACAGCAGCAAAGAACTGAACTCCATAATGGAACAAATGCTCGACGAAAACGTCAAACTGGGTGGATATCTATGGGGGAGGCCTACGTTTAGCATTAGACGTTTTACAGCTGAAATGATGGTGTTTATGAAATATTTGTATCTCAGAAATGACTCTTCACAATTTCGACTAAAATTGTTATTTAGTTAACGTTTTGACTTTCAGTTTATCTAAATATGTATCTTCTCCCACAAAAAACAAGATTTCACAAAAACAGAGGTGAAAAACGCCGAGCGAAGCTCGGTCGCGCAGGTACTAAAATGAAAAGTTATAAAATACCAAAGTTCATTTTTACTTTCTCTACTACATATATTGAGTGATATTCGGTTCTGATCAGTGTGGTAGAGTCGTAAAGTGAGTAACAATAAAAGCTGTCTAGGTAACACAAAGTTCCAAACATGATGGATGCTTGGCCAGTTAACTAAGCCTATTTGTGGTGTTGAAAGTAAGACCGTTCTCCATTTCTAAAACTAAACCCCTAGCGCAACAGCCCATGAAGGGCAAAGACTTGCTGCCCAACCGCTGCGTCCCCCACCTCTGCCCAAATTGTAATTTACAGCGCTTTAATATCCTTACTTTGAAGTTGAAAGGATGACACGCAACAATAGAAAAGAAGACGATCCTGATTGAGGATGTTTTCAATTTGAAACGTAAGCACTAATAAAGGCATATTTGAGACAGCTTTCCGCACAAAACAACATTTAATTGCATTTTCAAGCTTTATTTATTTATTTTATACTGTGACTACTCAGGCTGAGGCAGCAAAACGATTTTTGTTACTGTTTGCTTTCGTAGGTTCATTGTCCCTTAATGGACATGTCATAGCGAAGTGCGAATAAGGAAGGGGATGTGATTGATGCTCTATGTGCAACATTCACAAAGTTTTTTTCTAGTAGTTTATGTTTAAATACCGTCCTACGAACTATTCTTACAAAAACTTAATTTTCTGTGAACTTCATTTAATCGAGATCACTGTTTACAGAAATAGTTTCATTATACATTTTGTTGTAGGTACAGAAAGCGAATTTAGTAAACTGCAAGGTTATCGGGATTATTTAAGGAGGCCTTCGTAGTTTTCTCTTCTTTCCCTCTCTTTACCCCTCTCCAATGACTGAGTGGTATTCACGCTACTGGCTGGACATATTTATACCAAAGACATGAAAGGGAAGTATTGATTATACCACACTAGGCTGAAGAGGGATTTCCCTAAACAGCCCGGGCATGTTGTAAAACATGCCCAAATAAACATTTTTGCTTTGCTTTGCTTGCTTCTGACGGCTCAGATTGTTACATAACTGTTGCTTATTTCACATCAGATACTACACGTGGCCAGATTATTAGTCTATGGCAAGGTGGTAACAGTTCGACAAATTTTAGAAACTGTATAAATTCACAGAAATGTAATTAAATTTTAATGCCACTCAAGAAAAGCAGTTTATTGGATACGTATTAGAAGAAAACCCTTTATTCAAAAGCGCAAACTGCATTATAGTATCTTGTAATAGAGTTGCTTCGATACGAATTTTAATTCCAGTATAAATATAGAGAGAATTTGAAGAAGGATAAAACTTTTTCAATTTAATATTGCGTTATGTGTACTGCAAAACTTTGCAGGATCTTATGATTCTAAGGACAAAGTTAAAGCTTTTCTTATTACACAGAATAGTTTAACCCAATAAAATGCTGCTTATTTCAAACACCATGTGCAACCTTTTCCATAATGGACATTAAGAATTTGGAGATAAATATGAACAAAATGAAAACGGCTTTTTTACAAGGTTAACTGTATCTTACGCTCGCCCCCCCCCCCCGGCCACTACCTTTACCTGTCCTTATACCTCTTGCCCTGTAAACTGTCATTGGTCACTAGTTATACCTCACCCCTTGCTAGACCCGTAAGGCGATAAGGAACTGAAAGATGGTTCCAAATAGTGCATATTACTAAATTAATCTTGCATGCAAGGTGAACCAGGTATCCGACGCGATAGTCAAATGTTTAAAAGCCGTTTGCTGGCCGTGTCATTCCTTACACCATGTATGACATTGCGAAAAACAACTCAGTAGGAACAAGTCAAAAACGACATACGTATTGAAAAATTAGAAAAGTATTAAAGAATATCTCGTAAATAGCTGACACCACAAAAATTATTTCAGATAAATTTAAATTAAATTAAAAAGATCTTCAGTTTTCTCTAGTAAGGTTTTGTTCTATAGTAACTCTTACCGGCTATACAACATTCTTCTCGAAAGAAGAGACTTCTCACACCAATTCCCAGAAAGTTCAAGATATACATTTTGTCATGTAAAATTTTAAATGTGCGGAATTTTTGTGAAAATTGTAAGAGGGGTTTTTGAGAAAATTAAATATAAGAAACGTTTTTCGTATTTGATAAACATTTTGTTTTTAGTCTTAATGTTCATCAGAGGAGCTTTTTCAAAAATGTGTTTTTGGGAGAAGGGTATTCCAGTCTTAGAACATGCAACTTCCGGCGAATTCTCGATATCAAACTTGTGGATATACTGCTTGCTGTCTTTATCTAATAGTCGTCATAGAGAAAGTAAAAATTACTGTGGTAAATACTTACGGTCTAATAGACCAAAATCAAATTAATTTATATTATAGACAGTAATAGTTACAACACTACTGAAATTTAATATCAATCTCGCAAAAATTCGCATGTATATTCCATGACTTTAAAAATACCTCGAGCCCATGAATTCAAAATATGTTTTACTTTTTATATTACAAATATCTGTATCTATATAGTGTATGCTAAAAATACAGAATAAAGATGTTTTACGTTTTAAAATTTAGGCTTTTTGAACACTCTTGTTTGCACCATATTCACTTTTTGAAAATATTCCCTCGATGCACTTTTCATTCATCTTTTGAAATTAGCCATTTAAATTCCCAAAACGCTAACAGTAAATGTTAAATATAGTACCTTTTTTAGTATGAACGGTTTTTAAGTTATTAATTTTGAAAGATATATAGAACTTAAAACTAGAAATTCAAAATGACAGAATTTAAAACTTATTTTATTTTGAACTAAGGCCAGTAGAACAAAATTATATGACGGATTTGTGCGTACTCGTATAATTATATAAATATAACAGAAGTTTAAAAAAGTCTCATGTGTTGCGCTCACATGACTTTCACTACTCTTGTATTAACCATTCTAACAAACTCTTATTCTTATATCCTCTACGTGTTAGCTGAGATAAACACTTGCAGAAACTATCTTATTTTTGTCTTTTTGCAGTTACAAGGAGAATATTGAAATACAGTAGACTCTGAGCGATAGTTAAATCTTTTAAAGCTTTCAAATTCCGTTCTGCTTGCATGGTTAATACCTAAATGAAAAATGAATAACGATGTTTCATTTGACAGAAGTATACAGTCCAATGTTCCCACAGCTAACAAGGAATATTTACAAATAGTTCACTCTACAAAAAGATTTACTTACACATAAATTGTGTTTCAGCAAGATCTACATCTTTTGCGTAGAAAGACTTGGTCTATTTCTTAAGGTTTACCAGTTATGCAAAAGTCATCCAGAGTAAATAGGATTACACGGGTTATATCCAGAAAATTCAGGAATACATTTCATTGGCCATGAAGTATCTCAAACATTTAGCATTTTAATCAAAATCGTTAGTCATTTTCAAGAAAATCAAAATTTTCAAAAAATGTTCCCTGTAAAGAGTAGTTTAGGGTGGAAGAATTTTTATCAAAAGCTTCGTGTAACACCTTTGAAAGACATTAAACTTAAATACTAACTTTGGTTTTTAACCAAGTTTTTGTTTTTGATTTATGCTGTTCACAGACTGATAGACATACACGCGGACCTTTTTCTAAAATTGCTTTTTTGGATTCAGGCCTTAAAACATTATTTCCACTCAAATTCGACATAGAATTTTTGGGTGGAATACAATACTTTCTCTACTAAAGTACGAAGCAGAGAAAGTGAAAACGGTAATTTTTAAAAATTGCATCTAGTGGAGCATTTCGCATAGGATAGTAATATCCAGATTTATCATTTCATAACTCGGAAGCTAAACGACATATCACTGTAATTGAAATGTTGATATAAGACAGCATTAAAAATAACGTTTCAGCTAAATTGGCTGAAAACTTTAGAAAATCACACTTTCAGTTGTGTGTTCCCCTATTACTGACGTTTTATAATCCTCACATAGACATTTAGAAGCTTTCAGTCTTTCGTACTGAGGTAATTAATTTTTAAACTTAAACGTAGTACTCTCCTGAGCTACAATGTGTTGTGTTATGTGGGCAATTTCAAAACTAAATCTTAAATCCCGACACGGTAGATGATACCAGGTATGAACTAAAATAACAAACGCAGTTCACGATCTAGTATCCACAAAGCTATGAAAATGATCCCCACATCAAAACTTAGTGTTTCATTAAGACAATGAGATGGTCAACAAACTTGAGTTGTGCCTCTGTGCGTGACTGTTTTAACTTGTTGCAATTCTGTAGCGAACTGGGAGTGGAGCAACGCCTGACATCTAGTGGCGTGCATGCCCACTACTGCAGTCCACAGGTATCGACTACCATGTTCCGCACGTGGTTTTTTCGGCAGGGCGCAAGCTCCAGGATTTTGATGTCCTACAGGCCGTGTTCTGACCCTCTGGCGGCAGTTGGTGACACTACATGTTATGTACTAGTCCGCTATCTTGCTCATTTTTGGAATACGTAAAGGAACTGAATGAGTTATCTGAATCAGTGCAAGAAATACAATTTCCTAATAAACATGAGTTTTTATAATAATTTTTCTTTCGCACTTGCCACGTGTATGAACAACTGAATAGCTTATGTTTGAAAGGGGTCAAGTGCACAAATCATGATGTTGAGATAACTTAAAAACAAATCTTTCCCACAAGAAAAATAATTTTTTATGGATTGTGATAGCTTTGATTTAAGGTATAGAGGATGCCAGGTATCTCACAAAAAAGAATGTTTCATGTACCTACACCTCTTTATGATAAGTTTTTGAAAATTGTGCACTTGACCCCTTTCAGTAATTAACGAGAACATTTGAAGTAAAATGTTTTTCTAACCAGTTTTTGTTGTTGTGTGTTTTAAGTAAAGGATCTTACATTTTAATATGAAATATCACATTTACAGTTTAAATATAAGCTATTGTTGTCACACAATCTACAATACATAATTATAAAAGCAAAATAAAAGAAAAAAGAACCAGTTTGTCATGGTCCCTTCAAACTGAAACATCTATTGGTGCGTCCTTGCTTACAGTTGGGCATTCAAAAATCTTCGTAGCCAACGAAACTTCTAGTTTTCAGATCTGATTTTTCTTTACGATTTTGGGTACGAAAATAAAGAACGGCAATACAACTCTTTAAGATCTATAAGCAGCTGTTGTTTGTTTACAATTAAACTCTGGTTGTATTAAAATGTAATAGTGATATAATGGTACTAAAAACACCTTTTCTTCTGGATAAGGCATTTTCTATGGTAAGTTTGGAGACTGATTTTCCGCAGAGTGATTGTAGACTTAACTGCTCCAAGAACTTACTGACCACTACTTTTCCTTTTGTTTATTTGTTGTAATGGCATTGTTTGTAAACAGAAATCTTAAAGGTCTGCTTCTCTGCTGCAGGTTTCATGTGAATATGTGTAGTATCATGGCCACCACGTAAGCGCAGTTTGGATTTGAGAAGGGTCAAGAGCGATCGCTTGACTACTTTCAATAATAAAAACAATATTCTCACGTCTTTTAAATAGCATTGCGGCAATGGCACTTGAGTCCTTTCTGTGCTAAATGAAGTGCCTATATCCAAGAAATATAAACCGTGCCTATTCATGTTATTAATGTTTGCCCCTTGACTCCTTTAAAAAATAATCGTTTCAATTATGAAATACAATTAACCAAATCATATTAGTGGTTAATTGGAAATGTAAAGAAAACGTTGTAAAATGAAAATGGTCTTGAGGTGTGATATCTCTTCATGTTTGAGTTCGCTTTGAAAATTACACACCTAATACACTTGGTGTATCTTACTACAGTTGTTCAGTCGTAAGACTTCGGTACGGAGAACCGATGAGAAATCCAACTACGTTTAACATTTAATTTTTTTGGATATCTCTCTTACTCAAAAATAGCTATGACAATTTTATTTTCAATGCTATATATTTAAAATATTTCCATTAAAAATAACATCAGCCATATATAAAAAGTCAAACTAATCAACACAATTCAATAAGTGGCTGCTTCGAATCGATGGTGATTTTTCTCCACAAACTGAAAAAACTCAGAACTACATAAATATCAGTATAAATAATATATTTTCGTTACATCAAGATGAAAATCTTGCGTTTATTTCTATTTGCCCTACGGTCGTTTATGAATCTGGAACAAAATATCTGATTTTTGCACTCATATTACTTTCTGTATTTCGTGGTGCTGTGGTCGAGCGGTTAGATCGTTCGCCTAGCACCACCTAGGCCCGGTTCGTTGCCAGGAAATCACATGTAGTATTCTTGGTGAACTAAGTAGGGTCTGGGTGGGTTGTCTTCGATTTCCCCTGCCACTCATTGCTCCATCATCACCTTTCCATTCATCGATTTCGCCTGCATTTCGTATCATCCTCTTCCTTACTCTCATACCTGGTGCTTGGCTGACCACCCGCTTCCAGGTCTTCACTCTGTCCAGTCCATACGTTCCTCTGCTCCCCGACATGCGTCTGACCCTAGGCAGTGTCTTGTAAGTCCTAGGGAGTATAAGTCCTGCATTAGGGAGGGTAATCAGGTAAAGAAGAAGAATTTTAATTGCCATTTCTAAACCCCTTAGATTTACGATACCGTACAACTTTAATACCTGCACTTCACTTTGATGCAACTATTGAGTTTATTTAGTAAAAGCAGATACCTATATATTAGTTAAATTTAAAACGTATCAGATTGGTTACACAAAAATCCAGGTTTTCAATTCATACCGCATTCCATTTAAAATAAATTTAAAAGTCTGTATATACAGACGGAGATACAGTTTTTGAGACCCTCTGAATTAAAAAAGGGCTTCCTTAGAAAAATATCCTCATACATATTTCTGTATGTGTTTATCTGTGAGGAGCAGGACTCAAGCACAAAGTGTGGGATAAATATTGAACATGATATGTAAGTTTAGTACTTTTTTAAAGAAGCGACATAATTTTCAATAAAATCTCCCCGACATGGACTATTTTCATGGACTATTTTCATTTTCCAAAAAATGTCTCAAACCATTATGATTAAAATACCATATTTGTAGGGTATTTGCATGAAAAATAAAATGTACAACTTAAAATTTGTGGGCATAACCTGATTACGAATAAGTAGTAATTAAAGAATCAGAAGATAACTAACAAATGAACTTAAATATACTAAATATATTATTTCTGAATTACAAACTAAAGATATGAAATAATAAAATCAATGTTTTAGTGCTTGATGGTAGAGAATACGTTAGAAGCAAAAATGGTTGTAAATGACAATATCCTCAAACCCATTCCAATATATAGATAGCCGAACTGTGACTTAACAGACATAGACAATGAACTCCATATACTTAATCTCAAATGCCTCATAATGAGATCACTAAAACTTAGAAGAAAGAACACACAAATAAAATTTTATAAAATCATGGCAGCGTTTGTACTTCTATATTTAAGTGAAACTTAGGCTCTACATAGGAAGTATAAAAGAAAATTTGAATCGATAGAAATTACACTAGGAGATATCAAGTTCAAAGAATGATAAAGGAAGATTACTAAAAATATCAACAGAATTCAAACCACTAGAGAAACGTAACACAGAAAGACCATGGCACTGATGGAGAGACGAATTTGATTAATGGAGATGGAACGAAACTTGAATGACGTCCAAACCTTAAAAATGATAATAATGAAAATAATTTATAATATAAACTAGTTTTCTCAGAATAAAAATAAATAGATAAAAAGTAGAATAAATGGCTTAGTTCGCGTACTTCTCAAACCATAAAATCTGAAAATGAGTCAAACTGCTAAATTTCTCAAAAATACGCATATTATACCTTAAACAATAGAGGAAATTACATTCTGGTCATTATTAAAAAGGTGAAATTCAATTTAATAGAATTATACCTGGTGACCCACTTCATCCGGCATTGGCGTAACTTGATAACCCCTAATGCGTTAAAACAGTTACAGAAGTCTACGGTAGCATTCTAGCCATAGAGAGGGCACTGGCGTCTTCTGCCTCTCAGCGAAGGCGTAAGCTGAGAGGCAGTTGAACTAGCGTGTGTAGTCCGTGGTAATAGACAATACTTACAGGATCTTTATCTCCCAGGGAATGATTATCACCATTATATTATCATCATCATCATCATCATCATTATTTGTTTATTCTCTTAATTTTTGTTCGTAGTTATTATTGTTGTGTTGATTTGTTATTTTATTAGTATGTTTATCACCATCATTATTATTGTTATCACCTATTATCATTAACATGAGTATCATAATCAGTAGTTTTATTGTAATTTTGTTTTAGTATCATTATCATTATTATATCAATATTAATGTTTTTGTTAGTGTTATGGTTTATTATTATATTATTTTCGTCGCTATTATCATCAATCACTACTAATTTGCTGACTTCATTCATGGAGTAGGTGTTGAAAATGATGTCTTGTTGGCCTTGTTGGCCAGGGTACAACTAGCTGAAATGGACCTTTACAGGTTCATAATAACAAGGTGGTGCACAGTGTTTTAACACAAGTGGAAAACCTCATCAACATAATCCTGAAGCTCATCTTGCAGTAATTCCAGATAACGTGGTCTTCTATGTCTGGCTGGGAGAAAGACATATCCGATAGCATTGACCTCAAGAATACCACACCGAAGTTTTTCGAACCCAGTGAGGATTGTGAGGGACCCAGTAGTGCATGTTGTGTCTACTCAAGCGGCATAGTTGTTGAAATAGCCTTCATCTCTTCAAAGAACACTTTCAAGAAAGTCAAGGGTGTCACCCTCGTACACTATTCAACACTATGGGTAGAACCATTGCCACAGAGTTGTTGGTTGAGGTGGAATTTGTACGGATGCCACGTCTATTCCTACAAAATAATAATATTAATAATAAACATTAATAATACTATATATTAATGATATAGAAATATAAATAACAACCAGAATAACTACAGAAATAAAAACAATAAATAATAATAATTATAATTATAATAAAAAGTAATAAATGCATCAATAACATTAATAAGAAGCGATGGAACATTGAGTGCCCTCATGCTTGCACTTTACAATCCGTAATTTGTAATGTTAGACTACAGTACCACATAAAGAGGGAGTTTATTCCCTGGAAAATAAAAATCCTGTAAGTAAAGTGAGACCATCTCGGTTGTTTATACTGCTCCTGCCTATTATCTCGGACTACACACGCTAGTTCAACTGCCTCTCACCTCGCGTCTCCGCTGAGGCCACTGCCCTCTCTATGGCTAGAATCTGGCGTTCTTACTCGTACTTACGCCAATATGGGATGAAATGGGCCACCTGGTATATGAAATTGATTAACACACTAAATTATACACCACTACACATATACACATATGTGACGGCAGTGTATTATACAGTAGAGCCCTATTATATCTTGTTTTAATATTAAATATACCGGGTGGAAGGGAAGTCATTACTTTAATTCAATGATCTCGGTTTTTGGAACACATTTTGTATCTTACGGTTTTGACCGTTTCCTATGGAGATATGTTAGCTTTATCGAAAACAACCTGTTAACATTGCAAATTGTGTGGGTGGTCACTTTCCCTAGCTCCGTACATAATCAAACAGCGTAACGGTGCGTTTTAAAAACAAACTCTAACCCTGCTTTGTCCTTGCCTGTTTACTGTGACAGTGTAGGCCAATCACAAGCGTTAGCTCCCAAAACATTGCCGAAAGCGAAAGCTGTTTACATCCACAAACCAGGTCAATTCCCTGACTAACCTCAACGCAATGTTGTCGAGTTACGTCATCTCAGAAATAGCAACTCAGAGTATTCCTTCACGTCTTTTAAGTGATCAATTATTTCGAAGCCGTGTGTTATGCCCCATAATTACTACCGAAGCTATGTCAGAAATAAGTTACTCTAAGCATCTTACAAGTAAAAAACTGTTATCTTTGCACATTCTTATGGAATTACGCATCCAACTTGGATAAAAAACTGCTTATTTTTTGAAATCGGCTGATCAAAGAACAAAATGCCATTCGACTTTTGTGTTTGTAATGCTTCTATGAAGCACATATTAGAAGGAATGTAATGTCTTGCCTTCCATCCTGTATATACCGCCTTTAATATCGATGGTCACATCGGACGCTTTTAACCTTTTTGGAACAATTGGTCAACTGAAATGGTGCTCTCACTCAGCGGCGGTTCTGAACTTCGGGTTTCTAGTACTTTGGATCAACCTATTACATTAAATTCACACAGACATTCACATTGCCATTCATATTTCTGGACTCTGGGGAGGAGAGGCAATAATTCTAGTTAAAGAAAATTCCCAACTTTTCAGCTGGGAATCCAACCCGGGACTCCTTGCACAACAGGCTGGTGTTCTACGGGGTCAGCGTATTATATGTCCTTATGGAATTAAAAACAATCTTACGCACAATTATTACCACATTAGTATTTGTTTTAACAAGTGACATGCAACGTTCTTCTTGTGGCTTATCTGTGATATAAGCAGTGGATGTTAAATATTAATGTGTTAGAAAAATATACCCGAAAGTATGTGATGTCTCCAAAATGTTTAAGGGTGTGCATCAAGAGGTGCAGTAAAGAGACATCTATTTTAAAAGTTGGAAGAGTAATTTTGATCAGTCGAGAGTCGCTCATAGTCTTTTCCTTCTGCTGAATCGGAGGTTAATATGATTTTAGTGGTTCTCATATCCCCACCCCCGGATGGCACACTATTCATCATTCTGTGTGAATTCCCGTAGCACAGAGAGAAAAAAATGCAGGAGACTAGAGTGCTTGAGTTTCCATCTGCACAGCTTGCCTTTACAGCAATGCTGTTTCATCCATGTTTCGACATGTTTTTGAAGTTGACTTGTTTAAGTTGTACCTACACTGGTTAAATTACCTGAACTAAATTATACAGTGAAAAGAAGAGGATTACTAGGGATATTCTTAGCACCCTCACAACAAATCTTACGTTAAAAGAAACTAGAAGTAAAAGTACTCAAGTTTTTCTTTTAACTTTTAAGATAAATCCACCAGGACATTACTTCCGAAATGATTTTGACCACATCCTAGCTATTGAGAGCAATGCACTTGTTTCAAAGTCGTAAAGCATGAGTTTTTTTTCTTTCTTTTTCTTTAACCTCCTCCAACATAGTGTCATATTAGAAGTCCATGAATCAAATGGATGAAATGATGCTCAAATGAGCCCGAGGTTCATAGACCTTTAGTTACCTGACATTCATCTTCTCAGGGTAAGGGAAAACCTCGGAAAACCCTTATCCATGAGGCAGACACGCTACCACCATGCTACAGGGGAGGGCACAAAGTATGAGGAAGGAACATCAACTACAGTCGCATCAAACAGTTGAACTAGCTTTAGACGTTTCCAAGGGAAAAATGGCCCACTAGTAGCTCGGGCAATACTGCCACAGTTTCCAAACACTTTTTGAACATTTAGGCCTTTTTGTACCGAACAAAGCAAAAAACGTATCTTCAGATGTTTTACTTCGGTTATTGAGGTCTTTCACAATCCAGAAATCTGTTGTGATGTATTAGGCAACAAATATCCTGTAAAACAAGCATTTTATGTTATCTTTTTCTTGGTCTTTAAAAAAAAAAAAAAAAAAACAAAAAAAAAAAAAAAAAAAACTTGTGCAGAATTATTTTGACCATTTTTGACTGGATGTCAGAATGTTTCGGTGCACATGTGATAATCACTGTGAGTATTTTATATACATGATTCTTTGGGTAGTACAGGAAGATGTGAAAAATATACTCAAGGAAATAGAAGTGCTTTAGCATTAAGTTTATTTAGACTTTAAGGATAAGACGTTTTACAGATACCACATTGCTCATTGCTTTTGGTTTTCGAATTCTCATTATCTGAAGATATTTTCAACAGCAGGCTTTTCAGAAATTATTAGGTTGTCTAATAATTTAGTGCTTTTTTAGCTTTTTGCTTTGCAAGTTGTCAACTATTTTGAGGTTGAAATTTTCATAAATCGCTATCCTACTGGGAACAAGCTTAAAAACTGCTGCCACCGCCACTCGAAGACAATTTGAACTGGAAGGACAGATATCGGCGAGCATGTGGGATAATGGTTCCAGCTTCAATAACGAAGAAGAAAACATTAAAGAGCTGACACGTCCTGAAAGACCTAAGTTACGGACATTTTAATAGGCATACGGGCAACGTTTTAAAAGAACATTCCATAAAAGGTATTCATAGTCTTTCAGAAGAATTTGGTGTGTCGAGGGATACCATATATAAGGGTTAAGGTATATACGGAAGGGGACACATTGCACACTTCGACCTATGCAATTCAATTCTGGCTAACACACCCAGGAGGCAGGAGTGGGGTGAGCGAACCGCAAGATGCCATAGGTTTGCAGCCACAGAGCCGCGTGGAAGTCTCTAACAATGCTGAGATCTCTTCATCCCAGTGCCAGGTCCAGGCGATCAACGACCACACCACGGGTCCGATGTCGTACAAGAGTCCCCCTCCTCCCCACGGAGGACAGGGCCGCCCAAACGCCACATAGCGGCGAGAACAGCAGTTTACATGCGCAGGCATCCGTACTATGTGTCAGGCACCGCCAGCAACACTCACCTGGAAGCACTCCTGAAAGATGATAGGAATGGAATGAAGGGAAATGATGGAAGGGAAACCGACAGCACTCACCCAAGTGGCATGGAGAAACCACGGAAAAACCCAAGTCAGAGTGCGCGGTCATCGGGTATTGAAACCGGGACCTCCGAATGCGAGTCTCACACTCGCTCAACTCGCTTGGTTACCATATATGTATAGTTCATACGAAGCTGTAGAACTTTTAATCGTAAATTTACTCCAAGCTGGTGGATATCTGCCGTTAGCTTAACCATTCTTATAGATGACAAGTTTTTCAGGAAAAAAGTCACATGCGATAAAATGTGAGTATATTACACGAAACCTCATATTTCATAACAGTGGATGGGGAAGCATCGGCTTACAAAGGTCATTGTTATACAAACTCTGCAAAGTAATGGTATTTGATTAAATTTTCAAGATGTAAGTGATTAGAATGTTTTTAAATAGATTTGCAGAACTTTATTCTCAACACCCAGAACGATTTTAAATTTGTATACACTCTGCATAAGTTACTCAAGGTAACAGAAAAATGAGATACTCTAAGCCGCTTGAGAAAACATGAAAACATTCACCGAATTGGAAGGAATAGAACTGCTGCTATAGCGAGCATATAGACCTGATTTTGTACCTTCTGTTTATCTCGTTTCCTTCCATGGCCTATTTTCTGCACAGAGGAAACTTCGAAGACGTTCTTCTCACTTAATTCTTTTTGCAGAAATATGGAAGTTGTGCCGTTATTGGATAACAAACCTGAATTATGAATGTAAAATTCTGTAGTAAGGGAATTAATATATTTTGGGAGCTGTCATTAGCGTGAAGAAGTTCGTGGAAATTCAACCAAATGCGTAAGACTGTTTCATTTTAAAATTAAGACTGTTTCATGTTTAATTTGCATTTATTATTTTTTGTTATAATAATGTTTTCAGCTGTTTCTACTATTCATTTACTTTATGTTCCAAGACTTTTCATTATGAATTGTGAAAAACGGACTAGCTTTGATGTGGAATTACCCGCTCCTCCGTTCCGCTATTCTATGCGGAATGCTGCTTTCTGGTGATTTCTGCTCCGGCTGCTCTGGCATGTGATTTTAACCTCAGGGTATGCGTGGGTGTTTGCGAATAAAACCAGAACTCTCGTTTGAATACTTTTATTCTCACCAAAATAAGACTGAATGAGATTTGCCGATCGTTACTAACAACGTTAAGTCGTGACTGTGTCTTTACTAAGACCGAAGATTGTTACTATTAAATATAATGTGTCCTCACACTCGAGGATCCGGAATGCAAGTAGTGCTCGCTCGGAGATATGGGCGACGAGTGTAGTGACCCGTTCCGTCCAGATTCTGGAGGTTAAGTCTCACCGAACCGCTCTCTCTGGGTTCTGCCTTTTCCGTGCACTCCCGGTCAGAAGTCACCTCGGACTTCCCCTCAAAAACCCCTCCAATTTCATGGCGCGAAAACTCCGCGTCATGATGCTCTCAATGTTCATCTCCTAATTATCTCATATTTACGGGTTTCGGAGAAGTCTCCGAGACTCCTGCTCAACACCTGCACTGAGCGATTTCCAGGAAAACCGGTATTACTATGTATCAGGCTGACTACCTGGAGTTTACCACTAATGACTTGCTTGCAACATTACGTGTCCCTTCTGACAATTTTAACCACAACTAATATTCCCAGATCTCGTACATTTATACATGTAACAATTTTAACATTTTCTGATTATTTAATTCCGCCATGTGATGCAGTACTATATCCATAATTATGGCATTCACAATTTCGGCTTCAGCTTTAACTTTAATCTTAGTAAATCCTTTGCAGTGAAAACGATCAAAGTGTTTGTGGGTTTTCTTAACCCAAATCTTAATATACTTGGTGGTACTAAAAATACGCAGTGTACAGGTAACTTAGTGATAGCGTTAGGTTTATAATTTATTGGCTATACAAGGACAATGTAATTTTAAAGATATCACAGAGCGACTAGCTTTAAAACGGCTAACGCTCTCGTAATCTACAAGAAAATTAGTAGTAAGTTCTGCAAATGTTTATTTTCATTAATACGAAATAGATAGAGATTCATTAATACGAAATAGATTCGATTTAATACGAAATAGTAAGCGTCTTTAAGAATAGTTTGTGTAAGACTAGAGAAAGTCATATGAGTGCAAACATCAGATTTCTGTCATAAGTTTCCAGCTCATTGTTCCAATACTTGCAGTGTTACAGAGGTTAAGGCCGATGAGTTTTACTGAAAAGCATTGGCATTTTTTAACAATTTGAGTTGAACCATGATGGGGAAGGGTGGTAAAAGTTATTAGCGGTAGAAAAAGGGACGGAGAAAAAAAGTAATTTACTGCTGCTATATAAATACTGTCCTGTTTGATTGCCAATGCAGTTCGTAGAATGTCTTTGCATGGATTAACATTAATACGTAATTTAAAATAAAATGCTTACTTAAATTCGCTTAGGAAATTAGTTTACTGTTTTCTAAAGTTTTGCTAGATTCTTATTTGTAACCAAAACATTGTGTTCATTACAAATCGCAACTACTATAAATCTATTAATAAGCAATAACAATAAGAAAGCTATGTAAATAATGGCATAAGTAGGATCAACCTACATATTTTAGTACACGTTCACGTATAAGTACTTCATATATTGTATGCAAGAGGAGAATATGAAAGTAATCAAAATACTTTTTGGGGAAAGCACTTTAGTACCCTGGTTCTCGGTCAAAAAATATGCCAGCGTTCGAAACCACTTGAACGGGGTGAGGGTCAGATATTTTTTGCCCATTTCTGGGACTCAGCATTCCGAGAGACCTCATTATGTAAAGAGATTCGATTGTCAGTAATCTATGGGTCAGGACTTCGGTTGGGGGACACGTGATGCACACCACATCACATTCCTATACCGCATGAGCGATCGTCCATCTCTGTCCTAGGCAAGTAGGCAAGAGGTTGACAGTCGAGTTCATTGCGCATGACTCTTTATAGGCTGTCCTGCCACCGTCTTCATCTACACTTCAATGTATCGGCAATTCCTTCTTCATGGCTTTTCTAGCTATTTCTCTCTGGATCTGCCCACAGAGCCCTTGAATGTAGGATTGCATGTTCATTTTTGTTTGGTACTCTTGTATCTGGCACTGCTGCTACTGTTCCTTCCGATGTGGCTTAAAATCTCTGTCATTTATTACAAAACCGCGATTCTTCTTTCTCTTCATTTCTATGTAGGTGCCTAATTTAATTTTGTGCAGGTTTGAACCACCCTAAGCATTTGCATCTCTGAAGTCTGTATTTTAGTATCTTGTTTCTTAGCAAAGGAGAGGTGCTGTGGCTGAGCGGTTAACCATTCGCCTATCAGCAAGGCGGCCCGGGTTCGATTTAAGTGACCTGCATGTGGTATTTCTGGTGGACGAAGCGGCGTCTGGGCGGGTTTTCTCCGGGTTCCCTGTCTCTCCCGCACTCATTCCATATTCATCATAACCTTTCCATTCCTACATTTCACCTGCGTAATGCTAGACAATGCAGCATATACAGGAGTGAGTTTATTCCCTAGAAAATATTAAGTAAAGTGGAAAACATTCGAAGACCCTTCTTCGTTGCGTATAATGTTATTGCTTATTATCATGGACTACACACACTAGTTCACGCCTGGGAACTACTCTCGTTGCTCGTCTTCACTGATAAGCAGCACGAAGTTTGCTCACGCCACTGGCGTCCGCTTATAGAAATTGCCCTGTTGCGTTCTACAACTGTTTTAGCACACTGAGGGATATCTACTTACGCAAAAGACGGATGAGTTGGGCCACCTGGTAAGACCTATTTACTGAATCAGGACACTCACTGTTCATCACAAGTTTCAAGTAACATCGTCACATTGTTTTAGAGTATCAAACTTTACTTTATGTGAGATACCACTTCTAGCTGGTGTTTATTCAAAGGAGATAATTTTGGAAATGTTTTCTTTAGAAAACACAGCATAACGTTATTTATACCACAGTCTCGTTAGGGTTACTGGTTACTTTATGTCGTATTAGGAACGCACTCCGTATTTTCTCACGACTCACTGGTACACTGCTAAGGCAAGAAATTGACACAGATTTTTAAACCCATAAATTGCAAGCGAAAAACTTGCAAGCTCAACGTACGTTCAAACTGAATATATTAACTAATAGTATCTAATATTAACACTTAGGCAATATTTATAAATAGATATGCTTCATATGTTGTACTACATTTGGTTCCATATGTACCAATCTTACAGCATCAGGTGGCCTCGGCGCGCCGTAGCCCAGTGGTTAGACCATTCGCTTCTCACCAAAGGGACCCGAGTTCACTAACCGCAGGTAGGATTTCTGGTGGACGAAGCGGCGCTGGGGCGACTTTCCTTCGGGTTCTTCGGTTGTCATCAGTGTCACCGCCTGCGGTGCCGTATGTTGTAAAAGCGGGCGTTAAACACTACAGAAAAAAGAAATGGAAAAGGTGGCCTTCTCCATGGGCGCGTACTCAGCAAGTGTGTGGAGCGCTCTGCTTTTGTTGCTCGACCAATCAGTGGTGCATTAGTGACCTTGGAACTGAGTTTTAAGACGAAAATGTCATTTTTGGTTTTGAATTATGTTAAGTAGATATTCTACAGACACCTATGTATCGTTTTCGCCAAACATTTTTCTTGATACCCATTTTTAAAAGCCAAGCAACATGTTTAAATCTACTGTCAAAATTTAATAATAGTTATGGATCACAAATTTAGTTTCTAATAATTCATTAAATTTTAACCAATTTCAGTAAAATTCGACAAAGACCTTCCCTCGAATAAAAAAAAAATTGTTTTGTCCAAAAATCCAATTTCAACTTTTCTTAAGAACAGTTACAGCTGTTCTATATCTATAATCCACTAAGGATTCAAAAATATGTTATCTAAGGATTCAAATATGTATTTTGTGATTGTTTTATTCATTGTTCCATAAATACCTAATTAAATTAATTTAAAAGAATTTTAATACCTGCAACTTATAAAAACAAAAAGTTATTTCTCTGCGAATAATACGAGTAACATGAATTTCATTCAAAGACTTTCATTTATTTCCACTTTAATAAAGTATAAGAAAATGGCACTATCATCTTCTCTGAAAAATATGAATGTCCAAGCGAACTACATAAAAAGAAAGTTTATTGAAAGAGTTTAATACGAGCAGTTATGAAACTATTTTAAGCTTAATCTTAGGTCGTTTCTACTTATTAGTGTACAATAAAAACGATTCTCATTATCATGTTTATTTATTCGTTCATGTGTGAACAGCAGTACAAACATAAAACATTAAGGCAATAAACACAAAGGAAATATAAAAACATGAAGCAACCCTCACTCCACATTCCACTCCGCAACATCCTCCCCAATTGGAGATATTGCTCAAAGTTATATATTTACATGTGAATAATCTAGAATTGTACAGCTATAAAGGACGCCACTGCATGCGCGAAAAGGTAAACAGATACACACATCCCTAGTTATACATAGTCCAGCTGTGCAGGCCAGTAGAATGCCCTTCTGAAGTTGAGGTGACGACATACGATTCGACAAACCAGACAGCTCCCTAGTGTTCAATCTTTCCTTGAGCAAGCAGCCGCGCCATCTATCCGCACCGTCCTGCGCACACCTGCAACAAAGAAAAAACCGGAATAAAAGGTAAACGAGCGAAGGAAAACAGTGATATATGAGAAACCACCCCCGAACGTTCACTTACCGACCGTTGAAAAATGCACGGCCATAGAGGCTGTGGACGGGAATCGACTTCCGAACTTCCCGATTACGAAGCTCGCAAGTTACCGTGGACTCGTCTCGCTTGGTATGAAGTCATATGCTTAAGCATATTTTGAGTCTTCGAATATATCGCAAAAAAGACTGCCACGACTTATAAACCAACTTTCGTATTTTTTTGACTAACATTCTGCTTAGCTTATTGGAAATGAGCAGGCACAAAACATTAAACCAAATTGCAATAAATGAAGACGATAGTTAAAATTGTTGAACTATGTAGAATCAATACCTAGAAAGATATAAGAATAAAGCAAAATCGTTAAGTAATATATTTTGCAAGAAACTAAAGGCAATACTTTTTTATAAATCTAAATTTGTTTTGAAGGACCATATTAAGGGTAGTAGAGTTTCGTTGGAAGCTGTGTTGAGAGTCCTGACCAAGGAGAGAGGGAGAGAGTGATCGTTACACAAACGCGCTGTGCATTAATTTACACCGTGTGCAAAGCAATATAATATAGAAGCAATATTTATAGTAACGAACAGAGTAGCAGCGTCCTGGGAACACAAAGGGGCCGGGGCGGTAATTAAACCGCGGGACCCCCTGAGGGGGGTGGGCTGCCCGGATGTGTTATTGATTGCGAAATGGGTTGCCGTGATCCTGAGAACAGTAAGGTTGGCTCTCTCACACCGCAATTAGCGGGGCTCCACCGCATCAATACCGCCACTTTTCAAAAAATAAAATTGCATAAATACCCTTCCTATGAAAAATCATCACACGAAAGAAGACAAAAATTAATTGTCACTTCTAAAGTTACAGTTATCTCCGCACCAACTCTTAACTTTGCCCAAACAGATGTGTTATGCTGCCTCTAGAGCAAGGAACGTAACCTATTGGAACCCACCAAATACCAACTTTCACATATTTCTCCCCATTAGAGTGCTCTCTGATTACTTTTCGTGAAGTTGGCATGAATACCAGCAACTGCTTCTAAAATATACGTATAGTAAAGATGACCAAAAGTCTGATCCATATAATTTTGCCCCATATCTCCATCACGTGATTAGTCGCCCCTCATTGACTGTTGTGGACAAGGTTGTTCTGCGATTCAAAATAATTCTTTATTTAACATAATCTTTTTTTTTAATATAACAGGAGAACAAAAAACTGCGCGATGTTGTGCCTGTCTGTATTCTTGGCGCTCGCTGCCGTCTGCCGCTATCATAGAAAGGCGCGGATGAAACCATACATTTTTAAAACTGTTTTTAAAGGTTTCATTTACCAACATTATGAAAGGAGATGCTGTCCGTCACTGTCCATACATTCTTGGCACCTCTTTAGGACACTTCATCACTCACTGAAGTTCACGTTGAGAAATGCTGACAATCTGGTGAATATTAGTTTTTAATTCTTCCAGGGTGTTTGGATTTGTCTTGTAAAATTTGTTTTTAAGTTACCCAAGAGATAGAAATCGTAAAGGTTCAGGTCGGGTGATCGAAGGCGCCACAAATCTCTACTAATAATTCTGTCCTGAGATACACTTTCAAATGTTCTCATCAAATGATTGGCCGTATGAGCTGTTACAGACTCTTGTTGAAAAAGGCAAAACCACGCTCCCTGTCGGTTAATTCTCTAAAAAAGGGGCAAAGTTGTATTCATGTATGTACAGGCGTCAACCGTTGATTCAAAAAATTGGCCCTGTAACTTAGAGTAGTCCTTCATGCCAAAATTGGTGTATGGTGCCCTATTAGCGAAAAAAGTTGCTCATTGCTCCAGAAAGCGATTGCTATCTCTGGAGTAACTTAATACATAAAGTGTAATAGACAAACACACACATCCTGGAAGAATTAAAACAAAATATCCGCAGGAAATTGTCAGTATTTCTCAAAGTGAAGCACGGCGAGTGATGGATAGTTTTCTAAAGAGGTGCCAAAAATGTATGGACAACAACGGTGGCCAGTTTCAGCATCTCCTTTCATAAAGTTGGTAAGTAAAGCCTTTAAACGTAGTTTTTAAAATGTTGTATTGGCTTTCTATCACTTTGAATTATTACATTAAATTCACGCACAAATTCACACTCCCATTCATACTTCCAGACTCTACGGAGGATGGGGATGAAATCCTACCGGAATCTATCGTGATGATAATTATAGCTTTCACAGTGCGTCCTTGCATTACACAGGGCTTGTTTGACAGGAGAAAAACACGTTTCTAAAGAATGCGAGTCATTGGTACAAGAAGCAGGATTTAGTTGGTATTAATTGCAACTTTCGAGTACAAGACAAATAAATCTTGTGAGGTGGAGGCCGTTGTGTTCTACATGTGTATTTATTTGGAATAGCTTTAGTGCTTTCACAAGTGTTCCACACCTTGAAATTGTTGTTTTCGCAATATAATTTCCCATTAAACACAATAAGATGTGACATTTAGATCTGAAAAGTGATTTAATAAACATATGTTGTTTCAAAATAAGATTTTATTTGTGGCTTGACTTGAAATTAGTAATTGGAAGTACTTTTGTAAAAAGCCAGTCACTTTGAACTCTTTAGTTCAATTGAACTAAACTTGAACTTTAGTTCACTTTAGAACATTTGAATTGTTTCCCCATAGCACCAAATTGAACATCTCTGATACCGCTTTTTGTAACATCGTGCAAAGTTGTTGATATGATTAAAATAACATGTTCTGCTGCTTATAATATATTTTATAATAATACAACCAATTATTTACCTACCTTTTTTACGTATTGTACTCTAACGTTTGAATCGATATTTCACAGAAAATAGAGGCTTTGGACTTTAGGGCTATCTAGGACTGAGCGTATGTGTAAATAAACAGCATCATAATTTTCAGTATCTTCCAAGGATGGGACATTGGATTTCCATGAAAAGCTTCCTAACACAAACTACCTCTCAAAAGTGACTCTAACAATATGTATCAAAATGTCGTATTCATGACAAATTGACACGAGGAATTAAATCAGGAACTGAATTTTCTGCAAAGAAGCTTCTTGCTGATTTTTTTTTATAACTGTAAGTGTAGGGGATAGACAAATCCTATTTCAGAAGTAGAGTTTAATGGCTAATACCTTTATAAAAATCGTAGTAACAATCTTTTCTTCATAGCCGTTAACCGTTTTAGAGACATTTCCTTTTGTTGGTAGAAAGTTCCAGCTTTAAAAGCTACACATTTTTGCTTTCTCTACTACGTATAGTATAGTAGAGGAAGTATTGTATTCTACCCAAAAATTTAATGTCGAGATTTTCCGAAAATATGTTTTGAGGTCGCCTTACCCATAGGTTTTTCATGGTTTCCTTGGTTTGCTAAGCGAATGCCAGGGTGATTCCATCTTTACCACGAATAATAATGGTCGATTCAGGTGTTCAATAATGCCCTACACGATCAATTATGGCCAATTATCTTTCACTTATGCTTTGGCTAGCTGGAAGAGGGTGATGTTATGATAATTTCGTAGAATGTACTTAAACCTTAAATAGGTATAAGGCTCAAAGACTATGAGTAGGTTTGTTAGAAAGTGCATACAGTTGTAAATTATTATTTTTTTACCCTAATGATCTAGTCTTCAACGGCCCTTAAATACCACCACTCGCTCACTCGATGTATGTATATATGTATGTATATGATAAACGTAACACGCTATAGGAATCAAGCAACGTTCATAAACTCTGGAAAATAGTGGCTGAAACCCCCGCAGTTAGTAGGCGTTTGGAGACAGCACAGCAGCACATGGAGTCTCCAAACCAAGAGTTGCTAAATAGCAGACATCCAGCGCAACATCTTCGCTAAAGGAGACATCGAACAGCCGTCCCAAGTCCAATTTCAGCGAAGTATCACAGCAATTCGCCGGCCGGCTCCTCCTGTTCGGACACGAACCAGTCCCCGGTAGTCAGTCGTTCTTGAACACCACTTCACCGCAGCCCCTACAGCATTGTCATCGTTGAGGTGTCCCAAGATCATCAGGCTCGATTCGTACTTGGAGCAGCATGGCTACAATGGACATATAGGATGAATGACACTCGGATCACCTCTGACTTTGGCTCGGACCTGGAATCTGCCTTTATGCGTTGAGCCAAGCCGACAGGATCGGCCAACACCTTGCTAATGATGCTGTGTCAATAGGCACACTGAGATAACTTGCTGAGCACCGTCGTTTTGTGTCGTACAAGGAGCACAAGCTCCGCCACCGCCGCCGTTCCTGCTTCGCATTACACAGGTCAGGCACCCTGTCCTACATCCTCGATGCATAAAAGCACAACCAACTATGACGTCACCACAACAATCTCCTGTAGCACAACAAATATAAGCGACAGCATCAAGCAGGAAATCTCCAGGCTTTACGCAACGCGTTCAGGATCTCTAAGCGGGACTCCTGAAACTGACGATCAAGCTGACAGCCCTGGATTCTACACCAATTGACAGCTGCAGACACATCCCTTCTACACCAGGAAACACTACGCTCAACTCAAGAGCCCGCGTAGAGCAATAAACTAGATCCAGTGAGACCTGCTCTCCTGTTCGTTAAGCGTTAAGGTTTATGTCATACATGTGCATGTGAACCTGGGTCGCTATACAGGAACATACAATAACGTACCGGACCGCATATAAAAGGGACCGTTTTTATTGAAGCTGTTATCGGCGATAGAAAAGCGAAATATGCTCCTTTTGTACAATTTCTTGCGCAACACACCTCAGATTTAAAAGACCACCGTGAGAAATTCAATTGTAAGTGGACAACACGTAAATAGATAATAAATATAAATATGTGCAATCAGAATCAAAGTAACAATTTTGAGGAGTATATAAGATTGATAGAAAGCCTCACTGGTTAAGAAAAATTGGAAAACTAGTGAAAGAAAATAGAACAACTAGATGAAAATATACAATTTAAAGTCGAGGTTTTGGATTTAGGAAATATTTGGAACACACAAGAGTATGTTCATTCAGCTGAGCAGCTAGCACAGATCCAGGAAAGACCCAAGAAGAGGCCTCAGGTGAACTCTGGATAACCCCTGAACCCAAATTACCCGCTGCTACCTATCATCCGCACCCTATCACCAACAGTGTGAGGTGACGGAGGCACCGTTTCACCAGGATGTGCCCGCTTCACCCCGGAGGCCACCAGAAACTATATCAATGTATGCTCAACACTTTGAATCCAAATAAAATTGACGATATTTTCGGACGGATACAAAACATACATAAAAGCGTATGAATGCTCTCGATAAACAACTTTAATCCCGTTAGGCTACTGTGAGAGCCTAGGCTATAAAAGTAGCCAGGAATAACCGTTTACCTCCTGCCAGCTCCCAAGTTCAACAGACTAATGAATGTGCTATGCTGATGCCACCATTTATCTCTTTTAAGTTTCCTAGATACTATATTATATTATGGCATACGGATATATCATTTTCCATCTCCTACTCCCTAGATCTACTCTTCCCATCCAACTCTTCTATCTTCACTGTCCCCTCCCCCTCCCAAATATATAGCGTACACAAAGCGTATTTCACACTTCCCCATAAATCTGATTCACAAAACAAAATGCCAAGGAAATGAAGAATACTAAATGTCTCTAATTCGGATTTATGGCATCAAATATTACGTTATACACAAATCTCTCAAATTAAGTTCACAATACTGAGTGCAACTACATCATTAAATTTACACCCATTCTTCAACATATCGAAATATGCCTTATTCGTTGCCTTCTTCGTTTCGCCTTTTAATCCTTGGATGAGTCATTAAGGCTGTCAATACATCTCCTAGCGGGTCTTCCTAGTGCCCTTTTCTCATCTAAATGTCTGCCTTCTTTGGCTCTTTTTGCTAGAAGATTGTTACCCATTCTATTAATGTTGTATTTTGCCTTAAGAAGAATCATATACTTATATAGTGATTTTGATAAATAGTTGCAGCCTTCCACGCTACGAGACACAAAATCAAACGAAGTAGGACCGGATTAAAGGTGAGCCTATTTTTTTTTTTTTTTTTTTTTTTTTGGTTTGTTAATTTTTTAAATCTTTTAAGAAGCAGTAGGAAACAAAGTGGTCATTGTCTTGGCCAAATATGCGCTCAAATGTAGTTCTCAGAAGATACCGTCCTCAAAGTTGAAAGCCAGCAGTAGTTTGGCTGCTGCGTTGAAAGAGATGCATGGTGGCGAAGCTTGTTACTGAATGTCGTGAAGGTCTTGAGGCCTGAGAATCACAGTGCTATCAGTCTTCTGTTCTGTACAGTAGTTCGGTCCGTATTTCGATGAGTGCAGAGTGGAATACTTGTAACGTCATGTGGAGGGATGTGCGGCTGAGTCGGAAGACTCGGCTTGTGCGGGTGATGGAGTTGTGATGGCAGGTGGTGCTGGTCAAGTGGTCGTCGTTGACATGTTTGAGAGGTGTGGCGTTGAGTTCATTGGCGGCGACGGGTGCTTGGGTTTGTGTGTACTGGTTGGTGCTGCTGGTTACAGTGTCCTCGGGGTAGGTTTGTTGCCTGTGCAGATGGCTGTTGTTGGTGTTGGTATGAAGTAGCTCTCGCGTATTTAAGACATGAAGCCAGGCCTATGAAGTGAAAGCTGCGACCAAACGTGACACACAGCGGTGAAGGCGTGCCAGGTGGTGCCCGATGCTGTCTATAGGAATGGAAGGAGAGCCGTAATAGCGGCAGCAGAGCTGCAGCCATCGTGTGGTCATAACGTCAACAACGGTGGCAAGGTAGGTGTCTAGCGGAGTGATTCGCCTCGTTCCTGAAGAACTGGCCTAGTACGGTTAGGCAGACATAATGGCTGCGGTGAGGTGTACCCAGTTCAGTAAACTCAGGCGCACAAGTGAGTCGGTCCCCCCTCAGAGTACACCCTAGTGAGACGCACGAGATGGCTAGAGAGGCTGAGGGTATTTTAGAGCCATTCCTTCTGTGAGGAGGCGGTGGACCCCACGAATAATGGCACTGTGGGTGCCTTAGCGGTTAAAGGGGTAAACCGGTGGTGTGATAGCTGCCTGGGCATAGCAGAAGGATTAGCGACTTCGTGCGTCTTGAGGTATATTAACTGTGGTACTAATTATGTACATAAAATAAATGAGCGCAATCTCTTTTTTATCAGTTGTTACCCAGTTCTCAATCTAAAACCATGGGAAAGAAAAACGTTCTTCGGAATCCTAATTCCTTGTATCAAAATTCGCAGATTTTTTGGGAAATCAATGCCTCTCAATGAACGACTCAATGTTAGTAAAGTTTTTCCAAAGTATAGAACTATATAATAAATAGAGCAATGTTGTAATATAATTTGTAAAGAATGTGAACAACCGCTTACATGAGTGTCTATGTATGTTTAATTCGATCTTATACTTCTAAGGCATATCAGGTAAAGGGAGCAAAGAAGAATTAGTGCTGATTCAGATGTTCAGAGATTGTTTACCTTCGATATTTCATATTTGTCGCAGGCAAGGTAACTCTCACCCTAAACGGAGAAGGAAACAGAGCCTACGAGTAGGAGGGCAATTTGAATCACGGTACTTGCATGTCAGCGTAGTCCAGGGGAGGAGGGGCGGAAATCCATGTTTTGACTGGTTATTAGGAATGTAATACAAAAGGGAATGGAGAGCCTAACTTTTTTGAGGGAAAGTAGCGAGAGAATCCAAATTCTATCGAAAATCTTCTTTAGGCTTCCTTGTTACAGTATCTTCACTCTAGCGTAAATTACTGTTTGCTCATAAACTGCTAAACTCTGTTGAAGCAAGTACACAAAGTAAAAAGTGAAGACAACCTTATGATCACCTGCTGCTTTATCATGTACTTCGATAGAATATAACTTAAAATTTTCGCACTGAAATGATAGAGACCAAAATATTCACGGTTTATTTTTCTGCCAAAGTATTCAAACGTTAAAAGTTATTCTAATATTTCATTCTTCTCTGTGCAAAAAATTGTGTTCTTATTGTTTAGCGGAAGGTATCTACGGCCATTTTGCATGCTTTATCAGTAGAGCTCGGCGTAATAGCTACTGAAGTGTTTAAAGTCGGCAGGCAAATAGGCAGTAAGATAAATTAAAAAATAGGCGCTATATAGACACCCTTAGTAAACATTGAAGTAGACACAGTCATTTACTCTTGGGCCTCTAACAATGCATTCACCAGGGCATCGCACAGTGCAAGGTGCAAAAGGTGACTACAAAAGGTTGATCTCGGTGCAAACCTATTTTCGCTCTTGCTTGTCTCGCTTGCTTTCTGTCTCCCCTTCCTTATTTTCTGAACTGTTTCTTCGTCACTGCGTAATATTTACCTGCAGTGCTAGTATTAAAATGGCTAACTTTGTTTTTAATTTATTTTTATGACCAAATTGGCTTTTGTCTTAGTGATCTAGAAGACATTATACAAAACTCATTTTTGGATACAATACGCTCTTCTGAAGATGTAGCAACCACTAATTTTTCCTCTCTACGGTCTCCTAAAATTTCATCGTGTGCTTCTTTGTGTACTCCGTTAAAGTATTTTTTTTTTAACAGCTGTTGTCCTCAGCTCATAGTTGAGAACTATGAAGCAGTGCTCAAGAAAAGTGAGGCAATTCTCAAGGACCTGACAAAGAATGATCTGCAGCACGTGTTCTAGGACTGGGAGATACGCTATTAAAAGTGCACTGAAGTAGGAGGGGACTACTTTGAAAACGATCATGTAAACATTGAATTGGAGTAATAAACATCTGTGGAAAAAAAATCAATCTCAGTCTTTGTTGATCAGCCCTCGTATACTAGCTGACCTGACAGACGTCATTCTGGAGTATGGCAGTCTCATACACTTATCTTTTCTGGCGATAAAGTGTACATTTTGTGATGACATCTATAGTTTTCAGGAATGGCCACCAGTTTGTGACAAAATACCGTCACAAATGTGTAATTCACACAGCAAATGGAATGTAAACTTATTTCAGTGTTCACTTTATTATCAAATAATGATCTTGATATCAACAACAAATTTGCATTATGTTAGTAATTGCTCTGCCTGGTTCTTATAAGTGGCAGGAGTCTTGAACTGAAACACACACACAATAAACCAATGAACCAAAGATAAAGGAACCTGTTTGTCAATTGCGAACTGAAGATTTAAACACAGCCAAGAAAATATGCACTCATTGAGAATCTACTGAAAAGCTGTCAAGTCAAACTGTATATGCTAGAAAGAGAAAATGTGAAATCTATAGATGCATTCAGACAGTTTAGATTAATTTTGAGCTTGCTTTGATAATTATAATAATAACACGCGATTATTGTACGGTAGAAGAGGCGTTTGGTTCTTATCGTTACGACTTTCAAAAAATAAGTTCCTACTGTGATCTAAATGAACTTTCTGCATTCTTTGCTTTCTTTGGAGCCGGTTGCTCCATTATTAAGTAGTTGTACATATTTCACCAAATAAGCAACGCGTCTATCAACACACGCTTCCAAAGGTTATTTGCTCTGCAGCTGAGCTTATCAGAGTCGCCACGATGCACATTCGATTGCTGCTGGTGCAATTTTAAGTTTTGAGAGGTTTTGATTTACTCATTTATCACTTAAAATATATTTTGAGATAAGAGAACAGTATAGAAATATTAAATGAATACCCAAGAATATATAATAACATTTATTGAATTCTACCACTCTCTTAAGCATAAACTAAATATTATTTCTTTATGGACCCTAATGACCTTAGGGCCCTTAAACCCTATACACTCAATTATTTCAATCATTTCTTTAAATATGCACTCTTCATTTACTATGCATTTTTATGCTAAGACATATTATCAATCTTTAAATGATTTCTCTCCTATGTTGCACACTCCTACGCTGATTTGAAATTTTTATTAAATATGCATTTAGTACTGCTAAACAGGATATGAGTCTTTTCAGGTCAGTACTGTACTAACACCCTCTTGTGAAGTATAAGGCAATAATGATGTATTAATGAACGAAGCAATGAATTAATATAAAATGGTCGATTTCCCCAATCGTAATGCCATTGTTTTTGTAGTTGATCATTTACCGTAAATTCATTGTGCTAAATAGCCATTATTTTACTATTACACGAACAACGCAGCTGCTGATGTTACGAAAGGAATACCATTACTGCAAATTTCCTGACAACAATGGCTCATAAGCTCAAAGCGCGAAATATTAATTACAACACTAAGGTTATCAGCACATTAATAAATAATTTTAATTAATAAACAGTGATGAGAAAAATAATTGAATTACAATACACAATTCTTGAACAAATTCTCATTACTAAAAGGTTACAATACTAGTCCTTAAACCAGTGATCCGCAAAGTGGCACTCGCGATTGCCAGTCCTTACAACTACAAGGGAGGAAGGTCGACGTAGTAACATCATGAAACTACCCGTTTCCTCAGTCCAACAAGTGAACACAGCAATCAGGTGCGGACTGCGCAGTATTACAGCAGAGTATAATGGCACTGTCTAAACCAGTAAAGAACCCAAAGTGCATATATCTGCAGGGAAGAATGGCAAGAGCAATTTTTGGTTACGTCTCAAGAGGAAAACGTCAGATGCTTCTTTGTTTTACTAGGAATCTTCAACAGCAATGAACAACGCCTTTATATAACGTTTCATAAAAGATCACTCGGAATACACAGGTTAGTAGTTTATAAATGTAATGCAAGCAATGATTATAATTTAGATAATAATAGTAGTAATAATAATAATAATAATAATAATAATAATAATAATAATAATAATAATAATAATAATAATAATAATAATAATAATAATAATAATAATAATAATAATAATAATAATAATAATAATAATAATAACAAGAAGAAGAAGAAATAGCACCAGGATTTAATTGGCTTAGAAACTTTTAGAGATCTACCAGAATAGGTTTCTAAAGAGTATGCACGCCTCAGATCATTTGCTATCAATATTGATTCCAACATATATAGTTGTGCAAATAGTTTTTTTTTTTTCAAACTAAAACAATAAAATCAAATTAAACGTCTCGCATGATCTGATGAACAATTTTCCTCCCATTAAAATAGCCGACTGTAATATTTTTGTAGATCTTGATAGCTTAGTAAAATAAATTCGCACACCATAACGTACTCATTCCACTGTAGATATTTACAGTGCTGCACTGCATACTTCCCCTTTCCTTTGATATATGATCACTATAAAGTTATTATATTTTATTCCAATTAGCAAGTAACATGTAAATATATATGAAGACCAAAATTTGTAGCAAAATACCAAATTGGTAAATGCTAAGCTCTATTTATTAGTACTGAAATAGATAAATGGACTTGGTAACCTAGAGGATAGGGTCTGAGAGGATAGTGTTATGATACTAGAATCCGCTGACAGAGCTTCATTACCGCCCCCCCCCCTCCCACAGGCACCATACACATATAGCCGAAATCCTTGCGTTTGTGCACTGACGTCACGATGCCTCTAGGTTATGTCACTGGGCGACGCCTATCTTCCGGTAGAACGATTTACATCGCTTCTCCTCAGGCGCTTCCCATTGAATGCTAATATCTCGCGCTATGCCGCATAATCTAATACAAAAGCTTCTCCCAATTGATATTTGTGAATCTCTGCAGAACGGGAAATCGAATCTCAGCCCCTAATTAGAAATTATGCGGTAATAATAGCTTTATTGGATAATTAGTCCACACAATACGTAATGCATAATTAGGAAACGTATTTCAGACGCGTTTGATCTCTGGGTAATTAATGCTAGCAAGCACTTTGCATTAGATAGTTATGAAGTATATTTGGCCGGTAATGAAACACAACAAATTAATATCAGAAATCCAGGTGCACAAGATTATGTTATCGTCTCAACAAGCGTGAGATTTTAATTTGTATTGTTCACTTCAAGGCTGGTATCATTTCCGTTACTATCCAATGTCTTATGATACTGGATTTATTACCGGGTCAGATTTATAACTTTATAAAGAAATAATAGGGATATAGCAAAATACTTGCAATAAATAATTTCGTACTTTGGAATAAATGCATAATGTTATTAGTAGAGGGCGGATTAGAGTGACCTGGTCCGTGAAGGGAGCATACTGTCTTAGCACGTGTCCCCTGGGTACAGATTCTGGGTAAAGAAATACATAGAAATATACATCGTGAAAGTGAACAATGCCTTAGAGTCGTATGCAATTGAACATGTTTGTCATTATATGAATTTACGCTGCAAATTCCCTAATTTCTTTGGACTTTTGAGCAGTTTAAATTTCATAAAGAATGATTTTTGTAGCTTATTCACTGCCTTAACCTTAACCTGGGTTATGTATGCCAAAGACTACAAGCATAGTGAACGTAGTATGTGTGTAAGTTAAGGAAATCAAAGCCAGGGGAATTAGGAAAAATGTGAACGATAATCTCCAGGATTTTCTAGGAAAAAACACTGCTTTCTTCAAAGATGTGTGCTGTGCGAGATGTCTTGCTGCAAAAAGAAACTTAGCCCTCACATCAAAATATGTAAGAAATATATCACATAGTGATGCGTATTATTCGCATACACCTATAACCTATGTCTAAAGGAGTTTCTGGCGATATAGCTTTTGTTTAAGTGAAAGGCGGAGAACGTTTATGTTCGACAACGTCCATATGTACATGTATTGTTGTTCACTGCAATGAATAGACGGTGTTGTATTCACTTTACATACACATAAAAGGTAGTGTTCTATAACGAAATAGAAACATCAACAGTCATCATGTACAGCATAGTATATGCATTTTACTGATAGGTGTAGTAACACTGCAGACATACGCCCTTTGTTTCACCTGGACTCACCCTCTCTCCTTCAACATAAACAGTCTACAGTATTAGCAGGGATGTTAGCCGGAGTGTATATGCACGTATGCGACGCGGAGCACATAGCTGTAGCTAAGCAGTGGATCTGGGTTTTAGGAAGGAGTGTACAGACAACTGACAGTAACCATGAACGCAGCTATTAAAGCATTCATATAATGATCTAGGTGTAATTGCTTTTTACAAATCTTTGTGCAGTGTACTGTGTCTGAATATTCGAAACTTGCAGTGCGAATTATGACAATTCTCTAGCACTTACACACGTGAAGCTAACAAAGCTAAAAAAGCCAAGATTAAGGGCCAAACTGTCCAATAAGAATATGGTGGCTACTATTAAACTTGCTGTTCTAGTAACAAATCACCAAATACAGCTTAGTTGGTGTGGAAAAGAAAAAGAACATTCTACAGGTGAATGTGACGACATTGCAACTTGAAATTTACTGCACTGCAGTATTATGTCTCTAACAACCTGATTAATATGTAATTTAGTGTTTAATAATAAACATATATTAGGGGTTGATAAGATACTAATTCTGTTTTGAAGAGATTAAAATTATTTATGTAATACAGTTTGGTTTATCACTTATTCGCCAGCTGTAATACAAGATTACACATACTTCCGAATAAAGAGGATTTCACAGGCTACTCCCAAAAAGCTCAAGATATGCCTATAGTTTACTTACCATATAAGTAAATTTTTTGAATATGGTACTTTAATCAAAATTGTTATAGAATTTTTTGAGAACATTAAACATTTTGAAAACTGTTCCAAGTAAAGGGTAGTTTTGGATGGAGGATTTCTTGAAACTGTTCGTGTCGCATTCTCGTAAGACCAAGTTTGGTATCTGGGCAACTTTTCGTTTTTGAGTTATGCTGCTCACAGACACACAGAGAACCTTTTCTAATTATCGTTTTTTTTTTTTTCAATTCAGGTAATCTCAAAAATTATGTTTCCGGTGAAATCTGGTATCCAGTTTTTGGATGGGATGCAATTCTTCCTCTACTTACTATAAGTTAAGTTACCGACGAAACACACGATTTGGTTACTTCATTAGGTAAAAGAAAAAATGTAACTCAACCACAAGTGTGAATGTTGGCGACAATCTTAGCGTTATTCAGTACTTGAAACTTATGAACAATTTGACATAGTTAAGCTCATGACCCACAAGCCCTGCGATGAGGGGAGTTTTTTTTTTTTTTTTTTTTTTTTTTTTTTTTTTTTTTTTTTTTTTTTTTTTTTAATATTAAATTAACGTCCTCCAACATTGTGTCATGTCGGACGAATGAATGAAATGAAATGGGTGAAATGATGCTCAAATGAGTCCGAGGTCCATGGAGCTTTAAGTTATCCGACATTCGTCTTCTCAGGGTAGGGAAAACCTCGGAAAAAAACCTTACCCGGATAACTTACCCTAAGCGAGATTCGAACTCGCGACCTCTTGAACGTGAGGGGAGGAGGTGAAGTTGATGACCAGATCAGTAGAGGTCTATAGACAGAGCGAGATGACTCCACGGTAACGTGTGAGGCTCGCATTCTGGAGGTCGTGGGCACCATTCCGTGGCCGACCTTCCTGACCTATGGGTTTGTCCGAGTCCCGGAACCCCTAGGGGGCTAGAGTTTGCAGAGGGGGAGAGGAGCCGGAGTACGAGCCGCCACCGGGGAGTTCAAATCTGTAATTGTTAAGGACTCTGCCTCTGCTGTCGTCTGTCCTCAGGACCTACAACCCTTCGTCTCCTAATGGGATAAAATAAATGCAGCAGAAATGAGATACCTTAAAGCCATAAAAGATGTACAATAATAGATAAAATAAAAAATGAAGAAATAAGAGAACAACTAGGTATTTGCCCAATAAATGATAAAATAATTCAATATAGGAAAAGCTGGAGAAATCATTTACAAAGAATGGACAATACCCGATACCCCAAAATGTTGTTGTTGTTAGTTAATGCTGGATTTCTGACAATGAAGTCATTAATCCTCTTGCTCTCCAATATTTTTTGATATTGAAGAGAGCAATAGCAGTAATAGTAACCGCTTTTTAGAGAGCACCATATTTTTATGTATACAATTACCAACTATATGGGAGGAGAGATGGAAGACCGATGAGAAGGTGGAGAGAGACTTGAGGCCGGAACAGGAGAAGTCTCCTGTTCCATGAAGTGTTGTTGATGATGATGATGATTATGATGACGGTGATGATGATGATGATGATGATATATTACCAGCTTAAGTGGCAAAGGACATCCATTCAAATGATCCCAAGCCATTTAGAATACATCCCTGAAATCAGGGCACTTTTCTTAGCTGTTTCATAATTCAAAATGCTGTGCCTGTCATGACTTTTAAAGCGCATGCTTGAACCTTTCAGGGAGACTTCAAATGATATGAATATTATTGTGCATTTTCTAAAAAATAAAGGTGTTATGTCATTCATTTGCATTAAATACATATATTTCATAACTGAAGTTGATAAAATTGAAAAACTCAGTAATGTTTATACAAAATAATTTTCGCGAGAACACTATTTGAAGTTAATCAGTGCAACATTTTCTCTAAGTTAATAATAAAACTTTTAAATGAAATTCCTTTTGGTAATTTTAGTGGTCAACGTCTATTTCTTTTCCTGATTACCCTCCCCTTATGTAGGTATTGCAAGCTAGTGCCTAGAGTCAGATAGAGGAAGATCTGGAAGCGGGTGGTCAGCCTAGCACCAGATATGACAGGAAGAGGGTGATCTAAAATGCAGATGACATCCATGAATGGAAAGGTGATGATGGAGCAATTGGTGGAATGAGTGGAAAACGAGAATACCCGGAGAATACCCGCCCACACGTCGCTTCTTCCACCACGAATACCACATGCTGGACCGTGGGAACGAACCCGGGCCACCTGCGTGGTAGGTGAATGGTCTAACCACTTGGCCAGGGCGCCCACCATGAAGTGCATCAGCATGAGAGGGCAAAGTCTGCTAATGACCGCCTCAGTTAAAGTAATTAACAATTACAACTGTTGATCAAAATCTCTATTAAAGTGTTAAACCTAATGGTAGTTCGGGAATGTATTAATATATTAAAATGTGTTATAAATAAACCAGGCGAGAAGCCCGGGTTCAATTCTCGGTACTGGTGTGGAGATTTGGTCCATGGTGCACTCAGCCTCGTGAAGTCCCTGGGGTTGGGCAGTTGTGAAACTACATTAGAGAAAAGTAGCGGCGCCAGATTGCAAAGACCACATTTACTGGCCAGGAAGGACTCGGGGTGCTAATCATGTCCCGCCCTCCAATATTGCACCCCACTCATGACGCCCGTTGTGGGAAGAGTTAAGGGACATAGTGATCGGGCGATAGGCCTTAACCCTCAATGGGTTGTTTTGCCGTGGAACTTAGCTTTAGTTTATTTTTAATTTTCAATAAAACTAATATATACCGGATACTAAACTAAATTTTGTAAGTTCGGCATATGTGATAAAAATGTATTAGTTGTGCTAATGGTCATCATAGGATGAATGACCTTCGAGGGTAAGTAATGAATCGGACTACCTACGAAGTGGAGGCAGCCGAATTAGAGTCCGTTACCTTCGACGGCTGATGATGAGGATGGCGGTGGAATAAGAGGACCTACAGCTTTTACCGTTAAATTCCAACCACGTTGGGCTTTGGGGATACCTCACAGATGCAGACTTGGGTAGGCTTGACTTAAAGTAGCCATTTCAAAGCCAAAAATTAAACCACGGTTGCTCAGCACCAGAGTTGCTCCTGATAAAATGCACATTCAATCAAAAGAAATGTGTGAATTTTTAGTTTTTCAAATACGCACTGACATAAAATGTTTTCCCAATTCTGTAAAAATAATTTTACAATATTGGTTGTAATATGAGAGAAAATGTGACAAGGGGATGATGTAGCTATATTGATGAAGACAGACAAGTGGAGATGTAAGGTTTGTTCTGGTTTGCTTCTGGTTTCTATTCTAAATTAATTTAACTCTTTAGTGAACACAGAATGAACTACTAATCCATGTATGTAAAATATTACGAACGTAGAAATTGTTGATTTATTTATTTTTCTTTATTTTAAACACTATGCTTTGACAATGGCCTTCCTTACACATACCTACATCTAGTATTTCTTGGTGGGATATCGGTTGAAACGATATCATCATTGGATTGCTGGTACGTCAGTTGTAATGGAACGCCTCAAGCTGTTTGGCCATAAGAGCTGATGAAACCAACCAATCATCGGCAACATTTTCTACCCTATTTTTTCTGCTCTCCCTCTCCCCTTATACCTTCTGTGCCGGTGCTGCTCTTTATTTAAGCTCAAATCAGTGAAATAACATGCATGAAAAACTGTATATCTACTTTCATGCCCCATCCTCTTTCAATAACGTGATGGAATCCATAGCGAGCCCTGAGTAGCCGTTGGCCATATCGTAAATAAGCTCAGTGAGCACTCCCCCTCCCCCCTTTCCCTACCGCTCTGCTACTTCCCATGGGTCATGAGTTTTATTGTTACCGTTCATCCTTTGCTATAGGTTTCATATTCTGAGCCAATTTCTGCGTCATGTTTATGTTTATACCCTGTCTTTCAAAACCGCTGAAACTTTTTCTATCCTTTATTAGGCGTATCCAGCTGGACAACAATAGTCACAAGCACACGTGTTCTTACAAAAGTATAGATTGCACAAAAGCAAATACTGTTAAGGAGATACAGATTGATACAACATATCCACTTGTTAACATCTATGATCTTCACTAGAGACCCTCATATGGCCCATATAATAATCTTACTGGATATAAAAACCCATTGTCGTGAAATAAGGTTGTATGAAGTGTGTGTCTAAATACTACAATAAACGTTAGGATTCAGTTGAGGAATCCCTGTTTGAGCCGTGTTCATCTAGTCTATGCCTACGCCAGTTGAGGTACAATGGGAGGTTACAGTACCCCTATTACTGGGTAAAAGCAAGGCAATGGAGGCGAAGGCCCTCCGTGACATTTCCAAGCCAAAAGCGCAGGCTCTAGAAAAAGCTCTATCCAGAGCTGGCACGTCAGTGTCATAGCATCGCCTAAGCTCTGCCTTCTGTCGAACTATGTGTCTTTCTCGTGGCGCAATGATTTAGCAGGTTTGTACGTGGTAAGATACTTCTTGTTTTTTGCCTTTATTTCTAAGGCAGTATCTAAGTTCGTTAACTTTTTACTACTTCTTGTTCCAAGTTCAAACTCGCCGATATTGGCATGAAATTCTTGTGTGTAGGCGCTGGCGACAGGAAAGCTATTACCTTATATACAATGAAAATACTTATTCCTTGTATATCATTGGCTTTTTTATCACCTTTATTTTGGTTTATAAGGATTTATAATGCTCTTGAAATGTAGATGCACTAAATAAACTACAATTTACTTTCCTCATACCAAGCGGGATGGCTCAGGCGGTAACGTCTGTGGCCCGCATTCGGGAGGTCGTGGGTTTGATCCCCGTGGCTGCGCACTCTGATATGGCTTTTTCCGTGGTTTCCCCATGTCACTTAGGCGAATGCTGGGATGCATTATTTCATACCACGGCTTCCTTTCCATAATTACCTTTCATTCCATTTCCTTATCATCTTTCAGGTGGTGCAGCTCCAGGCATGTACATAGTATGGGCAGTGTCGGGCAGATGGCGTGGATGATTGCGTATGGCACCTGCTGTTCTCGTCGCTCGATGGTGTCTGGTGGCCCTTGTCCTCCAAGGGGGGAGGGGGAGGGGGACGGGATACTTCGTGTGATACCGACGCGGACCCGCGGTGTGATGCTGGCTGCTTGGCGGGGCCTAGCGCCGGGATGAAGACAACTGAGCACTGGTTAGGGACTTCCACGCGTCTCTGGTGGGCCTGTCTAGCTGCGAGTCTGATAGCACCCCTTGGGTTCCCTCATTCATCCCTCCCTCCTGGAGGGGGGGTGGTAGCCACAATAGACGTGAGCGAGGTGTCCTCCTCCGTCCTGTACCCTTTACCTTTCCTCATATATATTTTAGATACATTACCTAGCTTTCTTTTCAGATTTTTCGAAGTTTTGCTATCTACTTTTCCGAAAAACTTCGTTGGCTGGCAAAACCACCATTGTATATGTCCAACGCCATGCTATATAACAATCTACACATTCCAACAATAAAAGAAAAAATTACATCCCGTAGTCCTCCATATCAGCCGTGCTTAAGTAACCATCCGAATGTCCTTCCCATCAATCTACTAGACAACAGTACTAGTTGCAGCTCTATAACATTTTGGACCTACCATTTCGATTTAGCTACATTTAGTGCTCCAGTCATTACTTGTAACACATTTACTGAATGTTCTGATAAGAACAGATTATAAATTTGCAGTCAATATAATGAAAAAAGAAAAACTTTTCCGAAATATAAGACCATCATTTTACATTTATGTGAGGGCTTACAAAGAAACCGTCTCACCTGGAAACCACATCAAGTGAGCATGTGCTATTGAAGTGAAAAGAATGCAGTTAAATGAAGGGATTGTGGGAATTTAAAAAGAGCCAAACTAGCATTGGCCTAAGTAATTAGAAAAACTTGCAATAAAGCATTACCTAGAACGAAAAACTCTCGAGATTTCAATGTGGCAGTAAAGCGTTCTAGTACTCACTGCAGAAAATCCAAAGATAAAAGGTAACAGGATTCCTGCTGCAGATAGTAATGTTGCAACGCTATTGTCAACCATATCTGTGTAATTTCTGTAGCTCCTTTCTGGAAAGCCCAAGCTAATAGTAGGGAGGCAGTCCAATGTTCCAAAGAGCTACTGATTAAATTTTTGGTTCATTAGCATATTTCTATTGTGTTTACATAATCAGTGTAAACGCTTGCAAGGTGACGAGCTTAATATCGTTTACGTTACTTTGTCTGCATGGGTGTTATTTCACTAAGGAAGGAGTGAAACGAAACCTTCCATTCATAACTTATATTGGCAGCCATGATCAATTTGGGTATTTCAGCACTGTTGCGGACGCTGTGGTCATAGGCAACTCTGTGTATAATGTTATGGCGGAGTTCAAAAACTTCGCAATTTTATTCGTTGTCTTAACACTTTTTAAACCCAATAAGAAGGAATCCAGTGAACAGTATGTTTAATTTTATGTTATCAAATGAGTTCAAATCTCCTGTTCATCCATATTAAAATTAAAACCATTACAATAGTTCCTTATCTCTTTCACGCTTGTCTCGTTTGCGTCCTGGTATGTAACTTTGCCTTCGACACGATGTAAAAGTTTGAGAAATAAATCTTTGGCAATTCGCAGAAAATTGGGTAGTTTTCCGGTTCCCCTAACCTCAATTCGTTTTGTAGTAGACCCAATATACCTCGGTTCGTGCCCTTTTCCCTTCTTTCTAACCATGATGTGCCACCAGTGTCTTTTAATTCTAATACATCTTTTCTTCCTACTAAGACTCGTGGAATATATCCCAAACCTACACTTATTATAGCAATCACTAAAATAATATTCCGCCATGTTTACTTTTCATTCTTACTGCGTGAACTGTCCTTTGTACTGGACCAAAGTGAATCATAGTGTGACATTGTTTCTTTTGTATGCAATTCCATTGGATACAAAAAGTTTGGTAAAAAATGTTGGACCGTGGGACACTTGCTTAACTTATACTATATAATATTCTCAATTTGAAAAATCGGAGACAAAAGAAGGATAATTTGCTTTGATTATACGAGTATGATCTGAAGGGTTGTATAATTTCCATGTATATTTTCTGATATAACAAAGAAAATATGTAAAATTGAGTTTTATAGCAGCAGCTGCGAGGACATCTGTATTCAAATCGTTCACTGTTCGACATAAAAATGAAGTAGGTGCAATCTAGAAATAATGAGGCGCCGGAGCAGTAATCATGTATCCTTTGATCCATAAAATCCTGTTTTTATTCTATTACAGAACCTGTTTTGCAGCGGAAGTGCAGTATTTCCTTTCTTCTCCTAGGCTGGACGTGCAATAAAAATCCTGTAATTTGCAAATACATTCCCGCTCATGGCACCAGGGTGTTTATAACGCGGGGAAAAAATCCATTACAGAAAATTCCTGTTTATACTGTGTCGGTACGAGCTTGCTATGATAACCAAACAAAAGCTGTCGATAGGAACCGTGTTAATGAGCATTCTTTTGTATCTCATCCGAAAACATCATAGATGACAGTGTTGTGTCAAAACTAGTCATTGCAATGTAAATTGTGTTCCTACTTTTTTAAAATATTAGGAGTAAGGTCTCTGGCACCAGGCAATCGTAGTTAATGTTTTGAAAATTGGTTTTCCGGCTTATGTCTCCATTTATGTAAATGAAGTTGCATGCCTTTGTACTTTCAACTAGCTGTTTGGTTTATGTAAAATATTTATTTTAAAATGGCTTTATTCAGCCTTCCAGTTGAGATGCATAATGAAACTATCACGAAATTATTTATATTCTATAGTTACTAAAATTGCTCCTTTCTTTCTCTAAAGGAACCAAGTACATAAGGGATGATGAGAGCCCAACATTAAAGCAAGATAAAGCTAACATTTCGTCCTCATAAAACGAGCAAGGTGACTCCGTGATAACGTGTGAGGATCACGTCCGAGAGGTCGTGGTTCGATTTCCGTCTCTGACCTTCCTCAACCATGGTTTTTTTGGAGGGTTTCCTCGGGGTGCTAGGCGAATGTTGGGAAGAATAATTACATCATCCGAATTTCCTGTCCTTCCATTTCCTTTCATTAATCATTAATTCGTCCTTCATCCCGTTCTTTCTTTCAGGTTCAAAAGTGTGAGTGAGGGCGTTAGGTGCAGCTTGGCAGGGATGATATACGCACAGGAACACTTTCGTCCATCACCCGTGGGATCCGGGTGGAAAACGGGGCGGCATCTGGAGGTGTTGAACCCCGTATAATAATAATAATAATAATAATAATAATAATAATAATAATAATAATAATAATAATAATAATAATAATAATAATAATAATAATAATAATAATAATAATAATAATAATAATAATAATAATAATAATAATAATAATAATAATAATAATAATAATAATAATAATAATAATAATAATAATAATAATAATAATAATAATAATAATAATAATAATAATAATAATAATAATAATAATAATAATAATAATAATAATAATAATAATAATAATAATAATAATAATAATAATAATAATAATAATAATAATAATAATAATAATAATAATAATAATAATAATAATAATAATAATAATATTAATAATAATAATAATAATAATAATAATAATAATAATAATAATAATAATAATAATAATAATAATAATAATAATAATAATAATAATAATAATAATAATAATAATAATAATAATAATAATAATAATAATAATAATAATAATAATAATAATAATAATAATAATAATAATAATAATAATAATAATAATAATAATAATAATAATAATAATAATAATAATAATAATAATAATAATAATAATAATAATAATAATAATAATAATAATAATAATAATAATAATAATAATAATAATAATAATAATAATAATAATAATAATAATAATAATAATAATAATAATAATAATAATAATAATAATAATAATAATAATAATAATAATAATAATAATAATAATAATAATAATAATAATAATAATAATAATAATAATAATAATAATAATAATAATAATAATAATAATAATAATAATAATAATAATAATAATAATAATAATAATAATAATAATAATAATAATAATAATAATAATAATAATAATAATAATAATAATAATAATAATAATAATAATAATAATAATAATAATAATAATAATAATAATAATAATAATAATAATAATAATAATAATAATAATAATAATAATAATAATAATAATAATAATAATAATAATAATAATAATAATAATAATAATAATAATATGTATTTTTACACATTTTTCACACACACAGACACACATACATATACACACATCTATTCAGACTATCACTCTTATTCCTAGACTCTAGAAAGGAGAAGAAAAATTTCCACCCTGGGAATGGAACCTGAGACCTCTTCATTTGAACATTCCCATGCTAACCATCACCATCACAGAGACACAAGAACACTACATTCTAACCCACAACGCTACGTGAGGACAAACATTTGATTTTGTAGGGACATCAAGGTGGGATTCAAAGGAATTATTTTGGGTGAAAAGAAATAACTATGGAATAACGTGGTTTTGTATATGGAAAAGGAACGTCCATACAACATTAAAACATAAATAAAATAAAACAGTACTCAAGATTGATACTATGTTATCACAGTTTTGAACAAAACATGTTCCTTTAAATATACATATTTGCATGGTTTGTTCGGATTTACTTGCGGATGTCGATACAATTTACGAAGGCTCGCACTGAGTTTTGAATGCAATTTCCTAATACGGAATTTCAGATATTTGCTCTGTTCTCCAAGCTTCTCTCTTTCTAAACATTCCGCTCTAAATTAAGAATAAGGGAAGCCTACTCAAGGAGCTACAGTTTCCTATAATGTTTCACTTTCAAAGCGGACTTGGGAATCTTATACATCTGAGAACATTCCTTTACTCATAATATCCAACCTCGACTCAGCACCTTTTCTTTAAACACGATAATGTAATGTTTATCCCATTAGAACAGGGGTCCATAGTCCTGCCATCCTCACAAAGGTTGTAACTCAAGTATAAACAACCTAATTGGGCCAACAAACAAGTTTTCTTTCCACCTTTCTGCAAAGGATGTTCTTTCTGCTGCCGATAAGAATAGATACTATACAGAAACCCTTCTTTGAGAAACAAGACGACCGCTACTTTATGAAGACAACAACCGCGACAGGTAAAGACCAAGAAAGCTGAAAATAAGCCAAGCATTTGAACGAGCAAGTTACAGGTTGAATTTTTAAAACCGAAATGATAAGAGTATATCCATCGACCAGTCTATTTGCTCAAAGCTGGGTCAGATTCTGTTCGTACTTTTGTGAAACATTCTAATTTTTTGTGAGCTCCATATTTACTTTTTCTACTTTTTAACCCACAGTAAGCTTAGGTATTAGTGCATTCCATACAAAAAATGGATACGAAATTTCATTGGAAAAACACCATTTGGAACTCCGTGACTAAAAGAAACAGCATTTTTACAAAAGCTCCCATGTATATGTACACGTGTGTGTTCTGTGTGTGTGTGTGTTTGTGTGTGTGTTCTGTGTGTGTGAGTGTGTTTGTGTGTGTGTGTGTGTGTGTGTGTGTGTGTGTGTGTGTGTGTGTGTGTGTGTGTGTGTGGTCTGTGTGCCTTACCGGAGGGAACAATTTGTCTCTATGAATACATATTTTAAAAACATAAAATTGGTTAGGTACTAAGCTAGGGATTTAAGTTCAGTATCTTTCAAAAATGTGAAACCATTTCAAGCCTCATTCTAACCAATCTTTACATGGACAACTTTTGCTTCATTTTTATGTTTTCAAAATAGTTTAGGGATTTTGATTAAAATACCATATGTTTAAAATATTTCCATAACGAATAAAGTGTACAGGTATTTTGAATTTCGTGAGAACAGCTCTTGAAGTCTTCATTCGAATAAATTTTGAATAACTTGTAAACCGCAAGAGATGTAGAAAAAATTGTCGCAAAAAAAAGTAGATCTCGCTAAAACAACTTATGTTATACAAATATTGTGTGGCGATAGCCATTTCAAAGATATTCTTTATTATTGTTTTCAAATGTCAAAAATACTTCGTACTGTTTTGAACTGCTAATTCGCTATAGTTTTTCTTTTCTTTTTTTTTCTTTTTCTTTTCTTTCTTTCCTTTTTTTTTTTTTTTTTTTTTTTTTTTTTCCCCGCTCGTTGCTTGAGCAAAATGGACGGATTTCAAACATCATATAGCGATGAATTTAACAATCAGTTAAATCTGCTGTATTCCTGTTGCATCTGCAATGAAATGTGTAATTTCCGTAAATGTTTATCTCAATTAACTTGAAACAGACAGATGAATAGACTTTTGCGAGAACAATTTGCAGAGGAATAGCTAGAAATCATGTGATATAATAATATATTTTAGTTATCCTTTTTGAATAATGTTTAATTGCAGTTGTTACTCCATGCTGCACCACAGGCAGTGGGCACAGGTAATACACGAATTAAATGATAACTGGAAACGGAAACTTGCGAAGGAAACGTTCCAAAAGTTTAGGATACTCCTCGGCATTTGCCAGTTATAAGGACTGAAGAAAATGTGGAAAAAAATCTGTCAGGGAACACGGTCGTGGTGGGATATGAACCGCGCACCTCCTTCACGAGACCATTAGGTGAGGTAATTCGTACAAGAAAGTTACATACATGCATGTAATGGTTATAATATGTATTGTCTAATATAAATTTTGTGAAATTTCAACATAACTGATGCATCCTCGGTCATGGCATAATGCATATTTACTATAAATGGTCATTTTCTTGGTTGTCATTACTTAGGTCATGACACGCTCTCCCATTATTATAATAAGAACAGCCACCAAACTTTCGTTCAACTGCCTTAATGTACTGGATGGAAGGTACCGCTTGGACAGTACGTTAACTAGGGATTCTTCCTGATTAATGTAACAACTTTGTTCAATACAAAAAAACTGTCCATAAAGAACCATTTCGCTGAAAAAAAAATTGTTTCATATATTCAGAATATTTGAAGGCATCTTAGCTTCTTGACAAATGGATATAAATGGTTTATTATTTCACTAACTATGGCACAAACATTGTGTAAACAATGTTATAATATCTTTTTATTTCATTTCCAATGAATTTAGTCACAATTTAATGTTAACGTAACGTTGCCAAGTTTAACTTTGCATGACATTTTAACATTAAATTATGAATAAATTCATTCAACTTGAGCATAAATGTATACAGGATTGTTCACACAGTGTTTGCGCGACAGTTTAGTGAAATAGTAAACCATTTATATTCATTCAAGAAGCTACATGGTTCCAAATATTTTACGCAAATTATTTTTTTCGGCGAAACGGTTCTTTCTTGGCAATAATTGCATTGGACATATTTGTTACACTCATGATGTGGAATTCCTGGTTAACGCATGACCGAAGTGGTGCCTTGCACCTTGTATATTTCGTTTATGTAGCAATCAAACACAATATTGTTTCTGAAGTGATGTAACGAATCTATGAGTTGGTTAATTTGGTTTTATTTAGCTGAATTGCTGACACGTTTGTTGTGCATCAGAATTTCTGAAGCTCTTTTCATAACTTTGTGGCTTAGGTTAGCGTCCCCAGTTTCTTGTGGACCGAGTTTAATCTGGTATTTTGCGGTATAACGCAATGGCGTTGAACCGAGTAACGAACTGAAAGACAAACATGCATCACCTTGAACATAACCTCACTGGCCGTGTTAAAATCTAGTTAGGCTATTGTTGCCGAAAAATGTCGGTACGCCTTACCGGCTTCACTGCATCGAGACGTGGCCTTATTAGGGGGGGTCCTTTTGTGTGCCCAAAATTCCTTTAAGAACATTTGGAGGCATGCTTTTGACCTGTTCTGGTCGGTCGCCTGCGCGATGGATTTCACGGCCCGGCAGATCGCATTACTGTCACCTCTACCATCAGCTTACACAATAACACATAATCCTCATGTCTCTTCCTTTTCGGCATTAGGCAGGTCCGGATTTCGGCACAAGAAGGTCCCTGACCATTGTCTTTGCAGACACCACCTCGCCTTTGCCAGGGTTGCATTAGTGATTCTTCCTTTTATCGAAAATGAGCGCAAAAACTCGTGCGTTACTCTTTTTTTCTCTGCACAGAAATTTGCCGACCTTAAATGTAAAGCTTCATTTGCACAAGTTAGCTGCGACATGCTATTATACTGGGTTAATCACCACCATGGGCCATCATTTTTAAGTGAATCATCCCTTAGCCCCTCCTGTCTCTTTTAAAATCAATTCAGTCACGTCCTCCTCAGTATTCCCAGAAATCTTGAGCCTCTTGGTAGAAGTAAATTACTTCAATTTGAACTTGAAACACTATATATGTGTGTATGTTATTTTTTATTTTTATTTATTTATTTTTTTTTAATTAACGTCCTCCAACATTGTGTCATATCGGACGAATGAATGAAATGAAATGGGTGAAATGATGCTCAAATGAGCCCGAGGTCCATGGAGCTTTAAGTTACCCAACATTCGTCTTCTCAGGGTAGGGAAAACCTCGGAAAAAACCTTACCCGGATAACTTACCCTAAGCGAGATTCGAACCCGCGACCTCTCGCGACCTGCTGTGTGTGTGTACGTGTGTGTGTGCGTGTGTGTGTATATATACCGGGTGGAAGATACTGCATACGCTAACTGAAGGCCTGCAAGGGCCGACGTTCTTAGGTTCGGCTCGGCCCGGCTCGGACTCAGCCAAGTCTGAAAAGAGGTTACAGTGCCCGTACCAGGGCCCAACCCGGCCCGATTATTTAATTTTATTTTAATTATGATGACTATTATTATTATTATTATTATTATTATTATTATTATTATTATTATTATTATTATTATTATTATTATTATTATTATTATTATTATTATTATTATTATTATTATTATTATTATTATTATTATTATTATTATTATTATTATTTGAAACCTTTAAGCAGAATAATCATATAGAATTCCTAGTAAAGGAATGCTGTAATAATTGTGCTATTCTCGGAGAAATACATAATACATTATTTTGTATCTCTTAATTTTCAAGCCCGGGCCCGGCCCGAGCCCGTCAATAATTTTTCAAATTTGACCCGAACCCGGCCCTCGGGCTTCCTTACTTCGTTCCTGGTTTCCTTGCTTCCTAGCCTCCATCTTTGCTTCCTTCTTTACTTCGTTACTCCCTCTCTTCCATCCTCCTGCCTTCCATTTCTCCCTCCCTCTCATCTTTCATCCTTCCATTCCTCCCTTCCTGGGAGTACTTCGTCTGCATCTGGCAACCCCAGGTTGCGAGTGGCAACGGCAGGTCTAGTGCCTGCATCAGGATTGGTGTCATGTTGGAATCGTTAGGGTACCCAGTTTTGCTAGTGCACATTATCGTCCGCATATGGCCACTCTTCGGGTCTGCTCTTCATTCCTTCCATCCAAGGGTCACGTTAACAGCACAGGGTCTGGTGTGGCCTGTGTGTCATGTTATATGCTATAGTCTTAACTCCTCTCAACTATCTTTCTTACAGCTTTGCTGCCGATAAGTTGAACATTAGCGTGTTGGTTAAAATATGTTTAAAAGAAGTTCATAAAGTGAGCGCTTGCTATCCCATAGAGGAGGTAGGGTTTTGCCTCATCAAGATGTGAACAGACTACTCGCTCCTCTCCATATGTCCAGTAGCATATACATCCGTTAGGTGCAACCGCTTTTCCCCATTGTACTCCACTTTGATGATCACGAAACGAGGGGAAGTAAGGGATTGGCTTGGCACCCAGAACCCAAAATAGGAATCAACATATTACAGCTTACTGTAATAATAAGAAAGATCATTATAACTGACATGACCTTGGAACTCCTTAGCTTCTATAATACACGAAAATTGACAGCATAGACGGAATAATATTCCACATATTATATATGTCAAGATTAAATTGCCATTCAAAATAACTGTGGCTGTATGGAAATACTATAAATAATTTACTAAATCAGTGTACACTAATTGAATTAGATGTAGATTTTGCTACAATTATACCTATGCCGTCTTTACAATATTAGGTTATATTATGGCTAGGTGAATTTGTTGATTTGCAGTAATTTCTTTAAAAAAACTGAGTTGTTACTTTCACTAAAGTTTCACGCCCTCTTCTTCAAACTATTCTTGAAGCAGCTTTTTCTTGTATCTACTTCTTGTTTAATTGAGATTATCATTCATTACACATATTGTTGTAGGATCGAGGAGACAATGGCCAAAGTCAGCTTTTTAAAAGGCGGATGGCGTTGCATTGAAAGATAGGAGAAAACAACGTAAAACGACTTACCACTTGAAAAAAATCTCTAGGAACGTCAAAAAATGTTGGACTTAAATTGTATGCTTTTCTTTGTGTAGTAAGTTTTTATATAGGTAGCTCTTAGGGTTTGAAAAGTATATAGTAAAATCAAATTAGAACAAAGACGAGTGAACAGGCCATTGACAGAAAATTCGAGATCTACGTCTTATTGTACGTAAATATTTAACGTGCGGGATTTTAATCAAAATAATTCCAGCGAATTTTGATAAAATTAAAAAGAACACAAATATATCTGAGGACAGCATATAGCGACTTCCTTTTTTAAAGAAAGTTGATAATCTCTTCAGTCCCCTGCGTCTTCTTACAAGTATTTCTGTAAATCTTTATGTTACTTAACATGAGATACATTGAAAATTAAGCTTTGTAAGAATAGCTTGTAAAATATATATAAAATTAAAGAATAATGGATGGAGATAGTTGTGTAAACAAATCATCAGCCTTATCCGCTCCTGTGAGGAATAATCTTAAGTAGTGAAAGTAACGTCTAGCATTGGGGAAAAGTGTACTTTTGAATGAATTGAGTTTACTTATTACATGATGTGACGTCGGCCGCGGTGCACAACAAAGAACAATCGGGGACAAGCTACTTCTCACCACATACCAGGCGCGTTATCAAAGGAGCTCACCGTTAAGCTTCCCCACACCCCTCACGCGAGCAAACACGTGACAACAATTGGAACGGCAGAATCAAAAGGTTTTTCCCAGATGATTTGAGAAGTGTCCGGCGGCCGGCTTGATTGTAGACGCTCGAGAAATATCTGGCTACATCATCACCGGTATAAAAGCTTGCAGAGCGTATGAGGACAGGCAGTTTTCGAGTCGGTCAGTGTGTCAAGGAGTGCGAGAAGCTGTGAAGAAGCTTTAAAGAGTGTTGAGTGATTAGTTGGAGTTAGTGTTTATGAGTCAGTGAAAGAAATGAGAAAGGCTATTAGAAGAAAACATTTGTGAGTTGTATTATTACGAAAGTAGACTGTTAAAGTCAGTAGAAGAGAACTATGTTTTTGTTCAAAAAATAGCAGAAAAATTAAGTTAGAAAACAATAATTGGACTGATTTTGTCGTTTTTGTTACAATAAAATAAGAGGCAGAGGTTGAATGAAACGGAGCTTCCCATCATTAGAAAGAAAGGATTATACAAAAGCAAATTGAAAATAATCTTTAGTAGTATCTTAAATGTTGGAATATCAGAATGGCTGAGCATTTGCAGTGCCACTCTTTGTAAGGCAAATCTTTGTCATTGAGACAGGACATCATACTTTCCAAGTCGGAAGAAATCAAAAGGAGTTGTGCGGTAGAATGCCGTAAGGCTTTGAACCATAATAACAACATATACAGGCTCAGTTAGGGTAACTAATTTTATTTAAGCATCTATCAGTTCCATTTTTACGTATGAAAATTGCATCCAATGATCATTAATCTCCTAAAATCGTCTTACTTTCAAGTGAATTGCCCCGAAGGTTATAATTATAATTTTATCAGCTACTGAACAGAGGATTAGTGCCAGAGTATAAACGGATGAGTGGTGATATCAGGAACCTTCAGAGTGAATCAGGATGAAGGACGGCTGTAAGTTAAGGTTGGCTGGCTAAACGAAGCTGAAATCCATCATTGTCTGTCACTTGCTATTGCCAGATAACGAGGAGAACATGAACAGCGCCAATTTCAGACCGGAAGGGGGTGCACCTCAAACAAACGAGTCTGCATGCGATGCCAAGCTGCACACGCCATCCCATGTACCTGCCTACCTGCCAGTAATTAATTGAAAACAAAGAGGCTGCCAACCCATTGATTACCTACTCAACTTCTGTCTTCTTCACAATGTTTTCCTTTCCTTCTTATATCTTCTCCCTTCATTCATATTCTACCTTGTTCTAAATCATTAGTTACCTTCGTTTTCCCCTTTTCCTCGCTTCTCAAAATATCCTCCCTAAGATTAACTCTTGTTCTATTTTTACCCATTTTCTGTTAATTTCTTTTCATTCAATTTAAATAAAGAACGATGGACATATGGGTTGCCACTGGCATGCGAGTAAACAAAAGAGAAGAACACCATTTTGTAAGTACATTTTCTTTGAACCACTTACATAAATAATAGATATGTTAGAGATATTCGCCCAAAAATTATAGATTTGTCAATAATAATCTACTTTATTAAAATCATTTAAAAAAACAGGCTTTGTTTGAACCATAACTTAAGGTTTTACATAATTAATCTTCTTCATCTTCAGGAATTAAACCTCTCACACTTGTTTTAGTCCGTTGATTTAAATGTTTGTTGCTTCCATAATTACGGTGTGCCAATGTTTCTCTAGTCGTAGGCTTATAATTTAATAGCACTTTTGGAATACGGCAATTTTCCATTATATCTACGCTGGTTCTATATTGGTGTGTCTTTTTGATCAATCAAAAATGCCCAGTTCCTTTCGGATCTCGTAATTTTCATTTTCGTCCAACAAAGTGTAGACTGGGACGCTCCTTAGGAATCTCATTTCTGTGACTTCATTTCTTTTCTTCGTTTTTGCGAAGTGTCCAACATTCTGCACATACAACATGAACACAGAGGTTAGTTTATATCATTGTAATTAACTTCTTTCCTAGTAGTTTTATAATTTTGTTTTATTATTCCGCTTAGGTATATGATTAAACTGTAAATTTAAATTTATTTATATCTTCCTTTTTAATTTACGAAACATTGCAACCTAAATATGTAATTAAAATCACTCCCTTGTTCTATAATTTGTTTCCTTCTAAAATTACTTTGGCCGTAGTTACATACGAACCTAATACGAACGTTTTTGTTTTAGTGGTAACTTTTTAGCAAGTAGTTTTTGCATAAATCATTTAATTCGTAGGTACGTGTGTTTTGTAAATTGTCTTGTAAGAACCTGCTTATCTAGAAATAAAACTATGTCTAGAAGTACATTACTAATTTTAAAATGCTAAATTCATCTATTTTCGAATGACGTCAATGCACATCTTAAAAAGCAATGGCTAAAGATAGTGACTTTGTCTCACATCCTTATTAATTTTGCTGTTATATCACTATTCTTAATTCCTTTTATAAAATTTTTATTGTTGTTATTAAAAATTACGATATACCCTTTGTGTTCCATGATATTCCATGCTCTATTTCTGTGGAGCATATCAGACTTTTGCACAACCTATACAGGCCACATGGGGGTATGTTATACTTATTCACTGTTTTACAGAACCCATATTGGGCTTCTGATATTTTCCATTACTTACTTCAGCCGATTCTTTATTATAGATGCATAAAATTTATAACACGTGTTTAGAATAATTATTTCTCTATGATTACTGAACTTAAGTTCATCTTTTGTTGCATATAGGGTATACTTGGTTACTTTCCATTCCTCAGATACATGGTCAAACTTTCAACAGACATTAGTTTACTGACTCGGAAGCCTACTCAATTAATTCAATGTATATACTACTTGATCCTTGTTTCTACCATTCCCGGCTAGGCGGGGGAATATTTCCTTAATTATCATCATTCTCGCCATCCTAAAAAATCTGAAAGAACGAATATCTCATAACAAAACTTAATAAAAACAATTTTAAAAGTCCTACAGCATAGCTTATAGCACCATTATCAGTTCACAAAACGAAGCTTCGGATATGACCGGAGAAATTAAAGGGATTATGGATTTTTTTTTTTTTTTTTTTTATTATTTTTTATTTTGTGTGTTAGCACAAAATACTTTCTTCCAGTGTAGTTTGCTGTGAATGTTGAATTTAAAAATATATAATATAACGTGACGTTTATCTTTGTCCTAGTATCAATTGTGGAATGACAATTAATTTACTAACATTGATTAATAATATGCTATAAATAAATATATATATATATTAAGCAAAACTGAAAATTAAATAAATGACACATGAGTGTTTTAGTGTAATGGCTAGGGCTAGGAAGTTCATGCATTTGCATGTTTTTTCATAGGGGTTAAAAATGTATGCTTTTACATTATGTGCACGAATTACGGAATTTTCAGTTATTTGGACATGATTTTATGGTGCATATAACTGCATATTTTCTTAATTTTTATAAATGCATATTATTTCAATACTATAGCCCCTATATTGCATATTTTAATGATTTTTATGGCTTTTTATTACTTTTTTCTATCTGGATAATATTTTTCATATGGCAGTACTGCACATGAGGATGCAATTCACGAAGATTTCAATATTATTGCCCCTATATTTCATATTTTAATGATTTTTATGCTTTTTTTATTTTTTTTTTCATCTGTATAATATTTTTCATATTGATAGCATTTTTGAGACAATGGTTCTTTCCCATTGGTAGATAGATTTGTGTCCAGTACGAAGATACTTTTTGTTAAATCTCCTAAAAGGGTTAAGTTGTTTAGATCAACAGCACCTAATATCTGACTTCTTCCTGCACCAGTGTTAATCGATGGGGAACATGGATCGATGCAGTTTTAGATTATGCTGAGCACATAGAAATAGCCGAAGAGGTTATTAATTCATTGGACTTGAAAGATGCTTCATCAATAGAAACTGTGCAAAATATTCGGTCAAGCACTGGATTAAAAGAGGATCTTGGTTTCATATCTGCCCATTTTTCTTTCTTACCAACAGCCATAACGGCATTGGAAGCTGTAGGATCTCCTTTGCATGAATCACTGTCTTTGAAAAAAAAAACAATATATGATCTAAGTTTGGTTCCTGGTAGCATAGGACAAAAAGTGAAAGAGAAAGTGAATTATGTAATTTAAAAAAATTCTGCTTATAAACAGATGTGCGGTATTCAAGACATCCTCAAAAGAAAACCATGTCTCACCAAGAGACTTGACTCTCTCTGTGTGAAGCAGTTAGCATTATTTAAATATGCCCGATAACATCTTGTGACGTGGAGAGAAGTTTTTCACGTTACAAAAGTGTTTTGCGAGACAACAGACGATGCTTTACAGTTGAAAATTTGTGCAAAGTGTTGGTTGTGAACTGCAATTTAGCAGTTAATACTAGCAGCGGGACTACTTATGCTTCAAGTTCTAAAGAATAAGGTAACTTTATTTATTATTTATACTAACTCGTCTTGTCTACTGCAAAGGGACATTGTTTTAATTAAATAGTGCATATTTCTTGGCATATTTTCTAGTTTTAAGAGTATATTTGCATGCATATTTCAGTGTTTTTAGGGCATGAACTTCCGAGCCCTAGTAATGGCTCTTACAAGTAAAAAATATGTCATACTTCAGAGAAGCTATAAATAGACTGCACAACTGTGTAGCACTTGGGATGTTTAAAATATTTAGTTATATATTTATGTACAATGTTTATTTTATCTGCTTTATTAATTGGTATGCAATTAATGAAGTGTGTATTCAGGTCTCACCTTATTTTCTGTTCTGTAGTTTTATTTATTTACCTTATCCAGGATTTAATACTGCATGCAGTGCAGAATGAAGATTTTCAGTACTTCTAAAACAAACAAATTTTATTTTTGCTTTCCTACTTAAAGTGGCTTTAAAGATTCAGATCAAAATATTCTACGTTTAAGGTATGATCATAAATAAAGTGTAAGTGTACATAGCAATATATAATACACTTAGAATTTCTGTGAACTCATTGGCTGTTATGTAATTGGGAGAATAAAGTGCGGAAAAAAGCTCGATGCATAAAATATATATTGTTTTTAAAATCAAACCTTACGTCACAAAAATGTTTGTAGATTAACCAGTTTTAGAGCATTCCCTTCTGTTCGTTTAAAATTTGCTACATTTTCAATAACAGTTTTAAATTCAAAATTACATTTCTTTTGTGTTTCGCGAGGTCATATTGGGGCCAGCATTTGTCTACTAATTTATTTTCTCTACAGCTTACCCAGTAAGCAAAGGAGGTATTGGTAAAACTAAACGTCATTTAGAAACCAGAATAAAAGAGCATTTTAAAAATATTAAATATAAACAAACTGACAAATCAGCTGTGGCAGAATCATTTTTGGTCATGAAATTAATCTGGAGGTTAAATTATTAAAACAATTAAATGGACCTATAGATTTAGTGGCTTGCGAAAAGATATTTATCTTAAAAACATGAACGGTGATATGAATTTTGAAATGCCACCAACAGATTGTATTTGTAGGTTTTTGTTTTCAGAGGTTGGCGACACATAAAATTTTTAAATTGAGCATCGGTAACTATGGTAACTTGTTTGTATAGCTTTGAAAATAGGTTGGATGCAACTTTAAACATGTCAGCTGTGGAATATCTTGCAATATTGCTAAGATAAGTGATGCTTTTAGTTTCTGATTTGTTCTTAGTTTAGATTCTGTTGCTTCAATATTTCCTTAATGTACGGTATACATCACATATTTATAATTACAATAGTTAATAAAAATTATATATATCTTAAATTTTGAATGTTAAAAATTACAACAAATTTGTGGTCATTTTTTACAAATTTAATGTCATTTTCCCCAAAATTTAAGGATATCTTATTGGCCATTTTTCTCTGATATTTGAGTCGTCATCAGGCCTGGTCATCAGGGTTGCTCCTCAACTCGACTACAAGAGGGAAGCAAAGAAAAAGCATATTTAATATCGGTAAGCGATCATGAATGTGTTTTGCAAGATATCAGATTTTCAAAGAAAAAATTACTATCGTATTTTTACTTAATTTTATTCTCAAAATAGAACCAATGTACCATTCTTGCTATCATATTCGTGTTCAGCATAGTGTAATCCTTAAGAAAAGTGAGGTTTCATTCATGTCGCAAACAAAAACTCAAAATGTAAGAGCTGATTGGCATAGCTTAGGTAATAATGTCTGAGGTACACATTCGGTAGGCTCTGGTTTCTAAAAAATTATTTTGTTGTTTAACGACGCTGTCAATTGCCAGGATCACATCAGCGTCGCCGGTGTGCCGGAATTTTGTCCCGGGGAGTTCTTTTACATGCCAGTAAATCTACTGACATGGAGCTGTCGTTTTTAAGCACACTTAAAAACCATCGGTCTGGGCCGGATTTGAACCCGCGACCTTGGGAACAGTAGGCCAGCGTCTAACCAACTGAGCCACCCAGACGACTCTCGGGTTTCTATCCATGTTGTACTAAGTATTAGATGAATGCTGGGCTGAATTATATACTAACACGAATTTCCCTCTCCCATTTATTTTCTCTCTTCATCTTTCACTGTTGCAAAGCCTGGTGTTGTGTACGTGAGCGGTAGACACCTTTGAGAAGAAAGTTCTTTCTTTCCTCATATCAAATCTACCCTCTGAACTTGTTCATGATTAAAGGGATTAGTGTCGAAGGGGTGGCAGGAATGTTAAATCTGGGAAGGTTAGGAAAGACGCGGAGCTACGAATGACATGATATGATCTGGCGGCCCTTGGGCTCTCTCGCCTTATTCCTTCCCCTTTAGGTTTATGGCTATGGGTCTCACCTTGACGCAATGCTGAAATCCTCCATTCTAATTCAATACCTCTCCCTATATATATTAAAAAGAGGAAGGAGTTGTGTCACCCCATCCAAGATTTTGATATCGAGTCCTCGCTGGAAATGGATATTATGAGGTTCCACTAAAAAAAGGCTCCCTTTTTTTCCAAAAAGGTCTCTTACTCTGCATCTCCGGCTATCTTAACACTGTAACTCAATAACGAAATGATGGATACATAGCAAACTTGGTGTTTTAGTTCAGCAGGTTAATGTACTAATAGAATATCAACATGTTGCATTGAAAGTTGCATAAAAATCCATCTGCTAAACGATGACAGTTAGGGTGAATCTATTTATTTTACTCTTCTAACGATCCACAGTGCAATAAGAGAAACTTTAGGGTGCTGCCTCTGCTATCCAACTCCCACATTATTAAATTATTGTTGTAACATATCTAACATTACCCAACACAACTTGGCAAGACGCTTGCGGCAGAAGTTTGGTTCCGTAAAATCAATTCCAGCTTAGAAACATGGAAACACAAGGATTATTGAGTGAAAGGAACTTGTCAAGTTATAGTTTCCATGTTTTTGCACAGCAAACTGTTACAACTATGCCTTTGCAATCATTTTATATAGGCACCTTCTTGCTGAATAAAGAAAGGGAGAAAAAGAATTTTAGTATTGGAATCAATGGAAAATATAGACTAGTCTTTTTTGCATTTCACTTACTTGAATATTCCTCTCATTAGGAGTCCTTTATTCTCATGGACCCTCCAATAAAAACCACAAGTATTGCAGTCAAAGCAGCCAATCACTGCTCACCATCATTTTTTGTGCCACCAGTGTCTGCATGCCCAGGACGTATGTTAATTTTCCTAAAAAAAAGGCCATAGACTGGTGAGTGTTATTTAAGGGGTAAATTATAATGATAATGAATATGTTATGTTAATCATTCTTAAGGACATTTAACGTTAACTTTTGGTATTGAAGTACTTTGTTAAAATTATCTCTATGTATGAGGTGTTTACAAATAACCATGGAGAACAAATAAATACAAATTATTCTTTGAAGTTCAATACGAATCTTTAAATAGGCAATCAGCATATGAACCTCTATACTAGCTTTCTATGATCAGGTTTTTTTATACCAGGCTTAATATGTATTTATAAAATACTATCCTAATATCGTTTTGAAGTGCCATTTTTGGAGAAAAAGCTTAGCTTAGGAAACAAATAAGAAGCGTTAAATGTATTCCACCTGCCCATTTGCTCCTTGCACTCTCATCCAAATTTCCTTCCATTCATCCCCCCATTACCCCTTAAACCCCTTGTATAAATTCCCCTACTGATATTTATAACTTAACTCTGTCCTCTTAAAATATTTTTAGAATAATCTGCAGAGATACTAAGATCATCGTTCAATCACCCGTTTCCTCACTTTCTAATCCTGTGCTTCTAATTTAGTTCTTATTTAGTTTTTGTTTTTATCGTTACAGTTCAATTTCGTCCATGCAACTTCTTCTTGTGCAAGGTGCATGGTTTTTTAAGGAAATCATAAAGACGTGTATTTACGAGCATATGCGTATTTAGGAGAATGGAGTTCATCCAAGTTCCTGGGCGTTAGACTACAAACGGATTTGAACCCGCGACCTTGGGATTAGTAGGCCAGCGTCTAACTGAGCCACCCAGACAGGCATAACAACATTGCCTTAACGAAGGTTACATGTAAGAAACGTAAGGGGATATTTCATTTATCGGTACAAAAAGAACTGATTGTCTTTGGTTAAACAAATCTTGCAAAAGTGGCACGTCTGAACACTCAGTGAAGAAGTAGTACTGACACTGATTCAACCAACGTTGGAAAAATTATGTTATCTTAATGCCAAATATAATGCATTTCAAAGAAATAAATCGCAATGGAGTTAAAATCTGTTTTCTATCGAATATCTTGTATTCGCGTATATATTTAAACGGAATTGCATTGTAATATTACACTTTTCAAATATGTGTTGTGGCAACACTAGGCTTTTGCTTAAAAAATGATACTCCAATACTCTTTAGAATATTATATAATACATATTAAAAGCAGTTTGAAACAAATTCCAACAGTTTCTTAAACATTTAAACCATCCAATCACTCCGCATATCAACCAATCACTCCGCATGCGTGGAGGAAGCTGCTAACCAAACCTTAGTAGTGTAATCCGCGAGAATAGCGAGGTTAGAGATGGCAAATATATGGTTACTGATGGCATACTGTTATTAGAATCCAGTATATATACACACATGAACCATAACCTAACTTTGGGTAAATCTCGAAACCACAGGTCTCTATGTTTTTATTACGGCTCTTCTCATACTCGTTCTGCAAGACATTTCCATCTTGCGGTATTGCTTGCTCAGACGTTGGTGGCCCTTAAAGTTAAACTCCATCGATTACAAATACAAACCCACTTGGTCGAACCGTAAGTTAAACAGGGAAGATAAAAATGGTGGATTTCGAAGAACCTTATTAAGGTATACCTCGAAATTTCACGAATACTACGTTAACTTTCACTTGGCCAAAAGATTTTGTATTTTCGCACAGGTTTATTGGTTGATTTAATTAGTATACATATCAAAATTGTTCCAAAAAGCACCTAGAAGTAACAAATATCCTTACACAAATGGATTAACAGCATCTTTCTTCAGTCTCATAGTAGTTTTTTGCCAGATTTCTTTCCCTTGGATTCAGCTTCAGCTTGAGCCTTGGCTTCGAGTGCTTTGTTGCCACCCAGATAATGATAGTCCACAAAACGAGTCAATTGCAACAGCTGTGCACATTCATTTGCAGCATGACATGCAAACAGCATCATGTTCCTTGGTTGCACTCGTAGAGCAAATTGCATGAACATCAATGAGTATAGACACAATGCACATGTCATTTTGCCACTGACGAATTCCGGGCTTCTTCGTGAATCAGCTATAGCAGCAACAGGAACTGACCAATTCGCCACTGGACCCCAAAAATGAGAACTCCCAATATAAGTCCGAAATTCCTTATTTTTCAGCTTTTCCGCTCCTTTTCGTAAAACCTTTTTTGCAAAAGCACTCATATTTTAGATCAGTGAAGTTTCTGGCGTAAGACTAACACTGTGAATTTTGGAAGGAGCGGATTATAATTGTCAAAACACAAAGAAACTTTTCACCTTCTTTCTGAAAGGTGAAAAGGAAAACAAAACCAAAAGAGTATCGACTGTATTATTCAGCTTCTATAGCATGTATTTTGTTAAACAGTTGCCAGAGGCTCCTGATAGTAATACGACATGGAATAATAAGCATATACTTCATAGCAAATAATCTGAGATCCCATTAAACATAGTAGGTATCTATGTGTGAATCGATTTTGATAAATTCTTCACCACTAGAACGTTCCATCCCGTATTATTTAAATTGAGAGGTTCAAGGAAGTATTCATAAACATGCCATCCCATTTGACTCCACAAAAGTATGTATACAGAATAATTAAACCTCTTTAATACCATCTTTACCATTTACCTATAGTAAGCAGGGAATTATTACATTCCATCTAAGAATTTGATACCAAGATTTCTCCAGAAGTGGATAAGTATTTTGTGGTTATATATACACATACATACTGGGTGTCCCAAAAAAAAAAAAAAAAAAAAAAAAAAAACACCAACAATGTATGTTCTATGCGATGGCAAATTGATGGATTTTCAAACAGGAATCCATGTTCTGAAATGCACGGTTTGGACGTTGGAGAGCGTCAAAGTTTGAGAACGAACGGATGCGGCAATCTGTTAGATTTATTTTGGTATCTTAATACGGACGTTTGGTAACATTTTAGCCATCTGTGTACTGGAATGGACGACCTGAGTATAATAACATTCCTGCGCATGCGCTAAATTCCTCCACAGAGACTTTGGTGCCCATCCTTCCCCGTTACTTGTATGGTTTCCAGTACAGTAACGTTTAACAGCAGTGTGACACGTACCAGTACATAGCTGCGCAAATGGCCGAACTGATCTCCAGTACGATTTTTGTAAATATGCGAAATAATCTGAATGTCGCATACCCAAATCGATGGATCGGTACAGGTGAACCAATTCTATGGCCAGCACGATCGCCATAACGAAATGGAGGAACAGGAAATTTGAAGGATATGGAAGCATTACCTAGCATGCACCTGACGAAAATAAATAAATACATGAGTGAGCAATAAACAAATACGTACATAAACAAATGTCAGGAAGGTTGACCAGGAGGATCAAACCCGCGACCTCCTGAATGCGGGCCACAGACGTTACCGCCTGAGCAAGCCGGCCATCCAGCCAGTCGGCTCATGATCCTCAGTTGGAACGAGGTCAAGTTTTCCTGTATTACACGAAGAATAACAGACCTCTCATTCATTATAATTTTATATGTCCGTTCATCTTCTTAGGCATGATGCCTAATGAATGGACGTTAAACCAAAGAAAAAATATAGAAGTACAGTACGCCTCTTGTAGAAGTTTCCTGCTGATTTGTTTACTTCTCTTAAAACAGTGTAGATCGGAGTTATAAAGCTTCGCCAGCGCACTTGTTTTGTCTTGGAGCAATTATCTGCAGTAATACCATGAGAGGGTTTCACATGACTCGCAAATATGACAATCTCGAGTGGTATTTGCTTAGGTATTCTGCGAAATAATTAATAATTCATTTATTTAATACTAGTGTTTAACATTATTGGTCATTTAAAAGTAAACAACTTACAGTAACGTTCATACATTTTAATTAAGATTTATTTTCATAGCTGGCATAACAACTTATCCAATAGGCTGTGAGAACAATAACAATAATAATTTTAGCGCTTAATCCGGAAATGAAGAATTAGACATATAAACGAATTTGCTTTAGTAGGCTATTCATTAAAGGTAGGTTACAGTTGTTTGACTTAAGCTCTTCATTTAAAGTATCAATATCCTCATTAGAATAGTCGTCAAATCTTTTGTCTGCCACTTTTAATAGCCCGCTAATTGTTTTTACTGCACAAGGATACTAGAGATGTTCCTAAACGTAAGAAAAGGAGAGGTAATATAACCAAAGATAATACCACGGCTAAGAGGCATGAGTGAAATAGTGGAAGCTATAATTGTCTGATTTGAGTTAACCTAGACCATTACATGGTCTCTTCTTTGTTTTTTGAAGAAAAACAAATGCTTGGAAACAAAAGAGTGGCGCTTCCAGTTGTTGCGCTCGATAAAAAATGAAGGTTAGATCGCGTGTCCTGGACGTGACGAGGGTGACGCCCGCCCTGGAGCCGCCTGATACAAATGTTGGCCAGGCGATGCCTCTGACTTATGCCCTGACGTAACGCTGGCATGCAAACTTATGGCCCTTCCGTTTAAGAACATAATCTGTCAGGGGAGAAGGAAGCTTTATTGGTACTTCCTAATTCAATTATGGATCGCTTCTATTTTCGGAACCAAAAGAGAATAAAACAAATACACCAGTGATCACATAGCAGTTTGGAAAATTGGATCATAGATAATATATGCCTTTAGCTTTCTGAAACCACACTCCTCTTTTACTCCTTTCTCTTTTTATCTTTCTCTTCCTATTCTCGGCTTTTTTCACATCTACTAGCATTTTTTATTCGCCATATGAGCGTCTGTTCTAAGCATGCTGTTGCTGTTCTTATGCTGCTAAGTTTTCCTTCTTTTACTTTCTTTTACTTTTCTTCCTGGTTTTTTTTTTTTTTTTTTTTTTTTCCCTTCCTTTCTTTTTTGTCAAAAGCTGAGAATTAGGCGAATCTACACATTTTCACTTTTGCATTTCTTTTTTCTCCTTTTTGTGTGAAATGGTTCATGATGGAATTGATAATACTGCTAGTAAAAAGCTATAATTAATGTGCACATATTTACTATGCCTTAAATGTGTAGGAGGACTATATGAAAAGTTCTCGGAAGAACCCACAGATTGCAGCAGTATTTATGAATCAATCTAACGCTAATCCTTTCAACCCTAGAAGGCGAAGGCATATCTGGAATAAGCGGAATGATAATAGATCAAAATGTAAACTGGAAATCCCACATATCACATATTGCTAAAAAATAAATAAAAGCATTGATCTTATGAGACAGGTCAGAAAAACAATGGAAAACAAAACGATGACATTTATATGCTCACATAATAAGTTATGGTGTCACTCTACAGGAGAATATTGCCCAAAGAGAAACGGAAAAGGTATTCAAACTAGAGAAAACCTGAATATCAGAATAATAGGTAAAATAAACAATAGACAAACGTGTAAAAGCTTACATTAAAACTTAAACATTTTATACTATTAAGATATCAAAAGAACAATAACAAATTACAATTATTGTAATATGCACACCTTTAGTTTGGGAAATAATGAGAATTACTGCAGAACAATACTAAGGGGATCTAATCTTGCAGTAGAAATTATAGGAAGTGAACTAATTAATAAGCTACCAAATTAAATTAAAAACATAACCCAAACATAATAAATAATGAAAACCATAAAAATACTTAATCCAAAATATTGTAACTTTTTGTTGGTTGTGGTTGTGAAGTAAATACGACAGATGTAGTCGAGATAAAGAAACACTTTTATTTCCGTAAACAGTAACTTTGTACACTCGTTGCAACAACTAGAAGTCTTTCCCTTCTCCAACAGCACGGCTCCGAACTCGTAACACAAAGAACTAACTCTTCTCCGTCGGCACAACTCTCCACATCGTCTGTCCGTCTCCGTCGGCACGACTACTCAGCCTTCACATACGTCTGACTGACTCTTCTGTCGCACTTTACCGCTATTTATATCTCCCAGGCACTATTCTGGAAGCTTCAGGAACGTTCAGTTATTGCGGCGAGATATACAAAGTAGAAGATTCCAGTAGCCTCTATCCTTTTCTCTCTTTCGGCAAGCGCCCCAACAATGCGGTCATTCTCTGTCTCTTTGCGGCTCCTTTGCGGTAGCGCCGACAATAATGCGATGGGTGACACTGCTGTTGTCGGCAATTAGATGCATCGGGCACGGTGACACTGCTCCCTCCTCAGAGCTGGTCGTCCCGACCAGCACTATCACTGCGGCATCTCCCTTGCGCCCCGGTGGGCTAACCCATCGAACCTCTTCTCCAGGAGGCACGATCCTAGGTATCGCTGTCGGATAGTGTCCCTTGGTCTGGGTAGGACGATGTATGCCATCCTGCTTCGAAATTCTGCAACAGTATCGCCGGTCTTGACGGTCCCTCGTCCAGTTGCCCTTCTTCCTGGTGTGTTGACGGGCCATCCTGCGCACTTGGAAACGGCTCACTGGGTACCATGTCCGCCGACCTCTCTGGCGCACCTTCGCAGCCACCTTGCTTCCGATGGGTCCGGCAACAAACCCCACCACATCCGCGCGAGTCGCGTCCACCGCTGCACTCGTGTTCACTCGTGCTCGGCACGGCCTCTCCTGTATCCTGCCGTCCACGATGATGTCCACCATTCTTCCGTTCACGGCACTATGCGTCAGGTGATTGGATGGCTCCGACGGTCCCCCCATGTCACACGCCAAGTCGGTTCTCGCGTGATGCTCGTTTGCTTGTGCGCTTCCCTGCTGATCGTCCTGCACGTCGTATCCTGGTTGGTTACGTACCCGACACACTCCTCCAGAGGATCCTCGACGGCGTCTCTGAACTGCCCCTTTGTCTTCCCCGAGACGTACACTTTCGTTATCTGAAACGGGCGCAACTGTCGCCTCGGCCACTAGGTGCTTCCTCCCCGGGTCCGCGCTATTCCGTCTGCCCCTGGCATCCAGTACTTTGACGCTCTCGTCAACTCTTACTACCAGGGCGCCAAAACGTTCCCCGTCGTCCTCCACGACGTCCACGTGCTGGCAGAGGTCTACCACCTTTTCTCCGAGTTCTTCCACGTCTTCCGTCACGCCAATCAGTTCGCCATCAATTTTCGCCGATAGCTCCGTCTTCATCTCTTTCAGCTCGGCAGCGAGATTGTTGTTCGACGTTTCCATTTTGGCAGCGAGGTTGTCGTTTGCCGTCTTCATCTCTTTCAGCTCGGCAACGAGGTTGTCGTTTCTCGTTTCCATTTTGGCAGCGAGGTTGTCGTTTGACGTTTCCATTTTGGCAGCGAGGTTGTCGTTTGCCGTCTTCATCTCTTTCAGCTCGGCAGCGAGGTTGTCGTATGACGTTTCCATTTTGGCAAATAATTCTTTCATCATTGCCATCATCCTGGTTTCCGAATCTCCCTCCATCTTGGTTCTAACGTTGCAACTTCTAACGACGATGTAACGAAACTAGAAGCAATTCGACGGATCCCACTTCTGACACCAGTGTAACCTTTTGTTGGTTGTGGTTGTGAAGTAAATACGACAGATGTAGTCGAGATAAAGAAACACTTTTATTTCCGTAAACAGTAACTTTGTACACTCGTTGCAACAACTAGAAGTCTTTCCCTTCTCCAACAGCACGGCTCCGAACTCGTAACACAAAGAACTAACTCTTCTCCGTCGGCACAACTCTCCACATCGTCTGTCCGTCTCCGTCGGCACGACTACTCAGCCTTCACATACGTCTGACTGACTCTTCTGTCGCACTTTACCGCTATTTATATCTCCCAGGCACTATTCTGGAAGCTTCAGGAACGTTCAGTTATTGCGGCGAGATATACAAAGTAGAAGATTCCAGTAGCCTCTATCCTTTTCTCTCTTTCGGCAAGCGCCCCAACAATGCGGTCATTCTCTGTCTCTTTGCGGCTCCTTTGCGGTAGCGCCGACAATAATGCGATGGGTGACACTGCTGTTGTCGGCAATTAGATGCATCGGGCACGGTGACACTATATTCTACAGAATAGAGAAATTCAAATATGGAACCCATATAAATGTAAAATAATTTATTTGTGTACCATGGGAATAACTAAATAGGTTAAATAATAATGTGTCCCTTTAAATGTAATGAACTGAAAAAATGGAAAGATGTATACTATGAAAAAGGCATGCAATACTTGATTTGTGCATCATATAAATACACATTGTTATACACGAGTAGAGAGTTCTAATGAACTTGTGATATATTCTGTGTAATTGAAACATATGGATGAAATAAATCCAAAATCGTATAGTTTCTGAACCAGCCATCATTCACGAAACGTTTGCAAAATAGGATAGAGGTTGTTCAAAAATTATAAAAGATACATATAAATGTTTGTCGCAGTGCAGACAAGTGTAGACGGGAAATATGGCAAGTATTGAACATCGTACCGTAGTTAACAAATGTCATAAAGGGCATAAATGCTACACAGATCAAAGCCTATTATACCATTGCCATCGCTTTCGCCTGCCGATAGCGCTCCCTGTGTTATGCGATTCACAATGCATAGTTGCCAACATATGACTAATAAACAGTGTCATTCTTGCGCGATTTGCGAGTTATTTAGGGTTCTAAGTCCTAAAGCGTAGCCCGGGGTTGAGGGTCCTAAGCCGCAGAGAGTAACCGAGGAATATTTTTATAATTAGAGGAGTGAAGCAGGCGGCATGTGTGAAACAAGAACCGACGGCAGAGCGAATCGTAAGATCGGTGAAGCTAGATCCGAATCTAGCGGACTTCGCTCCCCCCAGTAGGTTGGCACTTGCTTCCACGATTGCGCAATCGCGGCAAGGTAGCAAGTTTGAGATAACGCCATGATTTTTCTAGAAAAGGCAGCATTTTTAAATGGATGGGAAGGCGGGTTCCAGACTTTAGAGATCTGCTTGGAGCTAGAGCATTAGATAAATTATGATCTAGTATTGAGAACATATATATAATAAACAAGTAATAGGTAAATAAATACATTTGTGCTGACTACCAGTGCAAATTTTTCTGTATACTAGTAGTATAGATTATTATCATCATTTTATTATTATTATTATTATTATTATTATTATTATTATTATTATTATTATTATTATTATTATTATTATTATTATTATTATTATTATTATTATTATTATTATTATTATTATTATTATTATTATTATTATTATTATTATTATTATTATTATTATTATTATTATTATTATTATTATTATTATTATTATTATTATTATTATTATTATTATTATTATTACTATTATTATTATTATTATTATTATTATTATTATTATTATTATTATTATTATTATTATTATTATTATTATTATTATTATTATTATTATTATTGTTGTTGTTGTTGTTGTTAAATTTAGGATAGTTATATAGGTAAAGGACTGGTTACCAGTTATTTATGTTAATGGATTCCAGCAACTAATAGAATTTACTTAGTACTTCTTCTTTCTTTTCCTAATTTCCCACCCCTTATGTAGGACTTACATCTCCTAGGACTTAGAAACCAGTGCCTAAGGTCAGACGACTGTCGAGGAGCAGAGGGACCGCTGGGCCAGACAGAGTGAAGACCTGGAAGCAGGTGGTCAGCCAAGCACCAGGTATGATAGTGAGGAAGAAAGTGATATGAAAATTTTACGCTTATATACCTACATTCAATAGTATTTTTATTCATTTGTTTTATTTTATTGCTTTTTATTATTTTTCATTTATTTCAGTTATCAATGTGTAAGTTATATCTGTAAAACAGTACGGTATTATAAAAATTAAATGTAAAAATAAATATTAAAGTTTGCAATATACGCCCTGGCATAGGGAACCAGATGCCGGGATGTTGTATTAAAGATTCTATTTTATTTTATTTACATCTTCTAAATTTCTAATTTGGGTGTTTTCATCGCATTCATCTTCTGGCCTTGCAAATTTCCTCTGAGACCGATTACAGTTTAGCTATCTTCTGGATCAATTGAGAGCCAAAATACTTAAAAAAAAGGCCGGGTTTTGCAACGAACAAAGCCATCAGTTACCGACACGTCAATATCTCTAATAGATGTGTTGCAACAGCGAAAATCAACCAACTATTGTGTGATTTACTGCCAGTTTCACATTATTTCCCTTGTTTAACTCCATCATTCTGCCATCTGCTCCCTAAACTCAGAAAGTTCCTACGTGAAAAGAAAGCTCCGAGTGACAGAGAACTTGAATCGCTAGTCGAAATGCATTTTGCCGACCTTGTGGAATCTTACCTCCATGACAGGACAAAGGCCACTGATGCAAATGTATTGGTACCAAGGGAGACAATTTTGAAAAATATGAATAATTTCAATCATCTGCGGCACCATTTTGAGCTTCATTCTAAGAACCCTTCAAAATATCCCTATCCTAAGCATGTTAAAATAACGTATTTGTGAAATTAAAGAAAAAACTCTGAAAATGTTTTTGTAATAAAATTTTATACATTTTAAACTATAAGAAACAATATCGTTTTTTCCACTTGGCGCTTTTAAATTAGCAACTAACTGATCCTGTAAGTGGACGTGTGCATTTTTATTAATATAGCTATACGCCCAACTTTTGTTTGCTTGCGCTTTTTTCAGCATTTCTCAATACTTAAGAGTACTTCACTCATTTGATCGTTTACGGATTTGCTTCAACAATTTAATACCTCTTAAAAGTACATTCAATAAAATAAATTATTTTTTGAAAATAATCCTCCATTTTATGAAATAAATTATTAACGTATGAATTTGGAGAGACGATGTCGTGGCGTTAGAGCGGTTAGAGCGTTCGCCTACCACCTAGGCGTCCCGGATTCGATCCCAGGGACGTGCATGTGGTATTCGTTGTGGACGAAGTGGCGTCAGGGTGGGTTTTTCTCCGGTTTCCCCAGTCACTCATACCACCAATTGCTCCATTATCACCTTTCCAATCATCGATTTCACCTGCATTTCATATCATCCTCTTCCTCACTATCATACCCGGCGCTGGGCTGGCCACTCGCTTCCTGGTCTTCACTCTGTCCAGTTCGTAGGTTTCTGTGCTCCCCGACAGGCGTCTGACTCTAGGCACCGGCTTGCACGTCCTAGAGGGTGTAAGTCCTACGTAAGGGGAGGGTAATCAGGTAAAGAAAAAAAAAAAAAAGAATTTGAGGAGTACAAAAAGTTGTTGTTGTTGTTGTTTTGTTTTTTTTTGTAATAATTGGTGTTAATATAAATAAATATGATGTAATAGATTTTTGTAAACTCATTTGCTGTAAAATCAAAAATGTTGATGTGAATATTTTTAAAAGTGCGTCATTTGAAATATTTTCATTAGAACAACGGGTTAGCTCAATAATAAAAAATGTATACGCCAATACCAAGTAGGCTAGAATTTTGAAACAAAGCATCATATGCAAAATGGCGTGATTTGCTTCATGGTCATGTTGCATCATTACTAGTAAGCTGGGATGGGAAGTCCCAATACGAGCTATTTTAATATAACTTTTGTTGAGATGAGGGTTGGCGATTCTCAAGAAAATATGCCAAAATGTAAATCATTATAAAACATCACAATTCACACCCAATGAAATTATAGCACAGAATAATTACACATTTCTGCTTATTTTATTATTATTCTTTCTTCCTTTCTTTCTCTTTACTTTGATCGTATTTCAGCACCTAGTACATGCCATGTATGATATTCTGTAGCATGTTTGATACACATGTCCGGGCAAATGGGCTCCGCTAAATAGTAATCACCTTCCTCTAACGTTTATTTGGCTTAGTTGCTGCTAGATGGCCTCGGTTGACTATTGGCTTCGCATACCATGTATTTTCATCATTTAAATAATCACAAAATAAAACTTTCTTATTGTGAGTTTTGCTGTCAGAGTACACACATACAGATGTCAACTGGTCTCAGTTGTGTACACGGTCTTTTGTACTATTTTATACCTACTTCTCTAGTCCTTGTGAAAATTCGAATCAATGTATTGAATATCCAGCCGGTATTTATTTGACCTTCTGGACCCCGAAAAAAGGAGTTTTATAAAAAAGGTATATCTGTCCATGAATAACATAAAAACTAAAAATCCGATAAACACTAAACTTAGTATACAGTTTCAGTAACTTTCAAAGATATGAAACAATTAGAAAAAACAAAAGGCATTTCTATCAAATGCTTTCCTCAAAGTTTTCCTAACGATTTTGAATGAAATACGCAGTTGAAGATATTTATATGACAAATAAATCTGTTCTGAATAACTTTGAAGCCCACTGCATTGTGAATGAACTTTGTATAACTGGTAAATCATAATTGATAGATAAAATCTGACTGCACAATAAATATATCTAAATCTCGTTAAACCACACATTTTTTTCTTTTATTTTATGTGCAGTTCACCATTTACGGATACCTTTCATTATCTGTTTGAATTTTGAAGTGCTTTTATTAGCTTTTGGCTCCTTTTTCCCACTCGTGGTTATGCAAAGAGCATGGTTTTTCAAAGCCTCCATATAGCAACACGTTCTTTAAAAATCGCATTATGCTTTACCTGCTGTACACTATAATGAATGAATAATGAATAAATCGTGTGTGTGTTTGTGTGAGTGAGTGTGTGTGTGTGTGTGTGTGTGTGTGTGTGTGTGTGTGTGTGTGTGTGTGTGTGTGTTTTCTGAGGAAAGGGATAACTGCATTCAGGAGTATTTCCAGAAAATCCTTTTGTAGTTTCCTAGGAAAATCTATGACACAACTAGTTTGATATTCTTCAAGATAGCACGCTATCCCACGCACGCGCACACACACTCACACACATAAAAACAGATGCTTTACCTATAGCTTCCTTCTTTGGGCAGGAATTGACTAGATACGTATTTTTTTCATGATATTCGATGTTTTATATCTAGAGTTGATGTAAAGACCCTTCACAGTAACCTGGCGTTATCACTTGATTTTCATTTGTTACTTTCCGGACATTTCAGTGTCCAATTTATATCTGTGTAGGTCTCTGTTGTATCGATTTCTTTCTCTAGCAATGCAGCGTGGGGGTTACAGATAGCATCTCGTGTGACAAACGGCTGGCCGTATGCTATATGATTGAAGGCGGTTGGTGTGAGTGAGTGAGGTTGCAGCAACACGCAACCCCCTCCCCGCCCCTCCAGCCCCTGGATATCTCTGCCTAGCTCGACTGAATGCTTAATTAAATAATTGCTCTCTATATTGCTTCCCCCCTTTTGCCTCACCCCTCACAAATGTACCGAGCATAATTCGACACGCAATCCATGCTTATATCATGCATCAAGTAATTCTACTTGTTTAACAGCCACTCACATCTTGCTTTATTTTTTAAATACTATACTTGCATTATAGCCAACATTATCACTTGCCGTTGTCAATGGGTAGCTTATTTCTTCTAGTAACTCGTTAACTCTCCAAAAAACTAGCCTTTAAACGTATCATTGTATTGTGACGTCGGGCGCAGCGCACAACAAAGTACGATATAAGCCAAACTACTTCACAGCACATACCAGGCGCAGCGCGTATTAACGGTGTTGACGGTCGAGCTTTCCCATACCGCTTACGGGAGCAAATACGTGACTAACAACAAGCAAGCGGCAATACAACAGGTTTCTGGAACCTTCGACTGGTATCCGGCGGCCGCGTGTTTGTGGAAGTCAAGAAAGGTCCATGCTAGGTCATCCTCGCTATGTAAGGAGGCGAGCATATAGAAGAGAGGAGAGTTATGTACGTGAGGCGCTCAGTGTGCTAGTGAGTGCGAGACAGCTGTGTGTGCGTGGCACTGTCGTCGTGAAAGGTACGTCGCGTTGGAGTGAAGAAGCTTTAACGGGCGTTGAACGATTGTGTCGTCGGAGTTACTGTACGAGAGAAATAGAAGGTGAAGAAAGACAGTGAAAGGACTGAGTCTAGGCTACGAGAATAAAACAGTTGATAGTTGTAATATCACGGAAGACTGTAGACTGTGTTAACGTCAGTAGAAGAGAACTGTGTCTATGTGCAAAAGTTTAGAAGAAAAATGCAGCGATAGAAGAGTAACTCGACTGAAATTATCAGTGTATCACAGTATAGTTACTTCCTCTGCCACACTCTCGAGAGGAAATTTCATTGCGAAATTATTCCTTATCAATAAAAGGTGAGCTGTGTTTTGTCTTGTAGATTGTAGGTAGGGGATGGAAAGAATTTCAGGATTTCTGGAATTATAGGGTGAGACCAAAATGTGTCCAAATCTACTGGAAAAAATACAATGAAGACGGGATCCTTAATGTTTACAGATGTTGCATTCAGTTAGAGCGCACCTTTAATACCTAATGACAGAACTTTATTCCAATGATTTAATTCAGAGAGGTATTAATGACAGAAGTAAATGTTTTACAAGAGATATTCAACAAGTTTTGCAAGTGTTATCTTAAAGTATAAGCAATTGATGGAGTTCAAAAACGCATCCTTACAATCTTTCAAAGTGAAGCATTTCTATGCATTCACGTTTGTAGAAGGTGCAAGCGCTTATTAAAAGTACTATGGAACTCAGACTGTGCTATTGTAATTGGAGCTGAATTTCTAGCCTAGACGAAGTCCTACACTCGTTTAAAGTTTTCCCAGCAATGCAGGATTTCACTCGAGGTCGCAACCAGAAGTCGAACGGTGCAAGGCCAGGGCTATAGGGTGAACGGTCAAGCAACTGACTTTAGCGACTTCTAGTTTTCTCATACTTGCAGCTGTTCTGCGAGCATACACAATATGGTGCAACAGCAACAGTCTTGAAGTTTCTGACTTTGGAATGCGGAACCATTTTGTAGAAATTTTTTCGCAGCTTTAAATATTCATGGATTATACAGTCAACGCAGCCAACATTAATACTGAATCCCATACTTGGCATTTCAATGGTAACATGTTGATTTCCCTCCACCTCACAGCTGTTCACAGCTGAGCGAGGGTTTTCTTTCAGTCTCTCGCCCTCTTCAAATGATGGAATCCATCTTGCTATTGTATCAAACGAATGTACTTGATCACCATGAACAGGTACCAAGTCATTACGGAGTTCTTTTGTTCTTTCACCTAGCTTATAGCATTTGAAAATGAATCTATTTTTTAGACATCCATGTTTTTATCAGTTGTTTACAGGACTTAACTCAATAGACTACACGATTATGTCTATGAAATTTTAAATTTGTATTTAAGTACATTTTGATAGCTTAAGGCTCATTGTTCTCAACTGTGTTAGTTATACTTTTGTACTCATTATCCAATAATGCAGAGGCGGTTGCAAAACTTGTTGAATGCCCCTCGTAATATGAGGGAATTATTATTCATACCTGAACCGGGGATGAGCTGAAATAGTCAAGCTCTATTTTTATCACAACTAAATATATTCATATTGAAGAACTCACCCTTACCCTCGTCATTATTTAATTATGGTTAAAGTGACATTAATATGACAATTTTATAAAACATCGTGTTGCAACTATAACCTAAAAGACTTGATGAGCACTTTGCACTTTGCACTTTGTGCTTAATGGTAGTTGCCAGTGAAAGAGTGGCGAATTTATTTATTACTTTATGCTTGACCATATCATAATGTAGCGCTTATATACCACTGCAATACACCTCATTATATCCACCTCTTCATAACACCAAGCGGGGTTTTAGTAAGAAATCCATCAAGTTAATCGTGCACCTACAACGGGAAGTAGAAGCGCCGGCGACCTTGCAGTGCTCTTGTAAACAAGTAGACTGGAAGACAGCACAGAGTACACCCTGCTTCAAAGGTAGGAATACCAGGATTATGGGGCGTTACTAGGCAGCAAATAATGAATGTATAGCCATTTAAAGCGAGCAAATAACTTCACTTTTGTTGCGATTTTAATGTCTTAGACTTTTAGATAGACATCATCGTGAGCGGTTATTGCAATGTGCAGTAATGTATCTCCTAAATTTATGGAAAGTAAGTCGCGTCCGATTTGCTCGCAGAAAGGTTTTGCATTTTGAAAAACTATGTTCCAGACGTAACAGGAGCGTATAAACGCATGACTCTGTGTCTCTGAAACTTGTTCTATTGTCTTAATAGTCTCGAGCATGTTTGATGCACATGTCTTAATATGTTATTGCGGTTACTATATTACTAAAATTCTTCTCAATGTATGAAAGACCTTCAAACAAGGCTGGTGTAATTATTTGCTTCACTGCACGTAATGCGACATTTTTCTGCACGTCACAGGTTTTTATCATGTTTACAATTATTCTATGGTAATATTGAGGATAATATACTGCAGCCTGTAGCCATGTCCCCCCACCAAGTTACATTTGGTTGTGGAGACAAGGGAATTCCAGGTGCCATCTGTTTAAGTATCTTGATTTTGGAGGGTGTTTTGCGAAATATCTTTTTCGTGTTGGCTATAAAAGCATTTACATCCGGAAAAGAGAATATAATTTCTTCCGCAACTCGGTGGAGGCTATGTGCTAGACAAGTTTTAGTTTTGAAAATACTTACTGTATTGCTGTGGCACATTTCTTCATATAGGAAGTCCCGTCCGTAACAAGTAGTAAACCATTTTGTGTTATTGGACAGACACAATAGAGAAGAAGAAGAAGAAGAAGAAGAAGAAGAAGAAGAAGAAGAAGAAGAAGAAGAAAAGAAAACAACCAAATATAACATACGACAGTCGCAAGAAACAGGCTGTTGTGTAGTTGTTGTTGTTGTTGTAGTGTTTAACGCCCGCTTTTACTACTACGGCACCGCAGGCGGTGACACTGATGATACATGAAGATGGAGCACCGGTGGAATGAAATGGCGGGGGAAACCGGAGTACCCGGAGAAAACCCGCCCTGGCGCCGCTTCGTCCACCACGAATACCACATGCGGGTCCCTGGGATCGGCTGTTGTGTAGGGGTGGGCGTGTCGTTTCCCCAACCCTCACGCTAGTTGCCGGCTCTAGACTCCGTGCTGTTAATATCACTCCTATGTTTATCTGGTAAAACCCCGTTCCCTGGTTATCATCAATCAGATGTCCAAGTTCATTGCGATACTGCTAATCCATCAATCAAAGGTGCACCTGTTCATAATGACACTGCTAATCGAGTAATTAAAGGTGCACTTTTTCAGGACGACACTGCTAGCCGCGAATCTAAAGATCCACATATAGCGATTAATACGTCTGCGCACATTCCCAAGCAGCTGAAAGGGTATACGGAATAAAGCTATTCTGTCTATTGAACAATCTTTGTTAAAATTGTAAATATCATTCTAATAAATTCAATTTGACTTCTCGTTTTGAAAGTCTACTTATTAAAGTATATATACTCTGTATTATTGTGTCAAACCAGCGTAACAATAAAAGTTGAAGGCGTTGCTCTCAATTCTCGTATGTACAATCGAATAAGAAATAACTAAAATGTCGGACACCAGTGCAGTGTAGAATATTAAAAGCATTTTATAAATGACACATGGTCGAGCATAAATAATCGTGTGAAACGAGCATAATGACAATTAAGATAACTCGCGTCTTGATGGCTACCATTATGCTCTCGTTGCATAATATACTATTCTCTAGTACCAAGCTAGAGGAAGTATTGCATTTCTAATAAAAATGTTACATTGTGATTTCACCAGATATCTACCTATGTTTTGAATAAAAAAGAAAACATTTTTAAGAAAAGTGAGTGAGTGGGGTTTAAGGGCTCGTCGACAGCTAGGTCATTTGGGCCACTTTGTAGAAAATGTGTGTATGTATGTGTGGGAGAGAGAGAGAGAGAGAGAGAGAGAGAGAGAGAGAGAGAGAGAGAGAGAGAGAGAGGTATGTTATTATACTGTCTGTCAATTATCTCATCCAAATTTCCTTTTTCGTGCCAAAATACAGTACCTCTTAGCTTAATTTGCAGGTCAATAGACAATGTTTGTAAAGACAATAACACGCCTAGTGTGGATGAAGAGTCAGTACCTGAATTTCCTCCATTGCTAACGAGATACACAGGCTGGGGCGCGAATCGGAGTTACGTAGTAATGGTACTCTATATCATACCTAACATTGTATAGTATTCCTGGTTTAACTTCTTTTGTATGGATTCAACCACGAACTGTTTTAGTTATTTAGAATATGCATCTACATATTAGGTGATTGTAATTTTAGTTCATTGGGCCATGAGTGATTGCAGTTCGCGCCTTAGCCTGTCTATCTCGTTGGCCATGACTTCTTTATGTGACCTCACGACGTGTGAAATTATATGCCTTTCATTCTGAGCTTTTAGTTTCACAAATCGGTGCTTTTAGTGGTATATTCTCTTGGTAATAAGCAAACAACCGTAATTGTATTCCAGTTTACTAATTTTAAGGACTCCACAACGATTAAAAACTATTAACTCCATTTAATTACTTTCTTTAATAGTTGACGCAGAAATTCATTTGACGATTTTTTTTTTTTTTTTTTAAATTAACGTCCTCCAACATTGTGTCATATCGGACGAATGAATGAAATGAAATGGGTGAAATGATGCTCAAATGAGCCCGAGGTCCATGGAGCTTTAAGTTACCCGACATTCGTCTTCTCAGGGTAGGGAAAACCTCGGGAAAAAACCTTACCCGGATAACTTACCCTAAGCGAGATTCGAGGCTACCGAGGCGGGCATTCATTTGACGATGGTGCTGTATGCAGATCGTCATTTGACTTTAGTAGTTGTATGTTTTATAAGATGAGCAATTTATATTTTAAAGTGAACAACATACTTGTCAATAAAAATAATAATATTAATTAACTAAAGATAATAGATGAATAATAATAGTGATATAAGCACATTTAATAAATGTAAATATAAATAGAAATAGGAGAAATATCGGGGTTCGAGAGTTATAGTTTAACGGTCTTTTCAAGTGCATGGCAACATGTAGAAGGCCACTCGCTCTAGGACAGTGGCAGTGTACGGACGTAAATAGTGCAGTGTATAGTTTAAACGTTTTAATGCGGAAGTGCTATAAGGTAAAGTTTATATTTAAAAATAAACCACAAAGGTTTATTACAGTGCGTATGGAGTTCAAAGTATTAATAATAGTGAGGGAACATTTTACAATATTAGAGGTTGGCACATCTCGTCGTAAATAACAAACAAGTTCAAACTTCAAATCTGGTCAAAAATGAAGACTTGTTCATTTTTCGTCACACCTACACTCACCCAGAGGTAAGTCATAACTAGCCAGGGAAAATACTACTTTGAATACCAGAATTACAATCAATAATGCACCATTGTCAACCCAACAAAAGTAACAACAGATTTTGTTTGCTGGACACCGTAATTGTTGCAAGGTTATTCTTGTGACAAACAGAAGATCGACTTGTGAAAGGATTCGCAGCCAAGGTAACCTTCAGTTTCTTTGGGATAAACTGCCATTTCTACGTGGAACTTCTAGAGGTCACGCTCGTCCGAGCAGGTAACGTTTATTACTGTTGTAAGTATTCCATTAAATGTCGATATTTCACTGGAAGTGTATATTTTGAGGCTCCCTGAATCCAAAACGTACTTTAAGAAAATATCTACATATGTGTGTGTCTCTTTGTCGGTCTGTAAACAGCATAACCAGAAATGAAACGTCGGTTAAATGCCAAATTTGTATTTAAGTTTATCGTCTTCCAAGAATGCGATACGAAGATTTCCAACAAATTCTTCCATACCAGGCTGCTCGTTATAAGGAACTTTTTCTCTAGAAAATGGTGATTGTGTCAAATAATGGCTCTAACGTTTTTGTTTCAAATGCCATACGTTCAGGATACATTTATGACAAATGAAATGCATATCTTGAATTTTCTGGGAGTGTCCTCAGAAGTCCTTTTCATTCTGGATGAATTTTGCGTATCTAACTACTTAACTGTGAGAGAGACGATATCTTACTACACAAAAGATGATCTTGTTAAAACACACAATTTATGTCAAATGAATTTTTAATTGTTGAGGAACCGTTTTGTAGACACTAATTCTTATTTGTCTGAGTTTTCCAATAGTTAAACTTTTCTCATATGAGAAGCCGTTATTCAGGTTTTTTTTTTATTTCATGGCCCAGCGAAGGGAAAGAAATTTCAAAACCATTAAATGGCAACCAGTATAAATACTTGACCAGAGAATACAGCTTAGGCATATCCCTCTTGCACCTACAGGAAAATTAGCAATCAAATAATTTAAGCAAATGTTTATTTCGATTAACATGAATTAGGTAGAGGAATAAGAATTTTTAAAAAAAGTTTGTACAAGCACAGCGAAAGTCATATTAGTGTTACATCAGATTCTCTTATATTATTTGATATTTTATTAATAAGTATCTTCAAAGATATACGAAGTCCATTCTCTAAGCCTTTAAATGGTATGCTTTAACTTAAAGTGTATATTTCATCATTTTAGGATTTTTTCTTCATATTTTGCTTGTATTTAGCTACTTACCAAGCTTTATAAAAATCTACTTCAGCATTCTAAGTGGAAAGATAAAAGCCAAACACATACATTTTAAAAATGTTATTTTTGGAAACATTATGCACGTTTATCAACTATTAGCCCCAAATCTAAAATTTCGGTTACAACTTTATAATAACCATATGCAATTGTTTTTAAATTGAAGTATCTAGAGAAATCCTTGAAGAATTTGGTAGGCTTGATATTATCTCTTGAGGCAAAAACGTTGGTTACATTAGCGTTGGTATAACCTTTTCTGAGATACACTTATATTCCATCTTATTACTGCCTACTCTGGTTATGCCACGTCTCATGCTCCTGTTGTGCTACCAGTGTTGACAGCGCTAGAGTCAAAGCCAAACTCGTGTGAACAACCGAATGGTGATGCTGGTAGCGCTCTATTGCTCCTCCAATTCCTTGCGCTTCATACGAGACCTCGAACAAATCCATGCTTTAGAGGACCACATAATAATTGCAGGAGATTTCAATGCGTGGTTTGTTACTTCCTCCAGGTCCATACATGGCTGAAATAAACACCTCACCTGTTTTGAGATCATATGGACGCTGCTCCTTTACCCACCGTTTCCTTCGGCGTCTCTGGGGTTACCCTGACTATTTGTGGCAATGCCCAGTGTGAAACACGGACTCTGCTTACAATTTTCTTCACTAGGTAGTCGTAGATCTCCGGGCGTGAGAATCGTAAAATTGAGGAGTGAAGAAAACACTGGTGCTAGACTTTAAACTGAATTTGCTTCACATTATTTTGGTGTTTTGATCAAGTATCATTACTAGGGCTAGGAAGTTCATACATTTGCATGTTTTTTCATAGGGGTTAAAAACGTATGCTTTTACATTATGTGCACGAATTATGGAATTTTCAGTTATTTGGACATGATTTTATAGTGGATATAACTGCATATTTTCTTGATTCTGATAAATGCATAATATTTCAATATTATAGCCCCTATATTGCATATTTTAATTATTTTTATGGTTTTTATTATTTTTTCCATGTGTATAATACTTTTCATATTGGTAGAATTGGACATGTTGATGCAACTCGCGAGGTGAGTCATGTTGTCATGCAGTGAACCCCCTGTTTCCATCCCTTCATTATATGTATGTGCGTAGAGAATAATCAGTGCGTTATCTGAGAGGTTTATATTAACAAAGATAAAGTGCAGGTCAACGTTTTGAGCAGCACGATTATCGCAACGCTTGCCTGACCTCCAATAGTTATGGCATGGTCTTCAAACGTAACAGTGTTGTGAACTGGTTCCCACCAAATTAAATTAGGCGTATAAAATGTTAAAGGGCTCTTCAAATGCCGAAAGTAAAACCAACTTCGAGTGCTAGATTAATTAGTTTACAGAAAGAGTTTTCGAGTGATTTAATATCTACAGATAATAGGGTACTGTATTGTGGAGCGTATGAGAAAATGTAGGGAGTGAGAAAAGATTTCAAATAGTTCAGCACATAAACACAACAAAACATAAGGAAAATTTAATCAGAAAACTCGCAAACAGAGAACCTGTTCAAAAACAGCTAGTAGAGTGTTCAGGAAGTAGGGTTATTGAATTTTCCTATGACTTGTGCCAAGCATTTTTAGCTGCTGATATTCCCTTGTTCAAAATTAATAATCCGACATTTAAAAACTTTCTTGCCGAGTACACTCGACAACATGTGCCTGAAGAAGGTGCACTGCGCAAGACTTAGGTCGGACATTGTTACAATAACGTACTGTCAAATATACAGAACGAATTAGCGGATCAGTTTGTGTGGTTGTCTGTTGATGAAACCCCTGATTCTGAGCGCCAGTCTATTGCTAATATAATCGTGGGTGTTTTAAATAATGAACAAAAGACTACACCTTATCTTCTTAATGTGTGCAAATTGTCGGCCACTGACAATGTACCTGTAACCCAGTTTGTGATGGACTCTTTGAAATTACTATGGCCATGTGGAATCAAATACGACCGGTTACTTTTATTTGTTACTGATGCAGGTCCTTGTATGGTAAAACCAGGACAAACTCTGAAATGTATTTTTCCTAACATAATTCATATAACCTGTTTGACACACGCTCTTCATCGCATTTCTGAGGCAATACGCGATTCTTTCCCATTGATAGATAGATTTGTATCCTGTAAAAAGAGAATTTTTGCTAAATCTCCTAAAAGAGTTAAATTGTTTCGATCAACAGCACCTAATATCCGACTTCCTCCTGCACCAGTGTTAACTCGATGGGGAACATGGGTCGGTGCAGTTTTATATTATGCTGAACACGTAGAAATAATCGAAGAGGTTGTTAATTCATTGGACTCGAAAGATGCTTCATCAATAGAAACTGTGCAAAATATTCTGTCAGGCACTGGGTTAAAAGAGGATCTTAGTTTCATATCTGCCCATTTTTCTTTCTTACCAACGGTCATATGGCATTGGAAGCTGTAGGACCTCCTTCGCATGAATCACTTACTGTCTTTGAAAAAACAATGTGATCTAACTTCGGTTCCCGGTGGTATAGGACAAAAAGTAAAAGAGAAAGTGAAATATGCAATTTCAAAAAATTCTGGTTATAAACAGATGTGCGATATTCGAGACATCCTCGAAAGAAAACCATCTGCCACACCAAGATCTTTGTGAAAACAGTTAACATCATTTAAATGTGCCACGATAACATCTTGTGACGTGGTGAGAAGTTTTTCACGTTACAAAAGTGTTTTGCGAGACAACAGACGATGTTTTACAGTTGAAAATTTGTGCAAAGTGTTGGTTGTGAACTGCAATATAGCAGTTAATACTAGCAGCGGGACCACTTCTGTTTCAACCTCTAAGGAATAAGGTAACTTTATTATTTATACTAACTCGCCTTGTCTACTGCAAAGGGGCATTGTTTTAATTCAATAGTGCATATTTCTTAGCATATTTTCAAGTTCTTAAGAGCATATTTGCATGCATATTTCAGTACTCTCCTTCGGCTCTTTGCACTATCCGTGAACAAATCTCTTGAGGACCGATATTTTTGCGCGGCAACCTCTTAACGTGAGCAATACAGGTCTCGCCTCTGACTGGGCCTTCGTTAACAAATTTCGGGTATTTATGTGCTATGCCCCAGCTTGCAAGGTTCAGCTTGTTTACTCCTGAATGGCTTCTGTTTCGCGCGTTACGACGGCTCTTCAGTGGACATGTGTTTTGCAGTGTCCAACTACGCGAAAGGTGACTCGCGTCCCCTCCCTGATGCCCCTAACTACATTCACTTTCTCTTTTTTCTTTAACTATCTACATATACAAAGAAAGTTCAACTGCATACTTGGACTTTTGCTTTCGTCCGTTTACAGCTGCGTCCATCGACCCTGCTCAGCTGTGTCCCACACTGTCCCACTGCTCTCAACTTTACTTAATGGACTGCACTAAATTTTGCACCACTCACTATACCCAATCACTGGTTTCATTGTCTTCCTTCTCTATTTGCATTTCACTTCTCTTTTAACTCTAATCCTAATAACAACGTACACAGTATATCAGGAACCCTTTACAAAATGTTAAGCCCCTTAAACTGTACTTATATTTGCCCTTTTAAACTTCCTCTACTACTAAGTAGAGGAAGTATTGTATTTCACCCAAATATACAATGTCAAGATTTCAACGGAAATATATTTTTGAGCCCCCTAAATCCATAAAAGCGTTTTTAGAGAAAGGTCCGTTTGTGTGGCTGTGTGTCAGATTCACCCTATGGACGGCATAACTCAAAAACGAAAAGTTGGTTAAAAACCACAGTTGCTATTTAAGTTTAATGTCTTTCAAGAATGCGACACGAAGATTTTGAAAAAAACCTCCACCCTAAGCTACCCTTTACAGGGAACATTTTTCGAACATTTTCATTTTCTTGAAAATGATTTTGATTTTGATTAAACTGCCATATGTTAGATATATTTTTATGACAAATGAAATGTGTATCTTGAATGTTCTGGCTATAGCCCATGAAGTCCTATTTACTCTGGATGACTTTTGCATAACTGGTAAACCGTAAGAGATAGACCAAATCCTGTTTTACAAAAACTGTAGATATTACTAAAACACACAATTTATGTTTCAATAATTTTTTTTGCAGTGAGCCATTTCAGAGATTCCTTGTACTTTTGTGTGAGAACTTATGCATCTGACAAATGGAACATCGTTATTCATTTGTCTGTAGGTTAACCGTGCAAAGGGAACGGAATTTGAAAGCTTTAAAAGATTTGACTATCACTCAAAGCCTACTCTATTCCCATATTCTCGGTGTACCTACAAGAAGATAAACAATTAGATAATTTCTGTAAATGTTTATCTGAATACGAAGATATAGGAATGAGTTTCTATGAATGGTTAGTACAAGAGTAGAGAAAGTCGTGTGAGTGCAGCACATCACATTTTTAGAAAAAGGTCCGCGTGTGGTGTGGTGTGTGTGTGTGTGTGTGTGTGTGTGTGTGTGTGTGTGTGTGTGTGTGTGTGTGTGTGTGCGCGTGCGTGCGTGTGTGTGTGTGTGTTCTGTCAGTCTGTTGTCAACAAAAATTCGCTTAAAAAGCGAAGTTGGTATTTAAGGTTAGTCTTTCAAGGATGCGACATGAAGATTTTAAACAAAATTGCTCCACCCTAAACTACCCTTTAGATGGAAAATGTTTCGAAAATTTTGATTTTTTAAAATGGCCCTATTGATTTTAATTAAAATGCCATATATTTGAGATATTTCTATGACAAATGAAACGTATACTTTGAGTTTTCTGGCTATAGCCCATGTAGTCGTATTTACTCTGTATGATGTTTGTATAATTCATAAACCGTAACAGAGAGACCGAATCTTACTATACAAAAATGTAGATCTTGATAAAATGTACAATTTAAGTCTGAATAATTTTCTCTGTGTTATTTGTATGAGTTTTGGATAACTTTTACTTCTGTCAAATGGAACATCGTTATTCATTTTTTATATGTTAACCGTGCAAAGAGAACGAAATTTCAAAGCTTTAAAAGATTTGACCATCGCTCAAAGCCTACTGTACTCTAATATTCCCCTTTCACCTACAAGGAAATCAGCAATAAGCTAATTTGTACAAATGTTTATCTCAACTAACACGAAGAAAATGAGGAATAAGAGTTTGTAAGAATGGTTAGTACAAGAGTAGAGAAAGTCATGTGAGTACAACACATAAGATTTTTAGTTTTAGCGTATGTGTCAGCTGCGTGAGTAGGGTCTTGTCGAAAGGAAGATAGGGAGGCAGTTAGTGAGTGTTGAGTTATTGTATTGCCCAAGTCAGTTATTTGTGAGACAGAGAACGTAAAGAAAGAGAGAAAGGAGTGAGTTCAGGTTACAAGAAGAAAACAGTTGTGAGGTGAAGCATCACGAAAGACCGTAGCCTGTGTTAACGCCAGTAATAGATAACTGTGTCGTGCAAAAGTTTCAGAAGAAAATGAAGTGGGAAAATTAACTGCACAGATTTAGTAATTTTTGTCACTCTGGTATCAAAAGTGGAATTCGTCGAATGGTCAAATTGTTGTAATAAATTGATAAGAAAATCTAGTAAAGCAGTACACATTTAGATCCTTAGACAAGATAAGGCACATCCTTAGTTAAAATAACTGATACATTTTAACTCCATAAAATGAAAAGATTAAATGAAATATTTTGATTGCTAGTATATCATTAGTTATAAAGAATATTTTGAACGCCTTTGGGAGCGAGAACTGTCTCAAAAGAAATTGATGTAAGAACCGAAATGCATTATAAGAATTAGTTGGGAACAATATTACGGTACTATTCGCTATTTCAAATAGATCAATCAATAGCTAGAACATTGTCAGATATCAGCTAATTGTGACATGTACTTCTATATTAGCTCATGGTCATACTACTTAATTACTCCATGATTCTTTGCAATTAGGTGCAATGAACATAAATATATACAGTGGAATCCATCCTAAAGGAATTGTAGGACAATGCATGTCGATAACTGAGTACCACAGTGTAAATTATCCCACGTTCTTTTGCGATCAGTATAAGGAATCTATGGCAATATATAACAACAATATAAATCTAACTCCTCGGTCCTGACACCTAGTTGCCTAAGTCCGAACATAGTTGCCAACTTTATTTCAACATTAACATTCCCGATATAAATAGAAAAATACGTTAGAAAACTAAAACACCCAAATTAAAAAATTAGTTATTTAAACAAATAAATAAGATTTGACATTTTCGAGCTCTATACAACAAAAATAACTCAATTAATTAAAATTCTCAGTTCAGATTGATATTATTCGATAGTTTACAAATCTATATTACTCTGGGAAAAGTTGTTTTATCCTTGTCACCTGCACCTGCACCTGCACCTGCACCTAAACTTTCATACTTCAGACTTCTTTGCTTGCTCACCTTCTGTTCCTGCTACCAATCTCTTACCTCATCTCTGCACATCCTCCATTCTTCTATTGGATATCACGTAATGCTTTCTTCTGTCCCTATATCTCAGCTCATCTCTATTATCATAGTCTCCTGTCATTTAAATAAAAATATTTTTCCCTCTACACCATTTACATTTCCCTTATTGGTTGCCATGGATGGTTGTCTGTTTCTTGTTTTGGTAATTGGTCCTTTACTCCTTACCCCGACCCTCGTATGAACATTTCTTGTCGATGCATCTCCTTTTCTTCTGTCATCTATCAAATTCGCCAGTGCTATATGTGACATCTCATTAGTCATTTCATTCATAACTTTCTCTTGTCCTTACAACATTTAATATATGTTTACCTTGTAGTCTCTCGTCTCTCCCAAAACTACATCAAATTTGTTGCACTCAAAAGATACATATTCCGGTGTATCTGTTTTTCCACACTCTCACAGCTTCCAGATCGTTTACTTCCAATCCTGTGTACACAGTTAAGTGATGAACCATGCCCTCATTTGGCTAAAAATAATTAATTTTCAATCTTTCCTTAATTTGTGGAAATATTTCAAAATTTCTTCTACCTTCTTTAGTCATTTCCCATTGTTTTTGTCATTCTTCTAATAACTTTATTTTAATTTCGTTAGCACTTTTACAATTTGATCCTATAATGTTCCTAGCACATACCTAGTTTCCTTTCCACAGTCAATATGTCGCCTCCATTAATTAAGTTCACTGATCATATGCCTAAAATTACCAAGAGTCATTGTCGAACCTATGGACAGTGGAAATCAGTATTGTATTCAAACGAAGTACGGCATTGGAAAGATTTGTCCAGTCTACCAAACAGGAAATAACTCAATTAATTCGACGAATTAAGCTTTAGAGTACTAGAATAAATGTAAACAATGTTTGCAGCAAATTTCAACAATTTTGTCAAGTGAAAGCTTATAAACTGGAAAAGCAAACACCAACCTAGAATATCGCAAATATTTTAACAGATTTATTACAATTTGTAGCGCCACGTTTAATTTATGTTCGGTAACTATGTTGACATGTATAACATCACCATGACCACAATTTTGAGGTTAATTTATAATTTATTGTAAGCGTTATCCTATTTTGTGTATCTTATTAGTTAATTTTATAGGTAAAGTAGGCATAGCAAATATAACTAGTGACACTAAATTCGCTTATCCTCACTTTGTGCTTTGATAATTTATCATTAATTTAAAAAGGGTGTGGCGCCATATATGATTTCATTTATTATTTCTTGAGTGTAATATTACTTAATCGGGAAAATCTATTGCACTTGGAGCCCGAGTTCACATTTATTCCTCACTAATACCGAAGTATTTCGACGGATGGTAACCTCTGCTTACGTCACTTACACACGGCAGAGCTGCCAAATTCAGACTAACAAATACCGCCAGTGGCTACATCAAAGCACGCAAGCGAAGCGACTGCGCGTTCTTTGATGATGCCTGTGGCTGACTATATAAGCTTAGGTTTCTGATTCACAGAAGGTTGGATTAGGTTTAGTTTATTATATAAGCTTACGTTAATTAGCAACCAGTGGTTACCGCGAAGTACACGAGCGAAACAAGTGGTTTTAGATTATTCTGCAGGTTACCAGCAGCTACCCAGCATGCTCTATGGTGGATAAAATGCCATGAATGCTGTAATTATGCGATAATTTCCCTATAAAAGAATGCCACCTAAAAAGGGCGGGTGAGTGGAACACAGATATTTAAGGTAAACACATAGGTATACTCCGTGCCACTTTAATAAGGTACTTAGTGCACTTTGATGTTTCATTTTTTTATGCGTCCCAAGTACAATAACTTCGCCGTTATCCGTTTGAAGTAGTGTTACATTAACTGGTTCTAATGTATTCTTAGACCAACAAAAAAGACCACATAAACAGATATCTACATACGTTGTGCAAAAACAGTACTTTGATCACGATAGCGAAATAACCTAGAACATAAAACCTAGCGTGACTAGGATGCAAAGTGTAGTATATCAACCTATTCATGGGATACCCTTTCAGCTTCTAAAACCTACCTCAAAGTGTTTCCACCTAAATGCGTTATATCCTGTGCTATAACGTTACCAATTTTCAACAGCTATAAACCCATTTAATACTTGTGGAGATAAGTAGTGCCGTAAGCCTACAAGAAGCAGTGAATTTCCTGTGCTAGTTCAAAACAAGTGAGGTAGCAAACTGCCTATTGTCACGCACTGTTGCCACATTTGTATAAACCACATGTAGGCTGTAATTGCTTTCCCCGCTATCACGTTGTCCGCAATCGACCCATGGGAGAGCACGTTGTGACAAATGTTAATCTCAATTAACTTCTTTATATAGCAATAAAGACATTTAATTAAATATCGTAAAATAAAAAATGATATACGATCCCCTGATGAATATATTCAGACTGTAAGGGAGATACATTTACGTAATACCGTGTAACTGGGCCATATTATGCATGCAATGCTACAAATGTAATGGAACTGCCGGTGAACAAAAAATGTAAAGGGAAAAAAGGGATAGATATGATGAAAAAAATCCTATGTGTTGCACTCACATGACTTTCTCTACTCTTGACTAACTATTCTTACAAACTCTTATTCCTCTATCTTCTTCACGTTAGTCGAGATAAACATTTGCAGGAATTATCTTATTGCTAATTTCCTTTTAAATGCAAGGAGAATACAGTAAGTTTTGAGCGATAGCCAAATCTTTCAGAACTAGTCAATAGGTTGAAACCGAAATTATGTCAATATATATTTGATAATGGAAAGAAACAAAAGGAGATTCTAGTCAATAGTGAAGGGGAAGACGTAATAAAGCTAATATGTTAAAGTCTCAAGAATGGAAGCCTAGGCAGATTTAATAGAGTGATAAGGCTTTGTTGACGCGCACGAAAAACAAACACGTGCAACGATTTAGCGGGCTGATTCCTACCTTACCATGACGTGCTCTAAAGTTAGCCAATGGAAATCGCTTCCTTATTGTTGCCCGTGCAAAAACAAAATGCAACGCAAGACACACTCGTCTTGAATCGAGCCGAGAGTACACGTGCAACTTGGGAGTTGTACGTAAGCTAGCGCGTATATATATGTGTGTATATATATATAATTCGGCGGTCGCTAAAGGGTGACAAAGTTAAAGTGTTATAACGTTGTAGTTGAAGTTACAAAGTTACATTCTATTTAAATATCGTCGGCAGTTCTCTACAAATCTGAAAATTTACAAATAAAGTGCTATGTTGGCTAATTCTTCGTTTGGTTCCATTCCTACCATGACTCACGCACACCTTGCAGATTAAGACCTCTTGCTAGAGTTAGTCCGGACACTAAACACGAGATCTTATAGATCTTAAAGGCGACGTCTTCGAAGGAGGGGAGCGTTTGCGTCAAGGTTCATTATCTTTGCATGACCAAGAGATAAAAGAGTGAATAACGACCTTCCACTTGAGAAAAGTTTAAGTATTGAAAACTCACACAAATAACAAGAAATATGTTCGAAATATTATGTATATAACGCATTAAAAATTTCAATAAATCATAAAGGCATCGCCAATGAGCGCAGCTATGAAAGCAAACCTTGCCGAAGGACCTACGCTACGAAGCGTATCACTAGAACTTTCAGAGGTAAGTCAAAACGTGAGCTAACTACATACGAGTAGGTAAACGTCTACAACATCATAGTTCTCATACATTTTAACATGATGTTAAGTTCCTTATAAATTTTATCTTCTTGAAAAACCTATATCATTACACTCATATCATCAACTCATAAGGCTAAACACTTCAGCAACGGCTTAAGGGCAATGTTCCCGAGTTTATGGGCACTAAGACTGGCCATCGGAAAATCCAGATCTGAATCCTCGGGATTACCTACTATGAGACATCATAGAGAGTAAAGCTTGCTCGACACGACACAGAAATCTAGAGTCCTCAAAATGAGATTTGCAGACTTTGGACTTAAAAGTGATAGTGTTTCCATAGATGATTGGCTACTCCCATGTGGCCTCCAAAGGAATTACTTCGTATAACTATCTGCACCTAGTATTCACTATATTATAGTTAATAGATGGCATGAAAGTGCTTTGGATAGTGTCACTCTTTACTGCGCTACCCAACCTTATAGTTGTGACAGAGCTTATGCTATGACTATAGATATATATGTAAGTACGTGATTAACAGATCAAGGATCGAAATGAGCAAGAGGGCAACAAATACTTACAGAACATGTAAAGTAGCAGTAAATATTGTTACTGTTTGCTTCTTTTTAGTTTTTCTACTGCATGTGGTAAGTAGTAATTCCACCCAAATATTCTACAACCAGTAATATATGTTTTGAGACTTCTTGAATAAAAAAGTGTTTAGAAAAAGATCTATGTGTATCTATGACCATATCACAAACTCGAAAAGTCATTGAAACACAAAGATTATCAGGAAAATCCCCACATACTATCCATTACATGGAAAAATTTGATTTTAACAAAAATGATTTTAACGACGTTCGACGTTTAAGACATTTTCATACCAAATGCAATATAAGTCTTGAATGTTCAGGGAAAACACTCAGATATCCTCATTCTGGATGAATCATGCATAACTAATAAATTATAATAGACAAAATCTTACTACACAAAGAATTTAGATCTTGTTAAAACACACCATGTATATCGCATCTTTTTTGGAGGAATTATTTTCGAGATATTTCCTGTCATTTGTCTGAATTTCCAATACTTATATTCTGTTCAAATGGGAAGTGTTATTCACTTTTTATTTCTTCTGCATGCAAAGAGAACGGAATTTTTAAGCCATGGCATAAGGAACATCTTTAAAGATTTAACTATCGCTTAAATCTTACTGTATTCCCGTATACCCCTTGCATCGCCAAGAAAATTAACACTAAAATAGTTTATGCAAAAATATATCCCATTCACACTCTCATTCATACTTCCAGACTCTGAGAAGGATTGGGAGTAAAGCTGGCTAGGGACAAATGCCCATCTCCAGCCGGGAATTGAACCCGGGAGTACTTGTGCAGTAAGCAGGTGCTCTACCGACTGAGCTAAGACGTGTATCAGAGAGGATATGAACTGTTGGGAATGTGTGAGCATGCATTCTCGGATGTATCCCTTGTAAGCTTCCTCTGTCGAGAGAATACTTCACATCATGGGCTTCCATTAAGGTAGGGTTGCCTTGCTGAAAAGCGAACGTCCTCCTTAAGTTAACGATCCGTTATATCGAGGCGTGAAAGCACTCACGTAAGGAATGTCGCCGCGCCTGACGAGGGTAACTCTATTCCAATTCAAAATTAACTCTTAAAAAAGAAAGGACGTTGAAAGGGGGTTAGCACCCTTGAGAGGCGGGTGCGTTCTCTCCACTCCCCACTTCATCAAGTGTCTATATACCACTCCTAAATGGCTGTTTATTGCCCTAAGTGAGCAAATGCAAGAGGAGAATCAATCTGTTGCAACCCGGATCTACAGTCTCTGGCTTATCACAGAGGGCCTTCTGAGACAATCAAGAGATCCAGACAAACCAGGACCTGATATCCTCAAATCCACACAAACCAGGACCTACTTTTCTCAACCATTTTCCTTTCTCTAAAGTAACTAGAGGTGGTATCGCACTCCACCAAAAACTTCTTTCACAAAATACACATTTTGAGGTCTACCTACATCCAAAAATCTTCTTTTGAAAGAAGATACGCATGGGCATGTGTGTCCGCGTGTCTAACGGCTATAAACAGTAACATTCAAAAACAAAAATTCCGTTAAATACCGAACTTAGAATTTAACCCCAGCATCTTCACGAGTATGTTGAGCACATTCCCTTTCCAAAACTACCCTTTACATGAAAAATGTTTAAGAACTTTTGATTTTCTCAACAACGGCTCTAAGAATTTAGATTAAAATGCCATATGCTTAATAAATGTTTGTGAATAATGAAATATACATCTTGAATTGGCTGGAAATAGCCTCTGAAGCCCACTACATTCTGGGTGACTTTTGCATAACCAGCAAATCATAAGAGATAGACAAAATCTTACTACACAAGAATTTGGAACTCATTAAACCACATAACTTATGTCAAATACTACTTTTCCGAGGTATTTCTTGTCAAGAGTATGCACTTTGAAATATAATTTTCTCCAAGAAAGTCGTTATTCATTTTTGCTTTTAGACATGCACAGAGAATGGAATTTCAAAGTGACCAGCTTTTAAAATATTTTACTATCGTTTAAGTCTACTGTGTTCTCTTATTCCCATATAATTCCCCCAAAATATACAATAAAACAATGTCTGCAAATCTTTATCTCAATTAAGACGAAGTAGAGGGCTCGGGGCGCTGACCACGTCCCACCCTCCAGTACTGCACCTCACCAACGACGCCTGGAGTGGGTAGAGGTAGGGGACGCAACGGCTGGGCGGCAAGCTTTGGCCCTTCATAGGCTGTTGCGTTAGGGGTTTTAGATAGAAGAATAAGCTTTTGTAAGAATTGTCTATGCAAGAGTGAGTAGAGAAAGTTACGTGAGTCCAACACCAGATTTTTTCGATTCGTATGTTTTATAAGAATTTATTTTCTGATTATGTTAGTGAAATTAGAGCTAATTAATATCTGGAATGTTTTACCACCTTGGTTTAAGATTTTCTCTGTATTTACTGTGGAGCATGTCACTGAGCAGAAAATAGCCAATGTAGTAATACCACTTGCAAATAAAGAAAACTACATTGTGTTATGCCTATTCATTAAACATAGCTAAGGATACAGTCGTAAAATTAAGAATGGCTCCTGATAAGCGGAAAAACGCCGTGATAGTGTAAATGTTTTAACCAAATCTTTCAAAACTCCCCTGTATTAAATCCTAAACGGATACTTAAGAGTTGCAGTATTTTTCTCTACTTGCTTGGAGTAGAACATTTAAGTTTAAGTTCACACACTTTTAGTAGTCTGGTAAAAGGACTGCACACAAATGGTTACGAGCTACCATTCTCAATATTTTTAAAACAAGACAGCAATGTAACGAATTAATTCCTAAAAATCACATGTGTTGCACTCACATCACTTTCTCTACTATTGTGCTAATTGTTCTTACAAACTCTTACCCCCTTCTCTTCATTATAGTCGAGATAAAAATTTGCATAAATTATCTTACTACATATTTACTTGTAGGTGCAATGGGAATATGCGAATACAGTAAGTTTTAACCGATAGTCATATCTTTTAAAGCGTGTCGCTATATGAAGGCTTTGAAATTACGTTAAACATTAAACTTAAATACCAACTTGGATTTTACTTACCCTGTTTAGTATATCTGGTAGAGAAAGTAAAATACTTAATGTAACAGATGGTAATACTCGTATCTAAGTTCTACGTTATTATTTCAAGAAAATACTAGGCTGAAATTTGATCTTATCTGTGTGCTTGGTTCCCATTCCGGATGATATCTGAGATAGAATTTCATCGATTGTGTTATTGTGTTTCATTCAATGCACTTCTTCAAATGAACTACCCGTTTTCTCCAAAAAAGTGTATCGAAGATGTAATAAATGCTTTGGCCCTATTCACTTTGTATTTTTTCCGTTCATCGAAAAGAAATTTAATCGAAAATACCGAAGAACAGAGTAAAATTCCTTTGTTTTTTTTTTTTTTTTTTTGTTTTTTTTTTTCAGTAGAAACAGAGAGAATAGGAAAAACGTCGAGAGACAGAAAATGAGAGAAGAGAATGTTGTAATAGTTCCTCGAAGGCAAAGAAGAAAAAGGGAAACAAAGAAACAAACGATGCAACAAAGAAATCAGGAAGAGATTCCTAAAAGGAAAGTATTTTTTTCCTTAGTGGAAACAATTTACGCAAACCACTTTCTTCTTTCTCTCCACTTGCCTTCTATTATCTCCTCTTATTTCTCTTTACTTTCTCTTCTCGCATCTTTTCATCTCTCTTACTTTCTTTGTTAGAAAACGTGTTGGTGTATGACAGAAATAACTTTTGTTTAAGGAAACGAAACAGCAATCGTCAGGTTACACTCGGTCACCTATATCCCGTAAGGTTAGAACACCCGTGAAGCAGCACGGTGTGGAGAGGTGGCCTACCTCAAAGGGGTACGTGGTTTATGTGGTAGACCCACAATGAATAACAGTGGGAGAGACAGGTGGAGAGGATACCTGTGTGAGTGTATGTGTGTGCGCGCAGAAAGAAAGCTATAGGACTTTTACATCCGAAAAAAGTCCATTACTCTCCGCCGAGCTTGAACCCACGACTTTGGGAACCAGATATTAGGATGTAATCCCTAAGATCATAGAGGACTAACCTCTTAGCTAGGGGCTGATACCTCGGCCATTTAAAATAGCTTAAGTGACTGCGAGTTGGCTCCGGAGTAACGCGTGAGGTTTGCAGTCCCAAGGTTCTGGTTCGATTCTTCGACAGCCCACCCTGATCTTGGTTTTTATAGTTTCCCCTGATCGGTAAGCGAATGCTGGTTTGGTTTTTCATCTCCTAGGGCTTTCTCTCCCGCATAAGCCTTTCATTGAGCTTCTTTCTCATATTGCTGATTTTCTTCTTGGTTTCGTGGTGTGACGCAAGCGCGGATGCTTGCTCTAAGGAAGGACTATTCCCCGTGGACAACGGAAGGCTGTAGGGGTCCTTTATCAACTCTCTGGGCAGATCCAGTATTTTTTTTTTTTTTTTTTTTTGAATTAACGTCCTCTCCAACATAGTGTCATATCGGACGAATGAATGAAATGAAATGGGTGAAATGATACTCAAATGAGCCCGAGGTCCATGGAACTTTAAGTTACCCGACATTCGTCTTCTCAGGGTAGGCAAAACCTCGGAAAAAACCTTATCCGGATAACTTACCCTAAGCGAGATTCGAACTCGCGACCTCTTGAACGCTAACCATCACGCTATCGAGGCGGTTGATCCAGTAGAGAATGGATGTTCGAGAAGTGGTTAAAGACCTCCTCGCGTCTCTGTGGCATGTCTACCTCCGGTTTGTAGTGTTCTGCGGTTCCCTCATAACATTCCTTCCTTTTGGAGGTGGTAACCGCATTATATCTCACCAAGATTGAACTGCACTTGTGTTGTATATTCTATATCAGTGGTATTCAACCTTTTTTCTTCACGTACACCAAAGACAATTTTCCATTTCATCCTGTACCCCTAGACTAACCCTAGAGCTATTTTTAATTCATATTATATATAACCATGTCTAAAATACATTATAATATTTATAACTTATTTAGTAATACGCTAGGAAGAATTAAATTAAATTTTACGTACCCCTTAAGAATACTTCGCATACCCCTGGGGGTACTTGTAAGGTCATGACGAATTGTAAGTTGTGTTAACGATAAAGCAGAAAACTGTGTTTTGTGATACAGTTTGAGAAATAAATAAAGTGACATTAAAAAGTAACAGAACTTTAGTAATTTGCTACACTTATATCAGAAGTAGGTACAACGTAAGAAGAACGATGGAGGCGTTGCTGGAACAAATATGCAGCAAATGCGGACAAAAATGGAATCCGAATGCAGCAGGTGGAGATGAATATCGAAGCTAAACTGGAACACGTGAACTCCGGAATCAAAGAAATGAAATCCGGAACGTAGAATTTGGGAAGCGAAATAAACACTTTGAATTTCCTGATATAAGAAATGAAGACGGAAATGAAATCCAGAATGGAGTACATAAAGACGAAGCTATAGGCAAAGGCTGGCGGGCAACTGGTCGGCGTGAAGTAATATGTGGAAGAACCGGGCGGGAAGACGGAAGACCTCTGTCAATGCGCTAACATCATGGAGGACATCTGGGAGCGTCTTAGCGCTCTGGGAGGCAGATTTTACGGCAGTGTCAAGAAACTGAATATCAGAAGTGGACGAGATAGGGCAAACCTTACGAGAAAGCACCTAGTGACCGAGGTAACAGTTACGCCTGTCTCGGAGAAAGGAAGTGTACGACACGACGGACATAATGAACCAGCTCAGAGACGTCTGCAAAGATATCCTAGCGGAGTGTGTGGGGGATGTAGCGAACCAGGAGACGTTGTGAAATACTCCTAACAACAAAGCCCACGAGCAAGTGAGAGACGAGTAGGGACTGCCATGGTATGCAGTACGGAAAAGCCGTCGGAGCCATTCCATCAAGCAACGCTCTATGCCTTGGACAGAAGAGTGGAGGGCAACATCATTGCGGACGACAGGATCCGGGAGAAGTCGTACCGGGCACTGGTGGACACGTGTACAGCCATAACCGTGAACCTATCAGACGTGGCGGAGGTTTGCCATCAAGGAAATTAGATCGACCGTGCATGACAGTGACGGAATCGGGTGATACCTTGCCTATGGAGATGGAGGGCTGGCTGGAGTTGACCTTGGAGCAGAGCGGTTTAAATCGATGGGTTTCGCGCGGTTGGCTGAGGAAGTGATACTCGGACTAGACGTCCTCAGGAGGCACGAACTCGGCAGGAGAGTCTTGCATGCTCTATAAGACGAGATAACACAACGGATCCCCAGCAAACATTTTCAGGTCTGCAGAGTAACTCTGGTGGAGGTTGCGGTTGGGCTCGCCAGGAGCAAGTGCAGCAGTCGTGGAATCCGGAAGGCCGTTTTCACTTTGTGCACAGAATGACCCACAGGGTGAGGGTCAACCGCACGAGGAGCCATCACAACCGGCGAGCCTGCGGCAGTTTCAAACAGGATAGCATTCATCACCCTACCCGCATCAGAATGCACTACCATATAAAGGCCAGTGCCGTGCGGAGAAGAGGTTCCGCGACGTACTCTCCCCGTGGGAAGACCTGGTGGTATACTCCAATCATCTGGCCCCGTACGGTGGTGCAGGGAGCACTGTGGTGGTGGCGGCCAAGCTACCGCACACAAACTACGTTGCTAGACAAAGCTCGGACAGTAAGCAAGCACAACAATAGTCAGCTGGAACAATGACCGATTCTAGACGGTTCGAGAAGCTTTTAACTGCCGGTTTGTTTGTAGAAGTTTTGAGAAAACGTTTATTTCCAGAGAAATCGGTGAAATCGGCTATATAAGTGAGTCGCACGAATGGAGAAGAGAGTTTATAAGTGTCCTTTGGGCCAGTGAGTGTTGAGAAAATTTGTATGTATATATCGCCTGACAGTTTTACGCAATTAATAGTCCGAGGTGTTTATTGTGTACAGTGAGCAGCAGTTGGGTCAAGGTTATAAGAGAACAGAATAACTGAGAGTTGCAAGATCGCGACGAATAGTAAATTGTGATTACAATGAAACAGAACTGACTTAAAAAGTAACCGGACTTGCCATTGGTTACAGTATCGTCACTTCTACTATTCCTAGCAATTGTGATTTCCATTGATTGCTTAGATTTTGGTTGTGAGTTTTAGTTCCGTAAAAATGTATACAAAAGGAAATTATAACTAAACCGAGGAATAAAAACGATATGAAATCCAATTTAATTTATGCTTGCACAAGAAGTAACAGGAAGTGAGCAGTTCAGTCAGTACTCCTGCAATATGAATTTTGTTTTTGGCACTTTCAATAACTTCACTAAAATTCTTATTGGTATTTTAGTCTTCACTCTTCACATGTATAGAGATGGGCACCAAAGCATTAGGAATTATCTTTGCCTTTAAAAGAGTTATTAATGGTTAATAATTATTTCTTGCAGTTGCAAAAATGTTGCCTAATATTTAAATAATGAACTAAAGCCGAAACCTTCGTTGGTTTTGAATAAAGGAAGAACTAAAATATATTGTATTTACTCACATGCGTTTAAAATTTAAATAAAATATGTAAGTGCAGCAGCTTTAATTGTTGTACAGAAATACAGAATTTCAATTTATCTCTTTATAAATGCATTGAAAAAACCGAAGCAAAATGGGTGTCTTATTTTGGAATTTATAAAATTATAGTACATGCCAAATTGTTATATCTATACAAAATGTAATAAAATCGATTAAGAACGCATGATGCTTATATTTAAATCAACATAATGATGCAATGTACAGTGTGACTCACGTTCTCTACCTTTCTGCTGAAATAAACGAACAAAGAACTTTTCATGTGCCTCTGTGTATAGATTCACTTCGTGACATACAGGAAGGAAGTGAAATGATCCGTCAGACTTTAACAGCGAATTTCTCATGTTGTGAATAACAAGAAAGCCTAATACCAAAATGCTGAAAAGTTTATAGTTTTCTAGAAAAAAAAATAATTTTATCAAAAAAAATTATCATCACCTGGCTAAATTATTATTGACTAAAAGTTACTGATTTATGGCTATGTTCATTAAATGACAACTTTTTCCTTTGGTGTATTTCAGTAGATTAAACGGTTTTTGTATAAATTAAGTTTAAAAGATCTCACAATTAGTTGCCTTTTTGTTGCAATACGTACAGTGTATTGATGAAAATCATTAGAGCTTTTTTAGAAAAATTCATTGTGTACTAAAAATATTTCAAAGGTGGTTTCTTTTTGAGTTTTGCTGTTCTCTCTCTCTCTCTCTCACTTTCTCACACACACACTCAACACTCACGCGCACGCACGCACGCCACATGCAATTTTTTCTAGAAGGTTTCAGGAGACCCAAAGATATGAGCGGAACTCGGATAATGTGAACCTTTATAATTCAAAATTGTCGTTAATTCGAAGCTTTTTCTTGGTCCCTTGAATTTTGTATTAAAGCAATGTAAAAAAAAATCACATGCAATTTGAGTTTCATTTTCCCTAATTCGAAGTTTTTGTTCAGAAATATCAGTGGGAAAATTCATCTAAACGCGGAAATGCAATACGATAACTTCGTACATGTGTTTTTGCAACTGTTCCTGGATTGTTTGTTTTGTCGGAATGAAGTTGGAATGCAGTTTGAGGGGTGGAATTGCTTTCCTAGCTGCCAAACTTGAGCTTCTATATCTGCTCCTACATCCTCTTGTTTAAAACACGTCTACCTTTATTTGTCGCTTGACTTTCTACTGTTCAGTATAATGTAAATCAATGCCACGTTGTCACTTAGTAAACCATATGTCCAGTATACAATATTTTAACATTTGCGGAACTTCAATCGAGAATTTGAAAAGGCTTTGAAGCAAAAATCCAAAATCGCGAAACAATACACATCCCTGAACACTTTGCCAACTTGTCTGAAGAATAAGGAGAAAATTTTATGCAGTACCTCAAATGAAAATGGAAAGAATGGGATAGGTAACCGCAAAATTCTGTGAAACCTAAAATGGAACTTTTAGACGAAGTTTTGGAATTCGAATTTTTGGATATTTTGAATTTTTTTTCCTTGCCCCTTCAGCTTCAAATTGTTCAAGTTCCACTGTAGATATTTCCAGCGAAATTTTGATATCCAATAAATACAATGCCTCCTATAGTTAGTGTAGGCATATAGTAGGGAAAGTAAACATGGATTCGGGGGAGGGAGGGGGGGGGGAGTTCAAAGGCCTGAAAATATGTTTTCTGTAAAATCTGGAGTTGTTGGGTGGCCTACAGTGCTTTACTTAAGTAGAGACAGCAGTAATATTGTTATTAATATATTCCTTTTGTACTTTCTCATATTTGGCAACCCACAAATGATTTGTTTTAATAAATATATCCTCTATAAAAACTCAGCAGTTCTTGTCCACCATTCAGCAACATAAGAACGTTCTGCTACAGTGTCTGCTTCTTTGTTTCTGTCCTCCCATATGTTCACAACAAAAACTACGATAGTTGGACATATAACTAAAACTTAAAGAGTTTGGGAAGCACATTGTGCATTAATTGTGGTCTGGAAAGCCTTGTTTGGTAAGGACGATCTTGGTTTTCTTAATTCTCCTCACAACATCACATTGCAGGCAAGCAGGGAACGTCTGTCTGGAGAGAGACAGCTAGCTCCCAGCTAAAGTGCGGCGTACTCAGAGACAGTTAATGAACTAACTCGTATCATTCCCCCTTCCACCTTCTTCAGAAACCTCGCTCTCTTTCTGTCATTACCTAGCCCACTTGGACGTGGTGGTGGGGGTTGGAAGCAGTTCCGCAAAGACTTTATTTTCAATTTCCAGTCCTCTCTACAAGCGACTGTATTAACAAATTTCATCACAGATCTCTGTCTCTCTTCCTTTTGCTCCCAAACCATGATCGTCTATCTCTCTTGTGCCTTTCTAAATGGATTCCTAATATAGCTGTAACAGGCGACCCATATATTTGTCCTCCAATGGCTCGGAAAATTTTATTGGAACATGTTCCCTCTCTTTGCTGCAGAGTTCCTTTCAGTTGATTAGCAACGACAAACACGCATTACCATTTTATTGCCTTAGCCAAGCACTTGTGCGTGCTGGAACTGCCTTACGGACAAAGTGGAATTAAAACGGTCTGCCTTTGATGTTATAATATCGAGGATTGGAGGGAAACTCCGAACCCCGGGAAAGGCAGGGGAGGGGGTGCTTTTCCCCAACCGCTTCAGTTTCACAATCAGTAGAGTATATTAACTAAACTCCCATTACCGGAGGAGGGGGGCGGGAGAGCATGCGCTTAGCCGGTTTCATTTGTTGTTTGATAAAAAGAGGAGGGGCATGGTGGTGGCGTTTTGCGGGGCAGCAAGGGTAGGGGGAGACTGTGCTCCTGGCTCCAGCAAACAGCATCAACTCCACGCTACGTGTATATATTTATAAAAAATAGGGAGGGGGTTGAGATGTGCTGCTTCGTCCGGCCCAAGGCTTGTTTGCTCATGCAGGCTATATCTGTGTTTCATAACTGTTTATTAAGAAGGGAAAAGCACTGCCTGTTTGCTCAGGGGAGGAGAAGTGGAAGGGGGAACTGTATTAATGCATGCTGACCTCAACGCCGCGCATCTACGAGAAAATAACATTTGAACTGTTAACAATTTGTTGTAGACAACGGAAATTGGGAAAGCGGAACTAACACTTCTTTTGTTTTTGTGTCGGTACGCAAGTCTCCAACTTCACTTACTCCTAGGCCAATCTTGATAAAGTATCCTGGGATCAAAATCATGATTTTAAAACTACAATTCTGAAATTTGAATTTAAATTTTTCTACCTTTTAAGTCATTGTCTATAGTTGCTTAGGTCTGTTCCATATGGGTAAATGTACTCCATATCTCTATCAGTGACTAGTCATCTATCATTGGCCGCTATTTTTCTTCAACACAAAAGAATTCCTTATATTATATGATTGTTTATTCTGACGTATTCGAAGATAATTACTGCCAGATATACACTGTAATAATAACCTATGAATCAATAGGATATTACGTAACGGAGTTATTACATCTGGAATGTATGGCAATTCATATTGAAACAAAATGACTATGTGACAAATCCCACACCTGACACCAATGTGACAAATGGCACCTTCCAGTTTTTTCTTCTGTCACTTTATTTGTACTCTAAAACTGAAGCACAAAGACACGGTCCTGTTTTATCGTTGAGACAATCTACAACTCATCGTGACCTTGCAAATAACAGCTGTTCTGACATCGTAACCTTGACATATACTTCAGTCTCTCTCTTTACTCCCTCTGTCTCACAAATTGCTGGCTTCGACGACCACACCCTCTAAAACTGCCTCACATAACAACTTCAACGCTATGATTAAATGTCCCAAAACTGTCACTGTCACTGTCGCGCGCGCACACACACGCACACACACACACACACACACACACACACACACACACACACACACACACACACACACACAGCTAACCAGCTGTCTCGTTTAACACTCACAACTCCATCACAAAAAGTGGAAAAGTAGCTTCTCTTGCCGTCCCGCTCGCTTATATAGGCAGAATGACGTAGCACGGATTCTTCTTGTTCTGCCGCAGTCATAGTTGTGCTCCATTGTCATCGGGTCACGTGCTTACATGACCGCCCATTGGTGTAAGGTAACTTAACCATGAGCACCTCCGGCGTACTTCGCTGCCGACGTCACGGTATCAACAAACAGAGGGGAGGATCCTACGGTTTAAACTGTCTCTCAGGTTGAAGAAAGCAACTGTATCTATCATGATAGTGTTTAATGTCGCCTTTATCGGCTATCCCTACATTGCACATGGCTTGTTTGACATTACTCGAAGGTGTATATTACCCAGTCATGGGAAAAGGAAAGGAAACGCAACGTAAAAGAATACATGTCAACAGGTTAAGATTATAAGAAACAGGGTTTAGGTTCACTGCCTTCATTAACGGCCGCATCAATAAATCGCATTTCTCCGTTTCACACTTTAGTAGCATTTGCTCAGCAGTGAATTGACAGCTGCATGTGAACTCCATATAGGCTTTCAGCACTGAAGTATATAGTACTGCTGAGGACTGCATTAAACAGCTGACACGTAGTGCAATTCACAAGAGAAATGGCAACAGAAGACACTCTTGAAAACCAGGAATGAAAGATTCTTGATGTGTCGGTTGTTTATGAAGATAGCACGCATAAGTATTATACATGGCTGAAAGCTACACGTGTGCTCTCTGTATACCTTGATTATTTAGACCTAACCCTACAGAAACGCAGAGGAGGAGAAGGTATTCTGGGGTGGGGGATCAAGGCTGGCAGTATTCTCCTTGCCTGCTTTTGTTACCCGCATTGTGCACATGCTCGGAACTCTCCTACTACCGACCTAAAACCCCTCCCAGAAGATAGTGGACTAGTCCAGCTACTGCGCATACAGCTAAGCAGGGTCATGTCGAAAAAATCAAGCTGTACATCCATACATTTACTCCAATACAATCGTGTTTCATAGACGAAAATTCAGTACCTTGTGCAAGTAGTAAACCAAGCGAGAAGCTGATACCGCACGCATGAAGGAGCAGGAGGGAAGAGTCTGTAAATCAAGCTGCTACCCTCAACCAAAAAGCAAAACTAAAGTTCAAATTAAGCTCCCCCAAAAAATAAATAAAATAACATAAAATTATATTTAAGCTACAGAAAATATTGACAAAATTTCCTTTCAGCCTTATTTTACATTTAAAGATATTTTAGGTTTCATTGTCTTATTTAAACTCTTAACAATTTTATTTTTAAAGGAACCATATAATATTCTGACGCCGGCACCGGCAGCACGTCACAAACGCTCAAAGTCACGTTACGTCAAACCACTGCGCAGCTTGTAAATACGTGGTCCACGACAATGGAGTGATAGAACAAAGCTTTACCCCCCTGTTTGCGAACTTTCTACTGCTGGCTTATTTGTGAGAGGTTCGAGAAAGGATGGATTTCAAGAAAAATCCGTGCTACGAAATTCTGGTCTGTATTGGCGAGGCGAGACGAGACGCAAAATAACCAGTTATTGCGAAGGAATTGGGAGTGCTGAAAGAGGCAGCCGAGAGCAGGGTGTATGTGTGTGTACAGTCGTTGAGAGAAATAATGCACTACCTCAGTGTTTGTGTCACAGAGAAAGTCACAAAAGTTTTTCCTGGACGAAAGTTCACTGCACATCAAAGATAACTGCTAATACATCGGATATTTTGAGAATATCAGAAAAAGGACAACTGTTTAGTGACGAATCTGCGTCAAACTTCGGGCCTATCCTTTGAGTCCAACTTTTAGAAATGTTATACTCGTAAACCTATTACATATATAGTTAGTGCATTTAGAATGCATTTAAATTCTTAGTTAGTTAGTTATTTATTTTAAAAGTATTGGCCTGGTGCCGGTACATTGGGCCCGGCTTACAGGCTGAGACCGAGCGGAATGGCTCAGACAGTTGTGGCCCCCATTCGGGAGGTCTTGGATTCAAATCCCGTTGGTCGAGCAATCTGATGGTCTTTTTTTTCCCCCGTTGTTTCCCTCAGTCGCCAAGGTAAATACCGAATTGGATATTTAATACCACTACCCAAAGTTTCACTTTACGTCTAAACCAATACTATAAGTGAGAAGTAGATCGCAATAGTGAATGTCATGCCACCTATCCACAGATAATGAAAGCGGATAGACTAGATGGCACCCTAATGCCACCTACCCGTCACAAAGGCAGAGCAACAGTTGCCCTGTACGGCTCTCTCTCTCTCTCTCTCTCTGTAGACTCGTGACGAAGCAAGGTGATATGGCATAGGGATGGAACTTTGAAGACTAACTGTCCGCCACACACCCGATCTACGAGAATCTCCTACAAGATCAGTCGCAACTAGCTGAGGGGTAGTTAAAGTGACGTAAAGAAGTAGAGAGAAAAAAAAAAAACAAGCTAGGTGGTTCCTTAGGTTTAAACCTGCCTCTTGGATGACGAAAGCAGGTGCATCTATCATAATAGCGTTTTATCGCCTGATCTTACACTGCACAGGGCTTGTTTGTCACACATCAGTATTCATAGGTGTACATTAAGAAACAAGGGGAAGGGGAAGCAAAGGGAGCGTATGCGGGGCCGGGGTTATAAGAAACATAACTACATATGTTATAGGTCTTTTATTCCTTTTCGTGAGTACATGTTTTCTATGGATTATTTCATAAACAAACTTTTCTGCATTTTAGGATATCAGTTCAGTTGTTTAGGATATTTTGAACTTCAGAGTTTGAAAGTCACCTTCAGAAAAATGAATTAGTGGTAGGTACACACCCTAATTTTTCATTTGCGAATGAACATGTGTCATGGGATTTGGATATGAAACGGTGCTTTATAACTGGTCCCGCATTGAGGTGCACTTTTATAGTAGGTTTAAATATAGGTATTAATTTTATTTATGAGTGAAATATTAGGTTTCTTTCATATATAGAAGTGCATAGTAAATTCGTAGATTTCTTGAAATGGCTCACACTAGCTGCGGTGGTTTTAACTGTGAGATGATTTTGTCTTCATAGGGTCATGGTATGGATCGATGCGATATCTACATAAGGAATTTGTATCTTTGAATCACTATTAACAACTTTAATTACATTTCGGTGGCCTTTCAGAATAAAATATTTATATGTCACAATATTTCTATTCCTATCTAAATCTATGGCTGCTGTTTGTATAACACGTGAAGAAAGACTTTTCAGTGCCTCTGGTTTGCATTTGATTATTAGGGCTTAGAAAAGAAGTCGTGTAACATATTTCCTCATCAATATGCGAATTCTCATCAATTGTGTGCTTGGTAATCTATATTGGTTTAAGCTTTGGGAAATTTAAGTTAGTCACTGAGATGCAGGCAGAGGAATTCTTAAGGTTCAAATTAGCTACACTCAATCATCAATACATACAACGTACACACACAACAGTCACGAGTCTGGTCTGCACACGACAACACACTATATAACGATAATTTGTTACCTACGACGTCACAGAAGCAAGCCCAATAACAGTTCAAACTAATTTCTTTTCGTTCTGACTTTAACGCTTGAAAATTACCATGTCTGCTGACACATTTTAGAGTTGCACACACTGTCTTGCTATTTAAAACCCAACACAAGGGGGAGTTCACCCGCTGCCGTGGTAGTAGCATTGCATTTAGTATTTCTTTCTGCTTGTTTCCTGTAAGTTTCTGCTATGATATGCTGTAGCAACATTCTATAAGCCGAATTATTCTTAAGGGGCTTTAAGATAATTTTAAGTCTATATTAGAGTTTGAGTCGTAAATTCCAAAACCCCACATGTTTACCATGTTTTTCAGATGTTCTTGTTTTAAGAACGAAAAGCTCTCCAAAGATAATTATTTTGCCACACATGGTAGAATATTGTAAAATATATTTTGAAGCATATAATCCTTTTTTTTTTTTTTTTTTTTTTTTTTTTTTTTTTTTTTTTTTTTTTTTTTTTTTCTCCCATTCATGGCTGTGAGTGAAAATGTTGATACGGTGGATATGAGATGTTTCTAAATTTATGACATTTTTCTGAAATGTTATATTTTTGGACTACAGGAAATTCATTACTTTAACACTTTACTCTCTACGGGGCATAGCAATGTTTCGGATTAAACAAAAGATTCTCGCCACTTGGAAATTGAAACGAGACCTATGGCTACCAAGAACGATGACCACTCGAATATACAGGCTCTCTTTCTTAGTGTTGCATTATTGCATATGTATAATTGTAGAGAGTACATAATTATGAGTATTATTCTAGTTCTTTTCCTGGTGTGCACAATTGGTACCTCATGTTCGTTTTCCTTATTCCTAGTTAAACTAGGAGAAACCTTTGCGTGTATAAAAAGAGCTTGTTAATTTCATAATAAACAGCAAAGTAAACGTAAGCTTTTTCATGCTATGTTTAAATCAAATACACACAGACATTTTTATATGTGTAAGTGCAAGGTTAGATGAGCGGCGTATATAATTGCTCCGTATTCCGTGGCTGAATATAATACGAGTTTAATTGGATAAGTGAAGTACAAGCTAAAGGTAAAGCGCGTCTCCTAACTCTTAGAAGTTTGTATTTAATATCACTTTTGTAATATACTCTACTTTCACTTATTCATATTTTCTTTCTTAAAATGTTCCCTCTGCTTCAAAGGTATGCAGTGATGTTTTGAGAACTTATTCAGTACCTTCCATATGGAATTACTGAAGAGGCAATAAAGCTAAAGGTAAACGCCGTATTGTGGCACATGAAAAGTCCGGTTACATTTAATCTCACTTTATTTCTAAAACTGAATCACAAAAACACAGTCCTCTGTTTAATCCTTAACACAATTTACAATTCACCGTGACCTTGGAACCCATAACTTCTTCGTCCTCTTGTAACTTTGACACATACTTCCCTGTCTTTCTATTCTCTCTCTCTCTTTCGCACAAACAGGTGACTTCGAGGTACCTACACTCACCGACTCATGGTTCCTGGCAGGAGTGCAGCAAGCCAGTACGTAAATAAACAATTCCAGCTACACAGCGATGTCTGAAGCTGGAGTCGTGCTTCTAGTTGCGCTTACGATACTAGTGCCAACCTTGGAATGTGCATTTAGGTTAGATTACAGGAAAGAAGTCCCGGAACTTAAATGATATTCAGTTCATGCGGTATATTTAGCTTATGAAACTTAAAAGATGTTTGCAGCTACTCCTGGTCATTTTCTACCTTTTCATCCACTAGGTACTGCATAGATACATAGTAATGGTTATCAAGATGTGGAGGAGTATTTCGGCACTTAAGAGCAAATTTACCTAACGCCTCCAAATATCACGTACTGACGCTGGGGGGGGTCTCCATATCTCTAGTCATTGAGCTGTCTCTCTGAGGAACCGTCATATGCTCTAACGCTTAGGGAGACACTTCCTCAAAGCACACTCCACCACCACTGCAAAGCGGGACGCATATTTCTTTAACCCCGGAACAGGACAGGCAATTTCTCGGCATTATATAAATCACCTAACATTCGCCTAGCAACAGGGAAACCGCGAAAAAAATACTAAGATTGGATTGACCGACTCAAGGGAAAACGAACCCCCGACCTTCCGAATGCGAGCCTCACACGTTACAGTTGAGCCATCTCGCTCTGTAAATATGTACTTAATAGATTTATAAACTCCGTTCTCTCGTGAATGCTTTAAGATAACACAGACGAGGAGAAAGGTATACAACAATTCAGGACAGCACAAGAAATACTTATTTTAACAGCTGTTTATTATCAATTAAATATTCTCTTCCAAGAGCAAAGAGAGCCTTTTAATAACATCTGTTTTGATATTCCATCACAAATTAAGCAACTTAAGGTGCAATAATCTAAAATTTGGCTTTGCTAGGTGACTAATTAAAAAAAAAAAAAAAAAAAAAAAAAAGGCTGCGGCGCGAATCGGATTTACTTAGTAATGGTAGTCTAATACATAGCTAACATTGTATACCATCATGATGAAACTGCATCTTTTGTATGAATTTTACGAGCAATTTTTTGGTTGTTTAGAATATGGACGAATTAGGCGATTGTGGTTTTACTTCATTGGGCCATGACCGGATTGGGAGAATTACGTCGTAACCTGTTTGTTTATGACGTCTATAACCAAAACCCACCGAAGTAAATATATGAGTAACCTCACCTGCCCAGTGATGAAAGGATGAATTAAATACCTTTATGCCTAATGTTAAGATACCTAATTCTCGGAATGACCCATGCCAAAAGCATTGTCATTGGACTTTATTCAGTGTGTTTACGTATGTGAATTTAAAAGTCTGGAAATCAGTGGGCAATATATCTAAAAGAAAATGAGTTGTGTGTGTGTGTGTGTGTGTGTGTGTGTATGTGTGTGTGTGTGTGTGTGTGTGTGTGTGTGTGTGTGTGTGTGTGTTATTTTAGTACTCACAAACTCTTTTGAGGAGAAATCTCAGTGAAATACTATTGAAGGTAACTTGCAATATTCATCTAAGTGAACATATGTAAATAAAATAATCCTTAGAATTTAATTGGCAAATCATAAATTAAGTTCACATAAATGTTAATATGCATTATATAAGAAGATACAAGCTGTTTTTATTTGAATATTTTGATTTAATATTTGTATACTTTTGTATTCTGAGATATGATTTAAAGAAACTGTCTCTTTCTCTTTTCCTTATACTAGGACACCGCGCTATTATTGTTACACTTGTAGATGTACACGGGCTGGGGCCAAACTCTCGGACCTAATCTGAGAAATCTTTGCGGGCTTGGACCGGGTCCGCGCTTGGAAATTAAGAGGTACAAAGTAATTTATCATATCGTAACAAAGATGATAAAATCAGTCCGGTTACTTTCTATCACTTTGTCTTCTAAAATGTTACCACAAATACACAGTTTTCTGCTCGTCATTAACACAGTCAGTTTCTGGACAGTCACAATATAAAGCTGTGCTTAAATACTTCCTTACAACCTCAGGCCATGTGTTACGATACATCATCACATACACGTAGTCCACGTAGAATATGTGCATTACTGAAACTTCAACTTATAAGATATTTATTATATTTTCTCTGTAGACATCATATACACTAAATATTATTCAGAAGTGTGTATGAACCAAATACGGTGATATTTCTGAACCTGATGTACTACTTTTCAAGCTGTTCCGAAAGAAATGGCGATCACTCAATATTCGACAATTCTGACCTGGTTTAGAGGATCTCTAAGTAAATAAACAATCAGAAGACATTCTGTCATTCGTTAAGGAGGCTTTGCGTAGCCAACAAGTAAGAGAAGTTCACAAAGAATTCTTAGAACCCATTGTGATACTTTTAGGCAACACGCTGCCTGGTGGAATATCCTTCAGAGCTCCAGGAGGAATGCATCATGCACGAAGGCAATCTACAGCCTTAAAATATTCTTATTCCGCAATAAATTTGTAATCAGTGAAAAAGAACTTTCAACTACACGTACCTACAGTACCTATATGTATTCCTCTGTTTATACTAACACCTGCTTTTGCTCCCGCATTGCAGTAGAAGCTCCAAAGCAAGACTTAAAGTTGTTACAGAGTCTACTGTCTTACGAAAAGATCGATGACCTGATCTCTCAAGCAACTTTAAAAAGTTATGCTCTTTAATTGGTATCTTACGCCTGAAAATTGTACACTCGCCTTTATTCACCGCAAATCCCACTGAAATGAATAAACAAAAAGTGATCAAAGCTATCAAATGCTAGAGAAATCCGCTTTATTATGAAATTGTGAAATGAATAGCACTTAAGCCAACAGACAGTCCTACCTTAGCTCCAAAGATCATTCAGGCTTTATTTGCACAGTCCTAATTCCCTTAAGAGATTTAATATTTCCACACATTTTCTGTCCTTAGATCTCCAGCACTGGAATAATAATTCATCTTATTTTCAAGGTATATGAGATTGTTATATCTTTAAAACTAGTCAGAAAAGTGTAAAGTTTACGCACGCTTTTTATAGTGTTTTGACAAAACATTAAGAACAAAAACAGTATATACGAGTATTGCAAGTTGTTAGAGACAATCCAAAGCAGAAGGAAACCTTACACAATCAGGTTAGTTTTGCACAGTTGTTCCATAACAGCTCTATTTAACATAACATGTATATGTTTGAACTCAACATTTGTATTAATCAGCATAATTTAAAATTACTTACAAAACATTCAAGTTAAAATTGTCTTATGTTTGATATAACAAGATATTAATACTATGTCACATCCTATTTATAAAAATACTAGGATGAAGAATAACTCGTATCAATAAACGCACATAAAATATATTACAATGTAACTATTTTATCACAATGTTGTCTGATAATATTTTTATTTCTACTAAAAATGACTAACTTTATGTGGGTTGAGGCTCAGGTTAAAATTAATTAGTCTTGACCAAACTTGGCACAGGTTGTTTTCCAGTGTAATGGAGCAGATATATAGTGTGCCATTATAAAAGTTCAAGAAAAAATAAGTTCACATGTGAGCTAAGGCCCACATTAATGTACATGCATGAATACGAAAAGGCGAGATAATTTATCTGGGAAGGTCAGATCATCGAGTGATATTTATCTGCAGCATTTCATAAATAAAATATGAATTTAAATACTTATCGCAGAAATTTCATAGAATATGCTAAATTCTATAAAAAGTAACCTAGAATATATTCATTTGGATTAGTATAATTCGATTTATTCAGCACTGCCAATTAAGGAAAACGAAAATCAAGAATTACTTCATGTGTTTCGGTCTTCTTTTGTTTTATACATGGTTTTATAAACTCAAATAAGTCTCACTTTATTTTTAACATTAACAAGTAACATTTCTTCTGGAGAAATAAATTATGTTTAAAAAGAACCATGTGAAAACAAGGTTGCAAAATTGAAATGTAGTGTTACTGAGATTGTTAATCGATTTTAATATGTAATAAATGTTTTTCAGCGATTTATGGGCTGCAATTGGCGGCACTGACTAAATAAAAGTGTGATAATTTGCACAAAATAAAAGAATGACCAGGTAATAATTTGTATATGATACTTAAAGCCTCTATGTGTGAAATAGCCATTAACATAAATACTGCCTAAATGTTTTATTTCACCTCGTTATAGTGCTCAGTTATTAAATATTTATAAGGCATATCAAAATAATGACCTGAATACAAATATGATGATTCTATCAACTATTAAAGTCATGATTTAATTAATTTCAACTATGCAGTATCATATAATTGCTATGCTAGAAGTACAAATGTAGTTTATATGCAGATGCATATCATTTGATTATTAGCTGGAATTTGGTGGGAAATCGGAAGTATTAACAAAGCACAGAGATTGGTATCAATAACAATCTCCCCTTCAGCTTTCGGAGTCATTGTTGCAGCAAGTTCTCAGATCGCCTCATTTTAGAAAAGCTATGCTTCTCAGCGGGTGTTTCCGGAGGGGTGGGGATTCACATCGGGGGTTCTGATCTACAAATGTGATTATTTCAACAGCAGGAACGCAACATCTGTTAACTCCAAATTGTTTCTCCCCTACTCTTTCTGCAGCCAGTTCCAAAATTTTAACAACCCGAAACGGCAGAAATAAATTATTTCAGGATGTGTTTTGTTTGTTTTACTCTGTAATTATTATAAAGTATAGAAAAACTATTGTAACCGGGTCTATTAAGCTAAACATGTATGTACCTATGGAAATCAGTTCTGTGGTTGAACTTTATCTGGCACGTACACAATTCTTTAGTACATTGTGTCTATTTGATATCGAGATTTCACTGAAAATACATGTTTTGAGGCTCCTGAATAAAACGTTTTATAGAAAAAGGCCCGTTTGTATTTGTGAGTGTTTATGTGGGTGAGTATCTGTATATATGTGTCTATGGCCACTTAACTCAAAAAGAAAACTTCGATAAATATCATCGTTAGTTAAGTTCAGTACTTTTCAGACGTGGCACGAACATTTACAAGAAAATCCATCCACCTAAACCATTGTTTGCATAGAAAAGCTTTCAAAAAATGTTGCTCAAAAAGGACTAACGATTTTGTTTAAACATTACATATTTCAGATGTTTACATGTGAAATAAAATGAATATTGTAACAAAATCAACAGAAATCTATTCCAATTGTCTTCTTTTTTTTTTCACTTTATTTTGATCTAAAAGTTTTGTACGACAACACAGTTCTCTTTTACTGACGCAGTCTACAGTCTTTTGTGATATTAAAACTTGTATGTTTTCTTCCGTAATCTTGACTCTGTCTTTCGTCACTTTCTCTGTCTGTCAGACACCTGACTTGAGATACAACCATTCGACCAGCTTCTCTGATACACTTTGAAACTAAAATCTGACTCTCAACAACTGTACTTACATAACGAGAATGACGTAACACGGAGCTTTCTCGAACATTTATAAATACGCCGGCTTCCGGACACTTCTCGAATAATCTGGAAAACCCTTCGTGTTACCACACTGATTGCTGTCACATGTTCACAACAGTCGTGTGAGGCAGCCTAGATACACGCACCACCAGCTGGGTGGGAAGCCCGGTCCCGACCTCCTGTGTTGCACGCCGCGGCCTGCGTCACATCTTGAATTTTCTGGGTATACTTATGAAGTCCTTCATTCAAAGGGAATTTTACATAACTGTATATAACTGGCAAACGTCAAGAAAAAATATGTAGATCTGAAAACATGCAATTTATTTCAAATAACTTTTATGGTATCATCTGTTTTACTACATATCCGTTATTATTGATTTGAATTTTTCAATACATTTGTCATTGTTTAAGCTATTCGCCTGTTTCTTGCGATATCTTGAAAAGATGAACCTTCAATGAAATATGTCATTAAACTATTTCTGCAAAAGCATATATCGATTAAAATGAAGTACATATAAGAATTAGCTTTATCTTACAGAACCTATAAGAAAATAATCATGGTAAATAGTGAAAGTCGCGTGAATGTTGTTAAGTAATGGACAAAAAAGAGGCTGCCATAAAGATCTAGAAGCTTTCTGAAAGTTGTGTGTTCCCTGTTGTCTTGTTAAAAATAAAGCGAAAGTGTCCATTATTTTGTCCAAATTGCATAAGTGGTGCACATTTGTACATAAGGGAATGAAAATGTTGAGTATAGTATGAATGGTCCATTTTAGATAGCCCATAATTTTTTCCGAGTCTAATAATGTTCAGGGACTTAAAGATTTGCTCGTTACATTACTGTACGCTAGTTGTACGAACTATTATTTTGTAAGAGCCTGAAAATGAATACTACATTGGTTTTCAGTGTGTAAGTTAATCTGTTAGTTATTTTTCATAAGTTATTTTATAGACTGGTGTTCTTAAGCGTCCAAAAGATTATCTCTAAATGTACGTACCAAAAGATTATCCATTATTTATGGTATAACTTTATCATGAACCTTAATACAATATGTAAAGCATTATAGTTTAGTATCTAGCCCTAACTTAAGACCTCATGTCTAGGTCGTAACTCGTGTAACCTCAGAAGGTAATTCCTAAAACAATCACATCTTGACAACGGCCGCTGGCCGCACATCAAAAGAAGCTCGGTGATTCCAGACAACCCTAGAACCTGTTCACGGGTCAGGGCCGTTTATGAGAAGTTTCGAGAAGAGTTGTATTTTCCAGAAAATTCACGGTACTTCGCTGGGCTATATAAGCGAGTCGATACTGCGAGAAAGCCAGTTTTGGTCTTTAAGTGTTGAGAGAGTTTTAGATGAAGCAGTTTTAGTGAGTGTGATCGAAGATGTGAGATAGAGAGAGAGAGAGAGAGAGAGAGAGAGAGAGAGAGAGTAGAAAGACTGAAGTGAGTATCAAGAGTACAAGAGGACAGAACAGCTGTGAGTTGCAACATCACGACGAACTGTAAGTTATTGCTTTAACGGTAAAATAGAGGACTGTGTTTGTGTTATTCTGTTTTAAAGTAGAAGTAAAGTGACATTAAAGATAACTGTCACTTATTACATTTTCAATGAATAACTAAACTAAAGAAGTTGAAACTATATTAGGATGAATTTAATACCCTAACGTTTCTGAATCCTGTATTTATTCCATAGGATGCATATCTACAGACATGTGGTTTAACGTCAGGTCTTTCGGGATAAATGTACCTTTTATAGGTGTTCCCTTATGTCAAAATATTAGCCGCACATAAGGATTTAAAGAAAAAATTAAATAACTGTTTTTGCTCGGCCAAGAAATAAGTGAAGATCGACTTTACATTTGAAAAATATTCAAATATTTCAAAGCTCACACAAATAACAAAGAATATCTCTGAAATGGTTCACTCCACAACAAAATGTGCTTGGATATAGCTTGTGTGTTTTAACAGTATCTATATGTTTTGTACAATAAGATTTGGCCTATCTCTTGCGATTTACTAGTTACACAAAAGTCATCAAGAGTAAATAGTAAATATTCAAAATATTCGTTTTATTTGCCATAAAAGTATTTTAAACATATAGCACTTTAATTAAAATCTTAGAGCAATTTTTTGACAAAATCAAAATCTTCGAAAAATTTTTCATGTAAAGAGTAGTTTAGAGTGGAGGAATTTTCTTCAAAATCTTTGTGACGAATACTTGAAAGATATTGAACTTAAGTAGCAACTTTGGTTTTTAACCAAAACTAAGTGCTTTTTTGGATTCAGGGGACCTCAAAACATCTATTTCTGGTGAAATCTTGACATCGAATTTTTGGGTCGAATACAATACTTCCCTACACACTATACGTAGTAGAGAAAGTAAAAATTGAAGCGTACTAGTAATCTGCGTAATAATTGGAAGAAAATTCGGATTCAATCCAAACTGCATTCTTAATCCAGATTTGTTTTGAGGATGCCAGGCAAAGATCTTCTGTAACATATTAGGTTATGGGGCTCTAATGACCTAGCTGTCGACGGGCCCTTAAACCCTAATCACTCACTCACTCATTAGGTAATGCTTGTTGTTTTAAAATCAACCGCGTTTATTAAAAGATTGTATATCTGATGCATGGTATCATAAATAAGCTGTATCTATATCTTATATACAATTGAGTTTTATGATAACTCTTAAAGAGATGGATAATATTATTAACATAAAATTACTTTATCTCGTATGCAGCTTATATGAAAACATTTCTTTGCGCTTTCAACCACTTCCGAAATACTCTGTGTTGTTCGTTTAACTCATTGTTTAATAATTTTAGCAGTGAATTTTGAAGTGTTAGGCAGCTATTATTTTTCTTAAGAGTTCAGGTAGAGCTGATTGTGTATCGATTTAAACAGCCATCACTTTAGCTTACATAAGCCATGTTAAGCTATTTCAGATGAACACTGATTAAGGATTACCAAAGGTTCTGATGTAATAATTATTATTTTTAGATCGATTATTGAAATAAATAATAATAATAAACAGAATAAATTACGTGTATATTACGACTACACAACAGGTTTTGTTTCTAATTTTATATTTGAGACTTCATTTATTGCTATAGAGGCTAGTTGACAAAGGAATAATCCACAACGTGGCTTGTCTCCTGAAGGTCTCAGCACGTAAAAGTCCTGTGATTGTCGATCAACATGTTCACTTATCTTGCAGCTTCCACTCCCAGCTGGTTATTTGGGCTACGTAATGGAAAATCTGTAGCGAAGCAATCCATTACTTTGTTTCTCCATGCATTTGCTTTTCTAAATAAATCTGAACCAGCGTTTTGCCGACAATTACCGAAAATACCCCCAGCATAACGACGAAATGTGCTTATGAAAATGATTAATACTCCAGGATAACGAGACTGTTCTCCAAATAACGCGGAGAGTTGCTCATTTGTTACGTTTCCATTAACGGTAAATAGAATAGAATTACAAATGGAAAGGTATGGGAGCTGTTGATCAAACTTGTTCCATGTCCCAGGGCTACTGGGACGGAAAAGATACCTACACCACGTCAGAAACATTCACTCCATTAACAACTCCTCTGTGTGTGTGTGTGTGTGTGTGTGTGTGTGTGTGTGTGTGTGTGTGTGTGTGTGTGTGTGTGTGTGTGTCGGTGTGTGTGTGTGTGTGTGTGTGTGTGTGTGTTTTGCTGCCGATTCCAAAATGTCATGCAAATTAAATGTATTAGATTTTAATCAAGTTTGATGCCCTGTAAATAGCTTAATTGATCGATGGTTGTGTAATCAAGTCCATTAAACTCGGGGTGCGGGGATCTATCATTGTAATCGCCTGCACGCGCAATAACGTCATATACTTCCCACTTTGATAACATAAGCGTGCAACGTTATGGTAATAACTCGCAGTATAGCTAGGTAGGTATGTACGTGACATTCAAGAGCAAGCTTTCAGAGTTCAGTAAGAGTGGTTAACCGTCTATCTGTGACTCAAATGAGACTGTCTGAAATGAATTGGTTAAATTTATGGTCACTATGTTCCTCTGTGTGTCATTCTAGATTTTGTCTGAAAGGCTATCTTAATTTTGCTTACCTCTATGCTTGAGGTTTTCTTCTTCTTCTTGTTCTTCTTCTTCTTCTTTTATGACTCTAGCCCGATATGGGCCTTGGGCTTCTCTACCTCTCTTCTTTTACTCCATTCTTGTCTATCATGCTCTTTCCTTCCCACCCTCTAACTCCCATTGCAGCAAGACTTCCTCCACACAATCCATTCATCTTGCCTTTCCTTCTTCGTGAGAACATTCTTCCCTTCACATTTTTGGATTCCGCACATCTATTCTTTCCAGATGTCCCAGATGTCCCAGATGTCTCTGGGGTTTCATAAATCTAACAATATCTTGGCCTTCTAGTAAATTATTTATTTTCTAATTGTCACGCACTCTCCAATTCTTTCATCGCAATGTACAGGTCCAAACATTTTTCTGAGGATTCTTCTATCGAAATCTTTTCATCGTTCATTACACAAACCTCAGACCCATAGGTTACTACTCACTGACTAATGTTTTATAAACTTTACATTTACTACTTTTGGTTATTATTCCGTTATAGAAAATATTTTTATTTGAATAATAAGCTCTATTCTCAGCCTGTATTCTTTCTGTTATTTTATCGTTCAATTTATTATTAGATTTAATTAAGGCACTAATATATGTAAAACAGGAGACACCTTCAAGGACTTTTGCATTTATCGTGCCGCTTCATTTACAGGTAAAACAGCAGTATTACTGTTTGTGTTCGCCAAACTTATAGCACCTCGTTTTTAAAAAGGTATGTAATGAAGTGTTAGCAGTTAAGAGATTTGCTAGCATCAACCTTCGTTTCTCGATTTAAAGTCCTCATTATCATCTTTGTGCATTAAAATTGAAAGCTACGACTTTCGTAAGAAAAAATGGCACATTTCAAATAAGCTTCATATCCATCAAGCTTCACTCAGGCAAAGAACCAAAGAAGGAATATTTCGGAAACAGTTAACCTATAAGAAAAGTTATCTGACACTGTCTCTATCTACAGTATGTTTCTGCAGTAAGTTACTGTATGTCCCATAAAAGTTACATGCATGCATAATTAAAATATATTAGTCTTTGAAGCATTTCAAATATAATTTTGATATTTAAATCAAAATATTTAGTAGTAATTTGTAGAGAATTTGATGCTCGCGGCGCTGTACTCCTTGTCTAAGTAGGGGAAGTACCTTTATTGCATTCAGTTCAAAAATTCTAGATCAAAAGTTAAGTGTAAATACACATTCTGAGGTCCCTTGAATGCAAAAACATATTTTAGAAAAAGGTTGATGTACGTGTCCATGTGTGATGTGTGTCTATGGACGTTTCAAGATTAACCCATTTTAATTATTTTTGGATATATTGTACACATTTATTAACAAAAACATCTAACTGTGCCGTACAGTTGATTCAGTTCCTAATGTACCCACCAAAGTTCATTAGAGCGCCTTTGTGCAATGAGAATTGCTGCTTAATAAAGACCTTGTTTTTTTAATGTTTGCTTTTTGGTTTTGTTTAAAGTTGTGGAATGAAGGCACAAGATGGTGTGTACTTTATTAACTTCACTACAACAAACAGAAATCGCTGCCTGGTTTGAGATTGGGAAACATGTGACTGAAATTCTGCGTTTATTCCGACGACAGTTTAATGTACGATGCCAGGTGACTAACAGCAAGACCATCCTTTCGGTTAGTGAAAAGTTTCAGAAATAGGATTTGTAACAGAAAAGAGAAAATCAAGTTGGCGTCTTTCTCCAACATATGAACATATATCCACTGTGTTTCATTAAAAACCCTGTAAAGTGTAATTTGGGGTGGGATAATTTCTTGAAAATCTTTACGTTACGTTCTTGATGTACTTAACCGATATGCACAATTTCGCTTTTGAGTTATGCTTTTCGAACACATGCATATAAAACTCTTTTTCTAAACATGCTCTTTGATAACCCGGTGAAATGTCAAAAACGAATTTGTGTATGTAATACAATATTTCTATAGGAAATAAATGGTAGAGAAAATAATAAAGGTATCAAAGACATATTTTCCTATTTAAAAGATACTTGTTTGAGAGTGCCTTCATTAGCGCAGTAATTTCTAATGTGGCTAAGTAAGAATTGGAAAAAATAAAATCTGATGACAGAGTCTTTAGTTTAATAACGATTCTAAAATAAATAAAAAGTAACTTTCTATGGACAATGTGAGTCAAAATAAAAATAACCTTACAACAATGTCGCTTCACTAATGTGCCGTATTCATTTGTGAATAATAAAATTTGTGGACCGCCGCTGCCCATTTTTTACTTTCTCTAATACATATAGTAAGTAGGGGAAGTATTGTATTCGACCCAAAATTTCAATGTCGATATATGTTTTGAGGCCCCCTGAACCCAAAGAAAGTAGCTTTTAGAAAATGGTCCCCGCGCGCGCGTGTGTGTTGTTCGTCTGTGAACAGCGTAACTCAAAACGAAAATTCAGTTAAAAACGAAAGTTAGTATTTAAGTTTGATATCTTTCAGGGATACGACAAGAAGATTTTGAACAAAATTCCTCCACCCTTTACATGAAAAATTTTCGGAAAATGTTTATTTACTCAAAAATGGCTTTGACGATTTTAAGTAAAATATCTTTATGCTAAATTAAATGTATCTTTTCTATTTTATGGCTACAGCCTGTGTAGTCCTGTTTACTGTTGATGACTTTTCATAGCTAGGAAATCGGAAGAGATAGACCATATCTTACTATACAAAAAATGTAGGTCTGGTAAAAAACATGTCTGTATGCATTTTTTGTGGTGCAAAGCTTTTCGGAGGTACTCCTTGCTATTTAATGGTTAAACTTTTCTCAAATGGAAGGTCTTTATTCGCTTTTTTGAGTAGAGAACGTTATGTGATTTTTCGGATTTGTATATATATTAAGCTCCCGCCGTCCGTCTGGTCCGCTGCCCAAATGAGGTACATAATGTTACTCATTCGGCGGGTAGCTTGCTGGCTTGGGATTTAGTGAATTTCCCTGGTCTCTGTAGCCTGTCTCTCTGTGACCCGCAGGCTCCTGTGGTTCCTCACTCCATCCCTTTTTTCTGGGGGTGGCAGTGGCATCAGATCTCAGTGCGTGAGCTGTCCTCACCGATTTGTATAACCCCTACCCTTTATATGAAATGAATGTGCGAATAAACTCGGGGATGCGAGCCTTACACGTTAGTGCGGCGTTAACTCGCTTGGCGATTTGGTAGACTTCTATAATCTTTCTCAGATAATGCCGGAATTACTGATATCAACATTCCTTAGTAGCACCCATTCCTTACCGAGCACATTCCAAGAGGTTGTCAAACTGTTCACCTTCTTTCACCGCTAATGACATGAACACAATAGTCATTTCAATATCGAAATTATATATTCCGAAAGGCCGCGCCGTGGCTAAGTGGTTAGCCCGCCTGACTCAACTAAAGTAAACCGGGTTCGATCCCAGGCGATCGCATGTGTGATGTGTGGAGATACACCGGCGCAGGGGCTAGTTTTCTCCGGTTTCTCCGGTTGCCCGCCATCATTCCACCAACTACTCCATCACCATCTTTCCTATCATCATCGCCATCATTTCATATCATCTACTTCCCCACTCTCACATCAGGAGTGGTAGGCCAAGGCTACACTCAAAAGGCCATAGTGTCATAGGACAGGACGTACTCAGAAGATTAATCATTTAAAATATAATTTAAAAATAATAATAATTAATAATGAATAATAATTAACACTAATAATTAATAATTAATAATAATAATTAATAATAATCATAATAATTATAATAATGATAATGATAATAATAATAATAATAATAATAATAATAATAATAATAATAATAATAATAATAATAATAATAATAATAATAATAATAATAATAATAATAATAATAATAATAATAATAATAATAATAATAATAATAATAATAATAATAATAATAATAATAATATTGCGAATTTAAAAATCTGAATAGCAACGCTTTTCGTAGCGTTACTACATGAGCAAGAAATTTGAAATATCAGAGTGAAGCTTATCATGGAGTGTTTAAATACGAGCACAGTTGACTGGTGAGTTGTTTTATAATCTACGTACATTGGTCGGTAACGCCTCAGTGCAAATAGTGAAAATATTGAAAACATGTATTAAAAGAAGCTATCACTTTAATTCATGTCATCCTTTCTAACCAAAACCCATGCTACCCAGTGAGAGAAATCTCAGTGCTCTATCGGCGGTAACGAACTGAGTCAAAGGACGTTGAAACAATATTAGGTGGCGTGAGGCATTGTTACTTCAGATTATCTGATCAACGTGTGACGTACAAAACATTAATTTGGCTTCAAAATTGTTGCATCGACGACTGGCGAATGCTGCTTCAAATATCGCATCAAAGTGTGGCATAATTCCGTTTCAAAATGGTATTTCCAACGCACGACTAAATATACTTGCTTCAAATCTTAGCAAAAGAGTCTGCTGTTACCAAGTTGGTTATATAGTTGTTCATTCAAAGTGACGTTAAAGATTGTGCTTGTTGAGCTACAGCTCAGAGCGACCGAAGTAAAAAACGTTACAACACCGTCCACGTAACCAGGTAGTGGGATGAGGAAGGTCGTTAAGGCGTGAGAGGGACACCATCTAGTATCGCTTATGAATGAACTTTAGCTGAAAGAAGGAAAGCAGATTTAGACTCCACAGCGTTTAATGTAGCAAATACACTTGTAATAGTTGTCTAGTATTTTACAAATGCTACTAAAGTTTGTGTTATTTTCATGGACGTTTTCTTCAAATTTCTGCTGGTTTCCTTCGTTAGTTTATTTGTTGATCTTATATCATTCACCATACGTTTGATATTGATCACTTTTGGTCTGCAACGAGCGAGCAAGTGAGTAGGGTTTTAAGGGCCCGTCAACTAGTAAGTCATTTGAACTGGAGGTGTACAACTATTCCACTCCCCGTTTTCTTTGCATTTTTGATCCTCATGGTGATATAGACTCTCAAGACTTCACAGACTTCGCCTGGTTGGATTCCCAGCTGGACTCAAGAAATGTTCTTTAAAATGATTTATTTTCTCGGTTCAACAACAGTCTCTGTAAATGTGAGTGCACTTGTGTGTGTGTGTGTGAGAGAGAGAGAGAGAGAGAGAGAGAGAGAGAGAGAGAGAGAGAGAGAGACACTTGTGTGTGCTTTTATAGACTTATACTTATTAGCTAATTGCGCGTTAGGAAGATTTTAATTGACACTGGGAAAAAACCCTGAGGACATATGCCATTTCATCTACAATCACCACAAAAGGTGCTGTAAAGGTACGATTAAAACAAGAGAGCTCTTGAAAACCTAAACTCAATGGCTACTCAGATATTCTTTGTACTAAAGGATAATGTGAAACCCCGAATAAGACTCAGAAAAGTAACTTGATGCAACTGAGATTTGAATATGAACGTACAGTTTCAGGAGCCAAGAATACAGCTACTCTAACATTTATCTATAGTGGTTATTTTACTACGGTTGACACAAAATTTAATGGTGGTTGGCAGGAGGAGCTGGTGAGAACAAAATCCAACCAGAGGCTTGCCAAGCCGTGCTAGTTGTACAGTTAGACATGCTGTGAAATCACTGTGTAAATCATGGTGATATAAATAGGAGTATCATCTGCACCTACAAAATGTCTTTGCACAACAGGAAATAATACAGTAATGGTCAGCTATCAGCTGCCATTAAATTTTGTATCTACCATAGTCTTCATTTGTTGTTTACTTTGAAGAAATCTTTCTTTCTTTCCTTTTTATTTTATCAATTTTGCTCTTCGAGTTATACTTTCCTCGAATAATCAATCTATGCATTAAAACTTGCAGAAAAATGTCTGGTGATTTTCGATTTTGAACGAATGATTGATATTAACGTATATGAGTTAGTACCTTGTTGCGGGAAACAGAATTTAGTTCGTGTGTGTCTTACTTTTCCATGCAAGAATCTAGTTGTTACGAAACTAGATGTAATACCTTAGGTCCCATAGACTTGAAAGCTAGTCCATATAACATTTTAATTCCTTACCCCTAAGGGAAACATTATAGTACCAACGACGTTCCAAAATTAAGAAAATGGTACACCTTTTTTTATACTAAGAAACAAGTAAGTGATATTATTACCTGTTTTCAAAAGTTGTCCGGACAAAGAGGGGTTGGGACGACAGGGTGGAAGCAAGCGTAACAGGAGAAAATAAAGATTAGAAAGAGGAAGAGTGAATGTGGGAGGCTCAAGTAAAGAGGGAGGAATTGAGATCAGGGGCGATAGCGAAAAATTGATAGGAGAGAGAGAAAGAGAAGACAACAATTTCTGCATTTATACAACGCAATCAGAATCGCAGGTTTTGTTTGCAATAAATTAAGTATAACGCCGATTTTTTACTGATCAATAATTTTTGCAAGCACACTAATGCTTGCACACGAAAGTTACAGCTATTATGCCTTTATGGCATGTGAAAGCTGTTTAATCTCAAAAACACAAACATTTGTTACAAATATGAGGAGAAAGGGTAAACATCCTTTATGAAAATTCAGCTACAAAGATGGCAAATGAACTTATCAAAATCACTGGACAATTGAACCCGGGGTCCAGAAGTCTCAGAATTACCTGACATTTGCGTTCACAGGATAAGGAAAAATAACTCCGAAAATTAATCTCAGGGAAACACCCTAAAACAGATTCCAAATGTAGAAGGTAAATGCTTTATACCTGGAAGTAAGTTAATTGAGATTGTTTCCTACATCAATACGAAACCTGGGCATTTACTTATTTACCTATTTTTGTCTTTTATTCTTAATCGTAAGCTTCGAACATATATAGTCATGTAACATGCTTTATGCTTATTGGAGTGAAATTTACTAATTTTATTTTGGCCATATTTTCCCATTTTAATATGTATCTTTTCGTAGCTCAAGCGCCTGTTATTGATTTTTTTTTTCGCAATAAGAACTTTTATTAATGTTTTTTCCTATCATAATTTCGTTATTTTTGTTGTTGCGTGTTACATGAGAGGTTAACTTTCATATTGACATTAACATTTATCGCTCTGAGCCAATGAGCTATTGCTAACTATGCTTGAGCAAGTTTGTAACATTGGCTTTCCTAATGCCAGCAGTTTCAATTGTTTCATGTAATAAAATAGTGGCTGCTTAGAACAATAAAGCTTCTGTGAATGTACAACTACAAAAAACGATTGATGTACGACTGGGAAATCGTTCAGTTTAGTATTAACCCGTCCCTTTGTTCACTAATACGATGGCTTTATTGTTTTCTGCCTTCCACTTTGACGAAAACACGGTAGTGACCTAAATAGACTGAGGTTTGTTTCATTGCAAACGACACAATAGTCTGTTTAACATCACGTAACATACCAATAACAAACAGAAAGTAGTCTAAAACGTATTAAAGCGACAAATTAATTAAAACTTTGTGATAGGGCTAGTTATAAAGATATATAGCAACTGAAGAGTACAAATTTAAAGTAGGGTAGATATATACAGTTTACACTAGTATGGTTATTTAATGTTGGATATTTCTGCACTGTTAATCATTTTGAGAGGTAAATAAACAAATGGGTTTCCCTACTTAAATGCTCAATCAATCCTGATGGAACCCATATTGTTTGCCTACTTTTCAGCGCATATTGCGCTGAGCTCTGGTCACCACTGTCACTGTTAGTGCCAGCACCACTATTATGGACCCCGGTGGGCCCGTTTTAATGTCGGCCCCTGAGGCCGAACGAGATGGCTCCACGGTAACATGTGAGGCTCGCATTCGGGAGGCCATGGGTTCGATTGTCGTAGGTTTTTTTTCAGGAGTTTCACAGAGCTGTTAGGCGAATGCTGGGAAGGATATTTATATCTCCCTAGTTTCCTGTCCCTAAATTTCAATCACCTCTCATTTCACTTCCCTTTCATCTGCTTGGGTGTGTTGGGGTTCTAAGTATCGGCGGGAGTTTCGGCGTGCATGGCTTGCTCTCCGGAAATCCTCGTGCTCCAGAGTCCCTTGCCTCCCAGGGGACGTGTGAGCCCGCAGGGAGGGAGGGGAGCCGGGAATACAAGCCACCTCCTGGGGAGTTCAAATCTGCTGTCGTTAGGAACTCTGCCCTCTGCTGTCATCCCTCCTTAGGTCGACCACCCTTTGTGTGCTCTTAGCTCACTCCTCCCTCCCGGAGGGTGCTCAGCCAGATTTATAAGCACCAAGATTTGATTGATCGAGATGCTATCCCCTTGGAAATTAGACAACTCTGTGTACTAAATCTACACGAAAAAAATAAAACCGACCTGTGTGTTTAATGGGAGTTCTCAAGACCTCGTTTTACTGAAATCAGGGGCTGGCAAAACTGTACCGGCTGATATGACGTAATTCCAGCGTCAGGGGCAAAACGACAACTCACCCTCTTTCAAACAACACGAGCTCAAACGTATATAAGCCGTGTGTACGACATGGTTCTTTCGAAACAACGAAAACGCAAGGTAACCTTCCCATTCCAAGAGAAGTGGAAAGAACAATGTTTTTGCTGCTCAATGGGCAAGAATGTGAAATAAATGTTGTGTTCGAAAGTTTTGATTTGTGTTTACAGGTCAAACATTAAAGGAATTACGAACGTTGTCAGAAAGATCACAAGAAGTCACAGACAGGACATGTTAAGGCATTTTAAAAGAGTGATATAAAACAAACTTTAACATAAATATAACCATAACGTTTAAATATTTACAAGCTTCGTAGTCTAGAGAAAAAGTGGATTTTAAAAACCCTAAAACCTTAAAGGCCGTTGTGAAAAATTACAATTAGAAAATAAAATTGGTTTAAATTTATTTAGAAAACTTGATATGGCAAGATTTCTGTCTTTCCATTTAGTTGCAGCATATATTAGTACTGTGTTTGTTTCAATATATCTACCTATACGTGTGAGCAATTGTTTTCTAAACTGAAGATTGTAAAATCTAAAATCCAATCGTGATAGACACATGGAAACCTACGAACTCTGCTGTCCGTCAATACTTGTGAATTAACGTTAGACATGTGTGACAGATAATGCTCCAGATGAAGTAAAGTATAAATTGATGATGTTCTAAATGTTAAAGCCCTTTCATTCTGTATATATGTGTTTAGCATATATAAAATTAGGCCGCGCCGTAGCCGAGTGGTTAGACTATTCGCTTCTCACCAAAGTGGCCCGGGTTCGATCCCAGGCTACCGCATGTGGGATTTGTGGTGGACGAAGCGGCGCTGGGGTGGGTTTCCTCCGGATTCTCCGGTTTTTCCGACATTTCATTCCGCCGGTGCTCCATCTTCATTCCATGTATCATCAGTGTCACCGACTGCTGTGCCGTATGTAGTAAAAGCGGGCATTAAGCACTAAAAAAATATATAAAATCAAACGTGCGTTAGAAAACTTCCTGCACCACCACTGTCACTTTCAAATCCCATCCTTCGAACCATTCATTATGTGCTCAACGGGTTCCTCTCCGTGATGTCACCATTCGTGCAATCGCGATGACCAATTTGCCGACTCCTTACTTACATGCACGAGTATATTTTGGTGTTTACTTTCTAAAGGATTTGGCTTCTAGACTTTTCACGAAAATCCTAAGTGTAAGTATGTAGGCATGCATGACGTGAAAAACTGTGAACGAAGGGAAACTCTGTAACGATAAACTGAGGTGATATGAGTTTTCTAGCAATGAACTCTTGCCTCTCAAGATGTGTAGGGGGAGAAAGGAATAAGAATGCTATGTTCGTTTTCCTAGATGGCCCTTTACTTCCTCCACAAGAAATTAAACTCCCTCGTTTTACCTACTGAGTTGACTTCAAGTGTGCAAAATTTCTCAGTCAATTTCAGGACAATTTGAGTTGCTAATATAACCTTTTGGGATTCGCTGCACCAACATCCTGTACTACCAATAGTTTCCGCGAACGCTCCTCACTTCTACTGTCTCCCCGTTACATCTCAAAAGTTTGCAGCACCCACACCTCGGGACGAGTCACAGATTTTACGTCTGAACGATATGAAGTGCGAAGTAATCCACGTTTGAATTTCAGTTCTGGGTCTTGATATATTTCTATTTCATGCTCTTTTTCCTTCCACTACTACATACAGGAGAAGTATTGTATTCGACCCAATACTTCGATGTTGAGATTTCACCAGAATATATGTTTCGAGGCCCCCCCAAAAAGCATTTTTTAGAAAACGATCCGTGTGTGTCTGTGACCAGCAAAACTCAGAAACGAAAAGTCAGTTAAAAACCACAGTTAGTACTTAAGTTCAGTATCTTTCAAGGATGCAGCACGAGGATTTTGAACAATATTTCTCCGTCCTAAAATACCTTTTAGATGGAAAATTTTTCGAAAATTTTGATTTTCAGAAAATGGCTCTAATGGTTTTTATTGAAATGTCATATGTTTAAGACATTTTTATGGCAAATTAAGTGTATATTTTTAACATTCTGGCTGTAGCTTAGGTAGTCCTGCTTACTCTTGATGGCTTTTACATAACTGGTAAACCGAAACAGATAGACCAAATCTTACTAAACAAAAAATGTAGATATCGTTAAAACACACGTTATGTCCAAATCTTTTTTTTTAAAGCAATGAACCTTGAGGATATTCCTTGTAATTTGTGTCAGTTTTTCATTACATAAAACCTTTCTCAAATGGAAGGTCGTTCTTCACTTTTTTATCTCGTGGCCGTACAAAGGGAACGGAATTTCAAAACCTTCATACAGCGATCAGCTTCACTCAGTTTTCTGTATTCCGATATTCCCCGCGCACCTACAAGGAAGTTAGCAATAAGATAATTTCTGCAAATGTTTATCTCGACTAGCATGAAGATATAGAAATATGAGTTTGTAAGAATAGTTAGTACAAGAATAGAAAAAGTTATGTGAGTGCAACACATCTGATTTTTCTATTTTGTGTCCGTTTCTTCTCTAGGCATGGGGTTCCTTCTTGTCTACCTCTCCTGTATGCATGAGTTTTCTCCTGGGTTGTGATCGCTCGCTCTGCCCGTGAATGTTTTCTTTTGTCCTTTATCTGACAGACTGAGTTCCTGTTAGTCCTTTTGTGGAATATAGGGCACCACCCTGTGATGTAGCGGTGTATAGTTCAAGTTCAGCATGTATTCATGTAGATATATATGTAATTATTTTCTCTAACATCTATCTATAATTTATAGAGACAGTATTGCATTGCACCAAGCAACTCAGTAATAATTAGTCTTTCGTAATGTCCTGCAAACATGGACTTTTGCTATGGCTTTTGCCTCTTTAATCTCTCTCGCACCTTCAGTGCAATACATCATTAAAATACTACCACAAAAGTTTATCCAATTAACATAAAGAGACAGGAAAAAGACTGATTTGATACATTCATTACCTTCTCTAAGGATTACTCTCTGTACCATTCTCCAACAAACCATTCTTATAAATACTTATTTCTCTATCTAATCCAGGTTAATGGAGATAAACATTTGCATTATCTTACTGCATATTTCCATAACGATACGAGGAATTACGAGATAGCAGTAAGTTTAAATTATGCTGAAATTCCGTTCTACACATTTGCATTGTCAAGAGATAAAAATACAAATAATGACTTCCTATTCGAGAAAAGTATAAGTAATTGAAAATTCAAACCAATAGTAAAGAATATCTCGAAGATAATTAACTTCACAAAAAATATATGACATAAATTGTGTGCCTTAACGAGATCTGCATTTTTGTGCGGCAAGTTTTTGTCTATCACTTTCGATTTATGAGTTATCCAAAAGCCATCGAATGAACAGGACTTCAAGGGCTATTCCCAGAGAATTCAAGATACACATTTCATTTGTCATCACCCTATGTGAAACATGTCGCATTTTATTGAGGAAACCAAAACTTTCCAAAAAATTTTCCATGATAAAGCAAGCTTGACGTGGGCACATTTTTTATTTCGTATTCTTAGAAGAACTAAATTAGAAAAATAACTTTGAAAACCAAAACATCAACTTTGATATTTGACTATCTATTCGTATTTTGGGTATATCTAACTCTAGCATTACCAAACCTTATTCTATAACAAAGAGGAGGGAGGGGGGACTTGGTGATCACCACTAGTAATAAAAAGTCTGAGCAATTTTTAAATCAACTTTATTTTAAAATTGGTATTGTATTTTAATATGTTCCTTTTTTTACTTTTTTACATGAATCACATTATACCCACACGGCAGTATTTTACGACCACCTTCACTTTTCATTGTTTCTCAAAAAGAGCTACAGTTAGAACTTTGAACAATTACGCAAGAAACTGAGATTGAGAATAACTATTAACTATGCCTTTAATTAAAAATTAAAAAAATTACAGAAGTTGGGCATAAAGTAACCCCCCCCCCCCCTTAGTAATGCTAGGGTTATCTGTTCCTCGTTGTTGGAGTTGATAGGCACTGTCTTGGGCAATAAATAAATACTGTTTCCTTTATGACTCTTCTTATTTCTGACCAATGGACACTTGGGGAAGCTCTAAGTCAGAAGCTCAGCTGTTCTTAATATTGTGTAAGAGTAATAATAATAATAATAATAATAATAATAATAATAATAATAATAATAATAATAATAATAATAATACTAATAATAATAATAATAATAATTATAATGGTAATAATGTAATAGTCAGGAGCATTGTTCTTGAATTCTTGTGTTTAGCTCAAGCATGTTACTGACCAAAAGCCTAGCTGAAGGTAATGCACACCATACTCAGCTAGTTCCGCCATTCCTTTCTAATAGATTGCATGTTTCATAAAAGTGCCTTAATGGAATTGTGTCGTAATACTTGAAGGAGTCTCTTCCGGCTGGTATCTCCCGTCACCAGTATGAAGGGAATCTTCTGCTCGTCGTCACTTTGAAGGGTCGGTATGATGAATTCTTTTCTCGTATAAAAGATCCGGCTAACTCTTTCGATGAACTGCGATGACTCTTTCTTTCCTATCTCGGTCGTGGTACGGGTATGAAGTATGTTCACAATTTACAGCTAATAATTTTCCTTGAGACGCGACCCCCGTGAAAATTATATGTTACGTCGATGTATTAACGTTTAGTCTTTCTAATGAGATAGTCTTCTTTGCTCTGGAGGCCACAATTGAAATAATATTAGTGTATTTATTATCACAATTTTATTCGTTAATATCTATAACATTTACAATGAAGACAAAAGATAATCGCACTAGGCCAACTGCAAACGATATAATGCAAACAATCAAACAATGGGAAACAAAACATTCCAACACAACGCCTACCATAACTAATAATACTGCATCAAATGCCCCTCATCACAGTATATGCAACTAATTCTATTTTGGGAAAATTGTTTTCAGCCATACAATGTTGCATGTACTGTGATGATCTCCCCACAACAATGTAATTGTACAACAATATAACAACTGTGTTGAAAAACATGTCATCGTTGAATACAAAAATATTTTCTCTTGACAATGTTTCGATTTTTTTTTTTTTTTTTTTTTTTTTTTTTTTTTTTTTTTTTTTGGCAATTTTCAGGGGTTCTATGCCCCTCCCCACTAAAATTTGTTTTATGATTTTTCTTATATTCCAATGCGTTTTTCTTAAGACAGCGTTTAACCACCATCATTCGTATCTCGTTCGGAATTCGTTTGATCCTAAAATAATCCTCCAGTTCTTTTATGAAAATTTTTGGATTGTCACCGGCTTCTTCGTCAAATGACGGAGGGGTTAGGTCATGGAACAAGTGACTAGCGTGACAATTATGGTTTTGACTAGGGGAGTGCATTGGCATAGCTAAATCATTCTCCTGAAAGTCCGCCATATTACTGTTATTGTCAAGTGCATCAGTATTGGTCATATTTTTGCATTCACTCACAAATTTATCATGATTGTCATTAACTCTATCAGCCTGTAGAGCAATCACAACTTGGGAAAGCCTTCCTGTAAATTCTTTTTCCTTTGTAACCGTTTCATTTATTCTATTTACATTTACATTGGCTTCCTCCTTTACTTTATTCAATTCTTCTCGCTGTGACTGCATCTCAGCGCTTATACCCTTTACAACATTTTCTAAACTATCAATTTTTACATCAATGTCATTTTGTTTTGACCTAATTCCATCTTGATACATTTTACAACTCTGTTCTACCACGACTATCTCTGTTCTCAATTCATCTCCTACCTTTGCAATTTTTGCATTCTGTTCTGCTAGTTTTTCATCAAATTCTTTACTTAATTCAGCTTTCATTTCTACCACTGTCTTCTCCTGTCCTAACTTAACTTCATTTATCAATTCTCCTAGCCTAGCTATTTCTACTGTGTTTGATTCCTGTCCTAATTTTATCACGCTTACTAACTCACCTAATTTAGCTATATCATTGTTACTTGATTCAATTCTTTCTGTACATTCCTTCTTACATAATTCAATTTCTTGTGACAATTTATTTATATTTCTGGCATTATCCTCCTTCAAATCTGCTACATTTCTAACACTATCCTCTCTTAGTTTTGCTACATCTGCTTTTAGTTCTGTTACATTTCTAACAAAATCTGCTTTTATATCTGCTGTATTTTCTCTTAGTTTTGCTACATCTGCTTTTAGTTCTGTTACATTTCTAACACTATCCTCTCTTAGTTTTGCTACATCTGCTTTTATATCTGCTTTTATATCTGCTGTATTTTTGTTCATCGCTTCCAATATTTCTTTCAATCCTATTTCAGATTCCTTACATACTACATTCTTTCTACCTTCTACTGATAACTTATCACTCACTTCCCTCTCTACACTATCATTATCTTTATCAACTTTTTCCATCTTCTGTACAATTTTCTTATTGCGTAGTATCATAAATTAGTACTAGTCTTACTTGAATTCTGGAGCACAAGAAAAAGGATACTCCGTCAAAATGTCTTCTTTTCACTCTTTATCCAGGTACATATTTTTACTCCATACGCCTGTATTCGAGCCGTCGCACGTCTGGGCGCCAGTATGAAGGAGTCTCTTCCGGCTGGTATCTCCCGTCACCAGTATGAAGGGAATCTTCTGCTCGTCGTCACTTTGAAGGGTCGGTATGATGAATTCTTTTCTCGTATAAAAGATCCGGCTAACTCTTTCGATGAACTGCGATGACTCTTTCTTTCCTATCTCGGTCGTGGTACGGGTATGAAGTATGTTCACAATTTACAGCTAATAATTTTCCTTGAGACGCGACCCCCGTGAAAATTATATGTTACGTCGATGTATTAACGTTTAGTCTTTCTAATGAGATAGTCTTCTTTGCTCTGGAGGCCACAATTGAAATAATATTAGTGTATTTATTATCACAATTTTATTCGTTAATATCTATAACATTTACAATGAAGACAAAAGATAATCGCACTAGGCCAACTGCAAACGATATAATGCAAACAATCAAACAATGGGAAACAAAACATTCCAACACAACGCCTACCATAACTAATAATACTGCATCATACTGATGACTTCGATTTATATATGTTGCAAACATTTAGATTGTGCAGCTCAGAATATCAAACACAGTTACGTGTTTTAGACCGGGAACTAGTACTTACCGCTTTGTTACTTACCGTGGACGCCCCCGATTATTCTTTTGGAATTATATGCAGTAGCCAGAAGAACACCAAAGGTAATTGCAATCCGTCTGTAGTCCTGCCTTGAGAAGTGAATGATAGCCCCATTGTACAGTGCGTTCTTAGCTCGGCCGGACCACTCCGCGGAGGCACTGAACCGCGGGGCGGTTCGGCCGAGCTACGAACGCTCTGTATAACTACTCTGCAGGTGTAATAGACAATATGACCAACACTTGAAGAGCGGATGTATTGCTGGATGGAAAGTTGGGTAATCTGTATTTGTCTATAGTGTCAAATTTAGTCCGGGAGGAACTTGGATTCCTTCTCTCCTTAACTCTTTAAAGGAGTTTTCTGCCGCTAAGGCTGGGAGAGTCGATATAAGCGTCAGATTAAAACAATCGTCAAAAGTTTCGTCATTAGATAATACATACAGGGGAACTGGTAATAGGGACTTTGTCTTAACTGATTATTTGTTCATAGAAGTTACTGTAAGCATTACAAAACTTGCACTGTGTAGCAGTGCTTTAGTCACGAAGAGCGTGAGAGTTAATCTTAAAACCTGAACTATGAAATGATTGGCAAGGAGTGACTATTAGTAGGTATTGTATTTTGTCCGTTGACAGTGACATGAGTCAAATTGGCGAGGATCTTCAGATTTATACAAATTGCCGGAAAATAGCTCTTGAGATTTTGGGCATATCTGGTTATGACCCGAGGTGTTTCTGTAAGGAAAGGTACGCTTTAGAGAACCGAGTGGGATGACTTAGGCGATAACGTCTGTGGCCCGCATTCGGGAGGTCACAGATTCGATCCCTGTGGCCGACCTTCCTGACCCATGGGTTTTTCGGAGGTTTCCCTGGGACGCACTGTGAATGCTGGGAAGGATTTCCATATCCTGAGAATTTACTGTCCCTCCATTTCCTTACATTATTCATTTCATTTCACCCTTTATCCCATTAGGTTTCTTTCAGGGTTGGAAGCGACGGCGAGCGTCACGGCAGCAGGTGAAAATCTCGTCCCCTGAATTGGAAGGCGAGCCTACCGCTTCCCGGACCCCCCACGGGATAGTTCAAGCCCCAGGGAGGAGGAGGGGAGCCGGTTTCAAAATCCCACCACCCCTCACCCCCCACATTGGGAGTACGTACTCGAGGGGTGGGAGAGGAACCTCCGCCGGGGTGATTCTAACTGGGAAAATCCAGGGACGCTGCCACCTGCTGTGTCGTGGCAACGTTCTGGCCGCCCTTAGTATCCATTCGCCTCATACATTCTCCAGAGGGGTGCCCCATCAGGGGCATAGGCATAAAAGGTGGCCTTTCGGTCGAGGTGCTAAGTCCCCCTCCGCATGTTGTGATGCAATCATGTTGTTAAAATTACGAACGTTTTCAATATCCTAAGTAGGATTTTTAAACTAAATCAGCTCCTAGAAATCAATGGTGAATACCAGTGACAAACGAAGTATGTTGTAAAACGTGATGCCTTCGGTTTTCGCAGCAAGCTTATGTGGACAGATGAGAATTTGCATGTCTGAAGACAAGAGCATGTTCAAAAACAAGCACTTATGTAAATGGTTTTGTCTCCTTCATCCCGTTCAAATATTCCATTACATAAAATTTGAACATTTATTTTGACTTTCATCGAAGATCATGGCATTTATAGGAAAACAAATAACAAGATCAAAGATTGTGTCACATAAAGTGTTAGAGCAGGTGGGAACATTTAATCACTTGGGTTGTAATGTGGCATGTAGAACGAACAACGAAGAAATAAGTAATAAATTGAGTAAATTCCAATATATTTGTGGAATAATAGTTTGTGCCTTGAAAAGGAAAACCCCAAAGCATACAAATTTAAATTCTGTAAGGCATGGCCGTTCCAGTTTTACTGTATGAATCGGAGACATGGACAATTAAAAAGAAAGATTGGAGCCAAATACAGACGGCAGAAATGAAATATCTCCGAGCAGCAAAAGGATGTACAAGACTAGATCACATTAAGATGGGAAGAAGTATGAGGCCGGAACTCTCTTAAACCATGAAGAAATGAATGATGATTATGATAATTTTGGCTTTGAGTATGATGTCTTGTTTCCAGTAATTTTTCATGATTCTGCAGCAGGGAAAAAGCTTTTTCTGTGTGCCATCTCTGTATTCTACAGTTTTCACCAATATCACTCCTGAACATGTACTTTTATCCTAGTTCACAATGCTTAACATGGAATTATTTATTAATTTATTCATTATTAGGTTCTAGAACATGTAAAGTTTGTTATGAAGCACTGTGAGAATGTACTCATACTGTTTCCTTTGAATTTTGCATGAAAACTTTCCTCGTGTTTGAGCGGGAAATAGGTGCCACCTGTTGATCTTTAACCGAGAGTCATGTTTTCTAACTAATTCTATTTCTGTTAATTGTCTCAAACATTAACAGTTTTCATACATAATTGAAAATATCTTGCCCAAAACAGCTGCAAAGAGAAAAAACAGTGGAAAAATTATTGCATTCTCCACAATATATTCTTAGCAATCGTTTAAAGCTTACCGTAATGGAAATTTGTACGAACAGAAAACAGAATTAGAAGAAACGTTTAAAATGTTCAAAATGTTTAAAGACTTTGTGTGCATTTGCTGGCATAATAGTTACATTTATTAAAGTATCACAACAATAAAACTAAAACTGTTAAAGTTGAGGTGTGATTTTCATAGATAGATTTTCATAGACATTCAACCCAACAAAACCAACCAAAAATGTGTTTCATTCGAATATTTTCTTATGGAAAGCCAAACACTCTTACTTATAGAAAAAATGCTGTTGGAAGTGTTGGTCTTATGTGGAATATTTGTAGGAGGGGAGAAATAAACAAGGTTCTTGAAACAATATAATATTATTTGCTACAAGTCAACTCAAAAATTTTATGTAATTTACAAAGTATTTTACAAATCCACTAACAATACTTCATTTTCAACAATACAACCTCAGAAATGTCGTGACATAAAAAGGTATACAGACAATTTTGACTAAATGGAAAGGGCCAGTTATAGACAAGAATCAGGGAGTGTTTCACACAAGTAATTTATTATTTCTACATTTTCTCCAAATTTCTATGTAAACTTTTGTACAGAAAAGATTTTAATGTGTCTAGTATTTTACGATACCTCACATTTTAACGCATTCATCACTCCCTTTATTTATTCCCTTACATTCGTCACATCTGCTTTACTTTGCACAAAGGTAAATATTATTTACATGACACAAAAAATGTACAAAAAATATATATTAGTATAGATTGTTATTTCTTATTCTCTGATATGTCTTTACAAACATCAATCATTATACATTACATCTCTTATATTCAATTTACAATAATATAGTTAAACACCTTTGTTCAAATGCAGCATTTATTTTATTGTGAAAGTTAAAATAGAGAATGTGTTTTCATTTTTGCGTAGCTATCATACAGAAATCGGAAAATATCTTGAATGTGAGAGCAATAATCCAAACAATACACAACAATAGTGTATTCCCACAGTAGCACCAAATATTTGTATTTAGGTTTCAGTATAGTCACCAATGTAAGTTTGTGTATAACAAAAACTTAGTCTTGCTATATCTAGGATTAGCATTTAAACATAATTTCATTTTGGAATAAAATTAAATAAGCTTATTTCCTGCTTTTCTAGAAAACTCAATGATGTTTTAGATGTTTTTCTCTTTCCTTCCACTTTTGATCATATTGCTGCTAGTTATTTTCTCTTTTGAGAAAAATTTAAGTATTGCAAAAGTCACACAAATAACAAAGAGTGTGGTGCACTCCACAGAAAATGCTTTTGGACATACTTATGTGTTTTAACGAGATCTACATTTTTAATAGTAAGATTTGGTCTATCTCTTACGGTTTACCAGTTGTGGAAAAGCCATCAAGAGTAAACAGGACTACATAGGCTATAGCAAGAAAATTAAAAAATAAAATTTCGTTTGGTATAAAATATCTTAAACATGTGACATTTTAATCAAAATCGTGAGTCATTTTTGAGAAAATTAAAATGTTCAAAATTGTTCTATATAAAGGATAGCTTAGGGTGGAGGAATTTTCTTCAAAATCTTCGTGTCCCATCCTTGAGAGAACTTGTACCAATTTTGGTTTGGAACCCACTTTTCGTTTTTAAATTGTGCTTTTGACAGGAATAGACACACACACACACACACACACACACACACACACACACACACACGCGCGCGCGCGCGCGCGCGGACCTTTTTGTAAAACTGCTCTTTTTGGATTCAGGGTGCTCAAAACATATGGTGAAATCTCGACATTGAAATTATAATCCAGATGTCTTAATTATTCTTTCACACTAGCGGAATGTAGAATAATTACTGTGTTTTTATCTCGGCTGTACACTCTTGTCCACAAACTTAAAACAAATGAAACGTGGAACTCTACCGTGTGTTTCAGACAATTAGACTTTTCTTTTCTCGAGGTATGCAGAAGCAAGCTTTAATAACTACAACTATATATCACTAGTGCGGACACTTCTTTAACATCAAAGTTTTTTACTATCCAAACAACAGCACCAAGTTACGAATTACCGCAAGAACATGATGTCAACATATTTTATTCCCCAGTCACAGACACTGACTCTTAGCGCACTCACAAGTGATGACATCTGCCTTGGAAAAAAGCTGCGACTTCTTGTATTACATTCTTGGTCACATCCAATCTAACTCAGGTTGACTTAATCTTCTCACCTACGTTAGGCTTTTTCCTTTTTGTAGCATCGTGTACATCATGGCGAGATAATCAGATTTTCTGAAGCTACAGTGTGTTTCACGTTCAGCTGAACTATGAAAGCGCGTTCTAACTATGATAAATGCGCCTGATTTAGCAATATAAACAAATGTCATTTTGGTGCCAGGGCGGCTTATTGATTGACGACTTCTGTGGAGGTCCGTCGTTCGATTACCGTCTCTGAGATGACGATTTTTAGTTGGACCTGTCCAAGCCTTCTCCTTTGTTTAAATCATGTAAGTTACTAAATACAGTGATTCCAGAAATCATTTATTTCCAGTTTAAAAATGCTAACTTAACGTAGAAAAATTAAAAATTGTGATATGCAAAAGGAACAAACTATATTATAGTTTAATTCTTTGTAAAAGTGAGATTGTTTTTTGTGAATCCTATCTTTAAAAGTTAATTAATAGATATGAGTAACGAAAACCGAAATATAGTTTCTACCTTCTGGATATTTGGAATGAATTGCTGTGCCAAGCGAACTTTAATTAATATCTGGAATTATAGTCGGGAACATATACAAAGACGAATGCTTTCGATGACAATATAAGGTTAAGCGTTAATAATTAAAGGATTTAAAATATTATAAAGGAAGAATAGGACAGTTAGAACTTGTTCCTGCTAAAATATACCGATATTCAACCGGTCGTGCTTCAATGCATATTAAAACTATATTGATCAAAATATAAGCTGGTTATTAGTGTGAAAGGAGTCACTGCACAGAGAGACAGAGAGGGAGAGAGATAGTACACTGTCTCGTTCTTTAATTCTCGCTCGCTATGTTTACTCATTTCAGTCCTCACAGCTTCGGGAGCCGTTCTACTGACCTTCATAGTAGCCAGGAGGAGGTGTGTGCATCTCTGTGGCGATCTGTTTTACGTGCACAGTACATTCCCATACGAACTTAACGAACATAACCTCTATCAAATGATAAATTGATTTCACACATATCCACAATTTTTCCCCGATGCATCTCGGCAATATTTGCATACGTCGTGTTAGCTATAGTTTAGAGACGTTGGGACTGAATTTTCTATCTTTTTCTCACTTAATATGAATAAAAAAAGAAATGACTGTAGAAGACTTAATGTTCTAGCTAATTGATAATAGAATTAAACACCTTTAATTAGCGAAAAAGAAGCACTTTTTAAAACTGTCTTCACATTTTTCAGAGAAGTATACTAGCGGAATTCTGATACATAAATGAACTGAATGCATATTATAGTACTTGATTGATGTTATCACTCATAGAGAAATACATTTCTGTTTCCATGAAGTTGTTAAAATTCCTTTTCTTTTCAGCATAAATTATTTTTATGAGCCAATTAATAAAGAAATTATCAAATGCAAATCTTTAGATAACGTGTTATGCAAATTTACATACAAATCAGAGGAAAACTGAAATGTAAGGAATAAATGTCGTACAAAATACAGTACTGTGGGGAAAAGCACCAGTATGGTTAAAATTAATCGCACGAGTGACTTGAACATGTCGATGGACTTTTAAAAATGGTGGGGGAATGTGCGGCACAAATGATTCACAGATATCGGTAGAACATTTAAATGATAGGATTCAAAAAGCAAAACTATCATTTTCACCTAAAATATAGCCCTAGGGTTCCTAACATACAGCACTGCTTGGTTAACAACAAAGGTGAAACGCTTCGCTGAGAAAGATGAGAAAATGCTCTCTAAAGCAGGAGGGATGACATATATGGGGCCCAGTGTACCAGTGGTACTCCGCACCCTTTACTCAGCTTTTAGTGTGTTCCCAATATCAGGTGTATTGCAACAAGTGACATTTTGCAACTTTTACTGGCCAAAAGTTTTCTAAAACACTAAAAATTCGCGAAAAAAATATTTGAAATGCATATTACCTAAACTATTCCTCTTGAGCTTATGGTTAGCATTTTAAAACATTTATTAAGTATCTCTAAGCAGATAGATTTGTGATTAAGATGACGAAAAATTGTTTTAATACATAACATCCAGGCTATAGAAAGGTTAAGAGTAACTCGGTGACTATTTCCCCTCACAATATCTTTCTATTAACCCCATATACACTTAAAGACCTCTCACATTCAAAGACACCATTTCTGTAGATGGCTCATTAGCTGCTCAAAATAGAGCTGTTATCGTTCCGCAATACGAGTATTATTTCATTTTACATTAGAGAAGTTATAGGATGACAGTTTGATTACATACCTATTTGATGTACTGTCGACTAAAAAGCTAACAATAATTATTATTGTAAATAAAACATTATTTAATTATTATCAGTAGCCAGAAGAAATAAATGAACTTTAAGACTCCTTGAGCCGAATGGCTGCTCTTTATGTTCCCTTTTGTACCAAAACTACTACTCAAATTTAATCGACCTCAAGAACAACGTAGTAACTAAGGCTAAAATTACGGCAGACACAAAATTTAATGGCAGCTGACAGATGACCACTATATGATCAGATTATTCTCTTTCCCGTTGTGCAAATACATTTTGTGGGCGCAAACGATATTTACCTATATCGCTGGCTTTACACCGTGATTTCACAGCGTATTTAACTACACAGTACCGTAAGGTGTGACAAGCCTCTGAGTGTGTATTTTGTTAAACAGCTCCGCCTGCTACCCGCCATTAAATGTTGTGTCTGCTATAACATTTTCAACGGTCAACAGTCATCCATGAAGTTTGTCCCCATTATTAGATAATGATTTATACCTTACATAGTTTGATGGATTGCTATAAAACGTATTACAAAATATATTCGGATTTTCCCACTAGGCCATTTGAATGAATGACGTCAACTTTTTCGTTTGGAGGAGCAACAAATGTTTTTGAGGAGAGTGCAACTCAACGTGGAGTTCAGAAATTAATAGAATCGTGCTTGAACTGTCGAACTTACGTTGTACTGTCTGCACGATTATATGTATTGTTTAGTTCCGTCTATTCTCAGCTGCATATAGATCACAACCATCATATTGTTACAGGTGAAGGAAAAAAACCAAAAACAAAACAAATAGAAAAAAATGAAACTGAAGATTTTGGTGTTCCTAATGTTGCTGCGCACAGATTTTCCTTCTGGTTTACCCTAACCTCAAAAGTGTTATTTGATGAGTCAAGAGGTAAGTGGCAAGTATTTTAGAAATATTTTACTACATTTTAAAATTAATCTATTTGTGCATATTCTCTGTTTGTCTACTGGTAGAAAGTATGAAAAAAAAATGAAATAGCTGCCTTAAACAGTCTTTTAAGTAAAACAAAAATGTAATTAAAGAAACAAAAACTATTATTACGATAGTGAATGGAATATTCCTGTGTGTGAAAACTAGCAAACCCTAAATTGCTTACGTCATGATATTTGAATTTTATTGCCTCTCTGCCATGTAATATGCACAGAGATGTGATACGAAATCTGATAGGTTTCACCATTCTGTTCCTCCATTTTCACAAGTATGCTATCCGTATGGTTCTCTATAGCAATCCCTAAAAGTCATTTGTATAGACAGAAGGTTGCTAATAACATGACGTCATGCATTCAGATTGACTTGCAGCAAAACTCGAATAAATGTAATCATCACGTATTTTATCAAACTGTTCATCCTATATACTTTATACATATACTTTGATGGTCATATAAAATATATCCTTTTAGTAGGTATACCGTTTTGGTAAACATTGTTTCATGAACTCTTAGCGATCGACATCTCTTTACTTAGTCTAAGAGCTTCTTGCTGGGCAGGAAGCCCTGAAGATGCTTCTGCAAATCTTCTATATTATGTGAAAGCTGTCTGTTGGATGGAAAATCTGCAACGTTTTGTCTTGCTAAAGGCTTAGCTGTTAGAAATATCAATATAGATTGCTAACGATGAATCTTGCTCGTACTTCTTTGCTGGAATGAAGGAATCTATGGAAAACTTTAAGTATCTTCCTAATCATCTCTGATGGCTTCATAACACTCTTAATAATTGCTCCAGAGGTACGTATTTCAGTTCCAACGTTGCACCATTGGGAACGTTTGATTTTAAAGCTGTCTTTTAGGTTTATTCTTCAAGCAACACTACTGAAATTTATCAGTAGCATCCGAAGAGTCCTAAGTCTTGTGCTTCATCAAATGGTAATAGAGTTCTCAACAACTCTACGTGAAAACTTGGAATACAGCACCAGTTGTCCGTTAACTGCCACCGTTACACCATTTGCAGACCTTTGGTAATGGACTCCACGTGTTCCTTGGCCTTCAACCTGAGAGCCGCGATGGAGTGACTGCGAGGGTCGTGAGAGGTTGGTGGCGCGGAAGGAGGTGGTGTACTGGCGGACGTACCGTGAGGAGGTGGCGGCGGTGGTAACTTTCCAACAGCAGGATTCGGAGGCGGGGGCGGTGTGTTCTCGGGAGGCGGATGATGTGGCACGATGGGTGGCGTGAGGTAGCTTGGATACCCAGTTTGTGGATGTGACAGGAACCCTGGTAGTGCAGACAGCAATGGGGGCGCCAGCCAAGGGTCGACGGGTAACGCTAGACTTGAGCCTGCCGCCGCTGCTGCAGCAGCCGCCGCTCTACCCAGGGATCCTACAGAGTGGTACTCGTTAAGGCCAAGCCTAGCCGCCTCCATTTTCTCCTGCCGCCTCCATTTGGCGCGTCTGTTTTGGAACCATACCTGTAACATAGATACAAGACTCTTCAAAACGTGCTATGAACAATCTTCACAACTGTTTTACCATCTTACCGCATTGCTACAGGTATTCTACTTTAAAATACAGCGTTTTGTAGATATGTTGAAAAGTCCTCACGACCTTAGCTCCATATGTGTTCATTTTGACAAAAATACGTTATTTTTTCTTTCTTTGAGGTTTCCAGAATATAGTACTCATGTTTTAAATTGAAGATACCAGGTATTTTTTAAAAAATGTGACCAATGAGAAAAGCATGCCCGACATTTCAATGTTTCTATATTTTCCTCCCTTTTTATTTCTTATTAGCGTGGCTTAATGATTTTATCCCAATAAATTTTAGGTCTAGTTTGGATACTATAAAGGATCTAAAACAAACAAAATAAACACATAAAAACACGGGAAAACACTACACAGCATGTTGAACGAGCCAAATACCACAGGAAGAGAAGGAAGGAGAGAAAAGTCGTGCGAAAGTAACACGTTTCCTTTCTGTCAATCACACAGAAAATTGCATGACTGCTTTGTCGAAGATGGAGTAAGAAGGAAATGCGATTGGGCTTCGTAAAAGAAATGTGATAAAGATAACCGTGTGAATGAAAAGTTGTATGAATTTTTTGTAGAAGAGGGCGAAGTAGAGAAAGAAATATGATTCTGTTTCATAAAATAAAAGTGAGTAGAGAAAATCGTGTGAACGTAATGCGTTACATATCTATTTCAACCGTAGAAAATTGTACTATGATTTGTATGTTGAAGGGCGAGTAGGGAAGGATATGTGAATTTAATACGTAAAAGAAGAGCGAGTAGAGAAAACCATATTAATGTGCATGCTGTATAGTAAAAAGGATAGCATACAAACCTTCTCAATGAAAAAATGCATATACCTCAAGTGTCAGTTTCGAGGTGATTGGTCAAGCAATTTAGGAGTGCATACAGGACAAACATAGGTACAACTTTCAGTTTTATATACCTATGGGTATAGATTAACTGCATTGCATTCTGTGTTATTACACTGAAGAGTATATATCCTGAACAACATTTCAAAAACATTTATAGTCGGCTGGATTCCCCGATTTTGGCTCCTGGATGTTGAGAGCGAGTCAGTTATCTAGATAGCGGACTGCAGAAATGTAGCATCTCCCCCATTTTCTACACACGTGTCTCAGAAAACAGAGCTGCCCCCTAAGTTCAGTATTTATGAGCTTACGTATTTAAAAATCTGAGTTTATTGAGTTTATACAGTGGCGGTGTCAAAACGAGACAAATAGACAACAAGAGAAGTAAAGCAGAGCTAAAATATTCTCTCGTGTTATATTCATGGTTATACATTAGCCAATGCTTAATTTTAGTTTTAATTATGAGATTCATTAACCCTAGCAATGCCAAGCCAGAACTTATACTTTGTGACCAGCACTGGTAACGAATTATCTGAGAAATTTAAAAAACTAATTTATTTTAAAATTGGGTATTATATCTGGTCATGTTTATAAAGGTATAATTTAACATTGTTGAACTATTCCTTTTTTTACTTTTTTACATGGAGCACATTATACCCACAGGGCAGCATTTTACATGTTGTATATGATATTAATACACTGCAATTAAACATATTCCCCAGATGAAATACCACAATACATCCTTGTATGCGCAAGCTACAAAAACGCAAATGCAAACACCACAGTGCACCACTATACAAACAGGTGCTAGACACAAGACCACCAACACACGTCCACTAAGCGCCAGGGTTCTACAGACACTGCTCTTGGGACGCCATTAACGTGGGGAGTGGTAGAGGCAGAGTACAAACGGAGGCGATTCCACATTGAGCCAAATGTTTAGGACAGGGGTCGGAAAATATGCACTGTCTGATATAACGTAACACCACAGTAAAGGGCAAAGCAATACTTCGCGCTGCTTCAACCTCTCTCCTTCAAACAACGCGGGTTCAAAGGTACACAAGCAGCGATATAAGCCGCATCGATATGACATGGCTGTTTCTAACCCAGGAAAACGCAAAGGAACCTTCTTAGATATCTATGTTAGCAAAGTTAAAAAGGAGTCCTATCACAAAAGAGTTTATGATCTCCGAGCAATGAACCATTTTCAACTTTTCACAAATCCAAGATGAATTACAAACACCAATTCAAAATGATAAACAATGACTTTCTCTAACCAATATAATTTACTTTTAAGCAGTTAGCTGCTACACATTATTGTTACAAAAACTTATTTTTCTATTTACCTTATATTAATAGGGATACTTTTCTTTTCAGAAGACTCTAAAACTGTATTTTCAGTTAAATCTCGATACCCAATATTAAGTGGAATGTAATTATTATAAGTAGGCATTGTAGAAAACTGGAAGATTCAAGAAATACCTAGAAGTAATACGTGTAAATAGTGTCAAGCCTATTCTGGGAATATATCGATGAGCATGTAATTGTGTTCACTGTACGCAATGAAATATAGCGGTCAATATTTTATTTTATTTATTTTTTTTATTTTTTATTTTTTTTTTTTTTTTTTTTTGTTTTCTTTCTGTATTTCTTCCTTTTAATTTTTTTCTGCCAAGCAAAGCCTATGAAGAAAATACAAGCTTCTCATTATTTAAGATGTACTGAACCGAAAATAATTTGATTTCAGACCTGATCGGTCGATAAGTGCCAATTTTATACGTACTATTTGTGTTAGGCATTAACTTCGGGTGAAAGCTCTGTGTGTGTGCGTGGGTGGGTGCGTGTGAGTGCGTGTGTTTGATTTCACGAGGTTAGTAACTGAGTGTAGCTGTCTGCTAAATTACTTTTTCTGCAGGCCTTCACCTGTATTATGTCGATAAATAACTTCGGTGAGTTCTTGCTGAAAACATATAGTCGTTTCTTACGCTAGGATCTGCGGTTTTGGCCTTTCTGATCATATCACTTTTTCGGTGTTCGTCTCCTTAAGCAAGCATGGGCAGTTCCAATGGTCCACTGCACTTATGTGCCTTCTTGCCTCCCTCACGGCTATCCCTCCACTTCACTGCTGTTCAACTTTACTTTCGCTTAGACACACCACATTCGGTGGCGAGTTTTCGTCGAAGATCTGTTTCATGAAGAGTGGCATACAGAACTGTTTGTATGCTATAAAAAACAGGAAAGTTAGCTTTTTAATATGTGGATTTCATTTGCAATTTTCAATTTGGCCCAAATATGTCCTCTTTAGATAATAAGAGATTTGTCTGTGTGTATGTGTGTATGTTTAGAGGTATTCTATTTCGTTTTTCAAAGCTTGAACGCAATATTGAGCTTAAAATCAAACTATGTATTACGCTGATCAAACAGTTATATTTTTTAGGCTAAATAGCAATGGAACTTTACTATTGTATATTGTGAAAGAGAAACAATTTAGTATGTTAATCATAAGGCAGCATAAGAATATTACGTGCAATATCAGCATAGAAATTGTGTTGATAAATAATATTGGTATCACCGTATCCTAATATGTATTAAGTACGTGTATAATGCTCATAGATTGAATATTTTAGAATGTTAACGGTATATTTGCAGCACAAGCATCAACAGAAACTAGTACTGGGATTGATTTTACAAATTATTGTATTTGTTAATTTCTAAATTATATCCATACTTACATTGTTAAATAACGACAGCTACTTTTATATCTAGGAAATTCCTTACACATGGTAATTTATCCAGCATACTAGGACAAAACTTAAAACACTCCGTGTTTCCCAACGTTGCGTATGTTAAACCCTTGGTTGTTATTCCGAAGAGGTATGCGGTCTTATCAGTGGCTATTCCGACAGTCACACTTTCTCCCTGTCTGCAGAGAGTAGTGGATGTGTGGTGGGACTGTACCCAAGTTGCGTCGATCGTGTGCGTGTTGCGAGTGATCCTTGCATTTCATAACGTTATGTATATACTCTTAACAAGAAGTGGCTTTAAATACAACATTATTGACAACAAAAATCAGGTATGAAAATTTCATTTTCTATACTTAAGCATACACTGCGGTTTCGCAATGTTGTAGCACTTTTAAGTTTAAGCGAATTAAATAAAACACGTAAATAAAATATAGTTTTTGTTAAATAACCTGACTTTATGGATTATTTAAAACGAACATCCCAACATCAGTTTTTAGTCAATATATTGGAAAGATTGTATATAAACACAGTGACTCCACAACGTATTTATTTGCACTTTAAAAAATCTGAGGCGTTATTTTCTCTAAACTCTGTTGTTTATTAGTGGATGTAGAAAGTATTCTTCTGGAAACTTATTTCTTCTCTCTGCTTAAATTTAATCGAAATAAAGCTTTGCAGAAGTAATGCTAAGGAGCACAAAAATTACAGCTAAAAATATATTTCACCTTCAAATATACTTAATTTCTACTTGTTTTCAGAATATATATTACTTTGAAGCCAATGATATTAATTTTATTTTGTTGCATGTTGTTATGGATACGGAGGTAATAGCCACAGTCAAATGTTCCCAACGCTTTCCATCGGCGAAGTGCTGGCGAGCATTGCCATAATCCGTACTGCAAATTTGAGAATATTCGGATATTCTATACTGCTCAAATATTTGTAAAAAGCAATTCCATGCAGGTCATTGTACGCTTGCTTTAATAGCCTTGTAATTCTTTGCTGGTTACAGTCAGTGTAGTACACACTGTCCTAAATGCCAGACCCACTGCTGAGCAAAGCAAAGCAACTCGTGGCTGTCTTTTACGGATGTAAGGTGAACATTTTCATGGGTTACTCACGTCTAAATAAGCCATTTCTTTTATTTTCTCTATTACGTACAGTAAGTAAGGGAAGTATTGTATTTCATCCAACAATTTCACCAGAAATACATGCTTTGTGACCCCTTGAATACAAAAAAGGTACTTTTAAAAAAAGTTCTCTGTGTCTATGAACAGCTTAAGTCAAACATGAAAAATTAATTTAATATTAAACTTGATATTTAAGTTCAGCATCTCCCAGGGATGCGACATAAACTTTGTCAAGGAATTTCCCCCAGTCCAAATTATCCTTTACATAAAAGAACTTCGAAAATTTTGTTTCTCTCAGTAACGACTCAACGATTTTAAGATAGTGTCTGCTTAAAATATTTTGAACATAAATGAAATATATACACTATCGCTCAAAGCCTACTTTATTCTCATACTCCTCTTGCACCTACAAGATAGTTTCAGAAAATCTTTTATCTCGATTAATATGAAGTAGAATGGATGAATAAGTGTTTATTTTGATTAACATACTGCCTGAGATACCCGCACGATCAGTATTATCATATTTTAAATTTTCTGTAAAATAACCTAAAGTTCACTTTATTATCTGAATAAATGAGAAAACAAAGAACTGTCATGAGTTACTTCACAATACCTTCCTCAGCCCTCTTATACAAAATATTCAAAATGAATTTATGCTTCACCTACTTCTGCGATATGAAAGTTCCTATAAATGCTTTTGTTATAAATTTCGCTGTAGGAGCAAGTTAGAGCAATTGTCAAATATTTGACAACCGAGTCGCGTTGTGATAGCGTTTAAATTCCACTCGTTGCGTGGCTATGGGAAACAAATAGGGAATGAGCAGTTGAAAAAATATTAAAATATTTGAAAATTGAAACCAATAATAAACAATAACTTCGAAGCAGTTAATTCATTAAAAAAAAAACTTAATACTCTAAGTTTGTTTTTTAACAAACTCTACAACTTTTGTCACCTTCAGTTAATCATTTACGCAAAACTGCACTGGTTCATTCTATAGGAAGAGGACTATGGGCTATTCACAGAATAGTGAAGATATATTCACATCTTAATTGCCATGCTACCATCTTATAAGACTATTTTAGTCGAAGAGCTATTGAAACTAACAAAACATTTTCCACGAGAGAGAATGGTGCAAGAGGATTTTCTCGAACACATTCGTTTCCGAGCCTAAATAGTAAATTTTCTGTTGATCCATATTTCGTTTTTGGATTATGAGGTTCAAGCGTGCGTGCTTGCACATGTACATATATGCATACACCTGCAGTTTTTCTAACCTTTTTGTTTAGGAGACATCAAAACATTTTCCAGTGGGACTTCTAAATATAATTTTGACTTGTGTACATACTTCACATATCTACGATATAAATGATAGATGAAATAAAAAGAGAAGAAAATGAACAACAATTTTATTATGTATATCTTATATCTTATCAGAGCAGAATTTTATAAACGTAAAACAATTTGGAAATGAAAATCACAGTATTTGAAAGCTGCAATCTTTTGGTACCAAAATGGCATCTTTTACCAACGTTTACACAAATGTAGCGAGCGATATTGTTCGCTGCCTGATGTGGAACGGATCCGCCCCAACTGTCACTTGTCAGAGACAGTTGAACGCGGTTATCAGAGGGAAAGAGGAATGAAACTTTGATCACTGTTGCTAAACAGATCAGTACTTCCAACGTAGGCATCAAAATGTATTAATTATTTTAAATGCCATTTGACAGTGATAAATGCTACTTGACCTGTTACCATGTTTTTAATAAATAGGTGAACAAAATATCTAATTCTTTAAATTAACATTTTAATTTAGTAGGTAAATACATTAACATTTTACTAATTAAGTTACACCTAGCAAGGAGCTGTAGAAGTACTCTTGAAGGTCAATTAGAATATTAAGTTTGTTCGAATACAACGAAGACTGAATAGATTTACAAATGACTCGGAGTTACAGGTTATTGTAAAGCTCTTTCCTTCAGGGGAAAGAACTTTTTATAATTGTGTTAAAACTGTCCTTAAAAGCTAAACTGAAGAAGCCTGATAAATAGGATAAAGGAATCGAAATAGATTACCAGTAATCAAAAAACTTTGTCTCAAATTTCATGATATGATAGCTAAATAAAATGGCTGTTTCAAGATATGGCAAAGTTAAAGTCCCTAAAACATATACTACAACGTTTTACTTAAATAACTCTTACCTAAGATAGGTGAGGCTCTGAATTCGCTACTTCAGTAAAAATACACGTTTTCTTGATTTGTGTTTCGATGCCGTATATCTCAGAAGTATAAATATCTTCTTTTTTTTTTTTTTTTGTCCAGATCTATTATATTTAAGGAAGCTAAAGAAGCAATTATTTATACTGGCTATCTCACTCTTACGGCATCACTACTTTTGAGCAATACAACGCTACGATACGTGTTTCAACCAATCACGGCTGCTTACCCCACGGTCTGGTCCGGATTTGAACCCGCGACCTTGGTATCAATAGGCCACACCCAGACCGACACCGATAAGGAGTGAACATGATTGCTGCTGAGCATTTGTTCCAAGAGCTCAAAAGCCCTCGATATAACATTGGAAGTTAAAGGCGTATGTAAATGGAACATTGAAAAATAACATAATATCAAACAATAAAAGGAGAAATAAATAGTATTTGGAAGCAGTTTGACCAATTAATTTAATAGGCCAATTAATATGTTATTGTATTTATTTCTTGTAATGTTTATATAATTTATGTTAATCGTGAGACAGCCGATTAAATCTCATTTGATAAATCAAAAACTCCAGTGAGCTTACTAAAGAAATATTTTATTAACGCACATTTCTGATTATTATTATTGTTATTACTATTATTATTATTATTATTATTATTATTATTATTATTATTATTATTATTATTATTATTATTATTATTATTATTATTATTATTATTATTATTATTATTATTATTATTATTATTATTATTATTATTATTATTATTATTATTATTATTATTATTATTATTATTATTATTATTATTATCATCATCATCATCATCCAAGATTTTGACCTATCACACTATATACTGATTTTTCTCTAAATAGGTGGAGGTTGTCTTCATTCTTTAAAATTGTTTTTCAACTGATAAATCATGAATGGAAAATAAAAAACATACATAGAAAGACGTAAAGGTCATTAAAATGTACAGTTTAAATGAAACAATCTTTCCTGAACCACTATTTCTGTTAGTATGTTAGATCTTATATGTGATATTTTATCGTAGGATCTGTAAATTTTCGCAGGAAGTTTGTCATTAGACAACACACCTTTTACAATTGTCATTTATTCTTATCTAAAAAATCGACTTGTCTTTTGTGACATGAACAATTGAATATTATATTTCGCACATTCCGTACTACCTAGGTAATTGGAAAGTACTTCAAACTTTTTAACGCTTATTTTTAAGTGATTAACTTCTCTTTACAGGTCTCGGAACTGCAGATATTGTGAATAAAGGGGGTGAAAATGTTCGAAGTTCCCGAGCAGAGAGTTATTCACATTTTAAAAGAATTAGGGGCAAGCCTGAAAAACCATGTCCAGGCAAATCGAGCAAGCAAGAGTTTTATATGAATACTTTGGCGGACCGCATCAAAATTAGTTGTAAATTTAAAAAATATGAAGTGATGGTTGAGATGTTAAGAAATGAAGCATTGCTATAAGGCTGTGCCTTTCATTGTAAAATTTTCGTATATCCACAGCAGGACACTTTATTAAGCTAATATTGAAGCACCATGATCAGATATATGCCCTTTCAGCCTCTTTCTCCTCCTCTTCCCTTCTCACTCTCTCCCCTTCTCACTCTTCCCCTCTCCTACTCTCCCTTACTCTCTCGCTTTTCTCTCCCTTCTACCTCTCTCTCCTTCTGCCTCTCTCCCTTTCTGCTTGTCTCCCATTCTCTCTTTCTCCGTTTCTCCCTTATCTCTCTCTCCCATTCTCCTCTCTCCCTTCTCTTTCTCTCTCATTAGAAACTCGGTGTCTTTGAAATCGTATTTGACCCCTTTCGGTTTGCAGTGCAGCCGGACTGGTGATAGGCGTACAGAATCGCCACATTGCTCCAAGGAAGGAAGATTCTATTCTTAATTTCATTAGTAGTGCCTGTAATACAGGGAGTGCTTTTTCTGTAGTCGTCTTCAGGTAAAAGTCTCAACTTGCCATAGATTATTCCCCTAGTTAAAGGTGGTTCATAACAATGTAGGGTCGTCTCCTTAGCACGGTGGTATCGCTGCTGCTTTCCAAGTGGGGGACCCAGGTTCCGTTCCCAGTATCGGCGTGGGGATTTTCTCCTGCTGAGACCTTATCCAGGTGCACTCAGCCTCATTAGGTTCTTGAAGAGCCAACTGAGGAGCTACTCGTCCCTGGTCGAGAAGAGCGCATAACCGGCCGGTGTTTTTTATTAATTCCACCCCTTAATTTGCATTATTTAATGTAATAAAGAGCAACAAATGGACAAAAATCCAAATAATAACATAATAAACTACACTACTTACATGAACTATTATTTATATTTCAAACTAAAAATAAAATCAGAGTACTTGTCATTCACACTGGTTAAGAAAAATTCTTTTTTTTTTTTTTTTTTTTTTTTTTTTTTTTTGTTCACATTCATAATCGATTAGCTATATGCACTTATCTCAGGAGCGTCATCATTTAGGGTTTCCAATGAACAATTTTATTATTTATGCCTTCATCATCATATCATCATCATCATCACGTGCATTCTCGTATTTCGAAAATAGTGGTCAAGCCCAACATGCCAGTAGCTTTGTGATAACAGTAATACAGTATACAGAAACCAGGCATACCTCTTAACATGGCATGAACATAATGCATAAACAGCAAGTATGTATATCGTACACGGGGACCAGGAAAATCTTACGTATTAATGAAAAAATGTGTAACCTAGCATGTATACTTGAACTGGATATTGTCCAAGTTCGTTTAAAAAAGTAAAAGAATAATAATAATGATAATAATGATAACGATGATGATAACAGAAAACTTAAAATACCGTGAAAATTTGTCCCAAAAGGAAAGTAGCCGCTTTCGAAGCAAATTATATGTGGGAAATCTGAAGCATATTATTCCGCTAATTTTAAGATGAAAGGTGGGTGTTCTGCGTGTATGTAACCACACACTGCTTTTGGGTTACAAACTGGCGCATGCCTCAGTGCAGCCTGAATTTGGTCATTCTCCCGTTAAACTGTCAGTAAACATCCACTCTGCCAGACTGTTTACATTTGCCCACCGATTTGTGACCATAAGTTTGGCTGACTTTACATTCTATTTAGTTTATATTTTCCATATTCTCACATTAAATTCTGTTTTCTCTCGTTTTCATTCAGCATTTCCCTTACTGATGCATTTTTGTTAGTTCATTTTGATGCTTAGATTACCACCGAACATTTATATTATGTAGTTTTATAGTTATAAGACAATTCTAGCTCGTAACGAACGGACTGTTTCAATTAGTAGTTGTGGGACTAAGGGCGTTCAACTACTTGGTCATCAGCGCCCTTATAAGGACGGATCATGGCAAAATTCAGAGATAAATTTCAATGTAGAATAAAAATACTGTTAAAAAGCAAGTACACATACCAGACAAAGAGGTAAAAACCAGAAATAAAACACTATAAAATGTCGAAAAGTATGACATTTGGATATCTAAAGTCCTAAATCCTTAGGTTCATCTTTATTGTGGCCAGAAACTTCAAAACTCATTGGACCCCTTGTTGATCATCCATAGGACATCTGCAAGTTAGTCTCCAGACTGTTTCATTAAACGGTTTTGCAAAGAACGTCTCATGTAAGTAACATTTTATATTAAGTAAATTCTAAATCTATCATCTTTACAAATTTTTAAGTGTATCTGCTGACAATTGTCCAGAAAATTGAAGTTCTTCTCAGAAGTTATGTATTAGGTTAATTATATTTAGTATGTATTTATAACCGTATTTCGGAGAAAAGATCATGTCTTTAGAACGTAGATTATCTACAATATTCTTTTCTCAAAATGGTTATTAGTAAAATATAAATTCATACGCCACAATGTGCCAGTTTTGCTAACCTACATTTCCAAATTGACGCCTCCGTAAGTGAGTTAAGGGAGTGAAATTTTGGTCAAAATTGTCAAAAAGTCGAAAATTGTTTTTTTAGCTTAAAGTGTTCCTGAAATACCTGTGCATTTGGATCAGCTAACATTTTTCATATCCCCCACTCTATGTGATCATTGCGGCCCTTTCAAATAACGCTCTTCCCTTAACGTACACAGGATGCTCCTATATAAAAGCCTGTTTTTCTCAAAACTACATTTCTTCACATTCCAAAAGAAGGTCGCGCCTGAGTTTTGCTTCAAATTCAATGAAAATTTCCAAAAGTATTCATAAATAGCAGCTAAACAAAACTATGATTCAATATTGTTCTGCCAATATAAATGAATTTTGAAAAGTCAATAGACGCGAGCTCTATTTTGAAAATGTGCCCATTAAATTCATAAAATAATTTATATATCATAAACGAGTTATCCAATTTGAATGAAATTTGGTGTACCTCCTATTCTCATATAAATACAAACACAGTAAAAATTTCAGAAAAATCTATCAAGAAATGTGGGACTTTCAAATTTCATTCCCAGTGTCCCTTAAAGGTTCCTTAAATTATAATCGTTTTTTCAAGAACTATTAAGACTGTTTTCATAATTTAAAGTAAGTTTTTCGTCACCTAACGAACATGTTGTCCAGCGATGACCGAAATCATAACGGTAACTTGGTTTATCTCATGATTTTGAAAACTGTATGTCGTAAATCTCGTACAAGTCCTGAGGAAGGAACAAAATAGTACAAATAAGTTATAAAAAGAAATGTAGATCATCTAAATCTTCGCAGATAAGAACAAGCAATGCACAGAGCCTTTACTGATATAGAAAGGTGCCACGTGGCATACTCGGTCTTGAATCCTACGCGCTAGGATTCAGTTATTTCTAGCTACACATCACAGCTTATCTTTTTCATTCATAATTTTCCCAATATTTAGTTTGAAGTCTAGTGCTTGAATATGTCTTTATATAACTTTAAGCTCTATGGACCTCGGGTTCATCAGAGTTAATTTCATTAATTTATCGTCTATGTGAGACAATTAAGAATGTTAAATTCTATTATTAAAAAAGCTACAGTTGACAAATTAAAACCTTGATCAGTTGTTTCTCAATCAAAAGCCGCCGAAATGGTCACAGAAAACAAAATTAACTACAATATAAGTGAACAATAAAATAAAAAGAACTAAACGAAGAAAAAGAAAGAAATAGAGGAACGAAAAGTGACATAAAAAAGTAAAGTATCATATCTGGACTACAGCAACATTACACACGTTTACAAGGAAATTTAAATTCTCGAAAGGTCAGAAAAATGTTACATCTCAAATTATAAATTTAAAATAGCTTAGTGGGGAGGGAAAGCGAAACATTGATTGTTTATTGTAACGCTTCGTTCAAAAGACTTTTTCTCTTAACACTGCTATGAACTGCAACATGTAACATACTTGAGTTAAAAGGAATGACTACTACGCCCAACAATAATAATTTTGTATTCATTATTACCGTTGAACCTAGTTACTTGTTGCAACTCCCCTTTACAATATCGCCGGGAATCTCCAGGCAGCAGTTTTTTGCTTTATGTTTCCACACTGATAGAATGTTATGAAAATATAATACGCATGAAACCTGGTTACCTAAACAAATTACGTTTTGAAACTCTTACACAGAGCCTGATATTCGCGGTTATGTACACAGCCCTTTCTATACCTTGTTTTACTAACGCAACTTAACGAATTTTAAAATGAGTATAAGGAGCAACCAGTGGCGTACAGACAGTTTTGTATCCTCATAGGTAAGTCTCTTTTAGGAAACTTTCGAAACGAGACAAAGATTTTGTGTTTGGGGAATTTTTTGACTCCATAAATGCATGTTACTTCTGAGAGAAGCCAAGCCTGCCATTTAAGATTTTTCCAGTTTATTCCTTGCCCCCCCCCCCTCACCCCTCATTCAGTTATCCATCCCACATGTTTACATTTGCGTCAATAAAAATAAAACTGCTAATAATATTAAAGTAAATCTTCATAAATAAGAAGAGAAAGAGGAATGTAACTAACACAAACTTTTTATTTCGGAAACAAAATGGCAGTTAAATGGGTACGTCAGTCTATCCATCCGTCCGTCTTTTATTACAGTGAATTTAACACACGAAGCAACTTTCTCTCTTTCTCTCTCTGTCTTTTTTCTGTATCTCTCTCCTTACCTCTCTCTCCCTTTCTCTCCCTATCTCTTTCTTTCTCTATCTCTCCCTCTCGCTCCCTCCCTCTCTAATTGCTAGCATTCCTTACTTACTAAGCCCAAACTAAATGGTAACACCTCCAGTCATTGGTTTTAAAGAAATGCCCTACTCAGATTACTGGTGTATTTAAAGCATCACTGCCCAGCCTTCACTCTTATGTATTCAGGACATTACCTTGTCGCTCCAGCCCCTTTCCTTCACTTTTTACATGAAATGTTTCCATTTCACTTGTTCAGGTAGCCAACTATTAGAGAGGTTTGCTTTTGAATCCCATGATTTGTCATTGCTTGGCGAAAAGTAGGTGGAGGCAAATTTGTCCTTCCCTTTTGGCATAAGGCTGGGCATCACTGCTTTGGAAAGATGTTCACTTTCCGAAGTCCCAAGCTTTAATCAGCCAAAATGACCTTGTATTTTTATGTGGTTTTTCCAGGTCTATAGACGAATGCGAATGTGAAGGTGAATGTTTACTTCCAGGATTTGTTTTCTTAACTGTTTCAGCGTGCAATCTCCACTTGACTTACATGGTCTCGTCGGGAGCTTTGACCTGTTGAGTGTAGGTTAGGGTTTAATCACGTCTATCTTAAAACACACGCATATTCACTCTCATAAGCATGCTTCCAGACTCCGTGGAGATACGAACTGATTCTGATTAAAAGAAAAAAATGCGCTGTCCCAACCGGAAATCAAACCCGTGACTTCTGTATTAACTTTGGCACTGAGTAACTGAGTAGGTCCTAATATTTCTTCTTTACCTAATTACATTTCCTTTATTAGGACTTACACCCCTAGGACTTACAAGCCAGTACCTAGGGTCAGCCGCCTGTAGGGGAATAGACAAACCTACGGACCGGACAGTGAAGACTTGGAAGCGGTGGCCAGCCCAGCATCGAGTATGATAGTAGGAAAGAGGATGGTATGAAATGCAGGTGAAATCGATGAATGCAAAGGTTGTGATGGAGCATTTGGTGGAATGAGTGGTGGGGGAAACAGAAGAAAACCCACTCGCCACTTCGTCCACCACAAATACCGCACGCGGGTCCCTGGGACTGAACCCGGGCCTTGGTGATAGGCGAACCAGTGTAAATTTCGCTTCATTGAAATCCTCAAATGTGCCAGATTACATGACGTCAAAAAATTGTGAGATTGTCACTAAATTACCGGAGGTACACATCACCCTTTAGTCTCCAGTAGGACCTTCGTCGGGGCGGTACTTCAAGAAGTACCTATTTGTGTCCTGACATGATAATTTCTAAATTATGAATCATACATGTTCATTATACCTATATTTTTGTGGTAATTACAGGCACAAAAATGACTCTCGTTTACGAAACAGAAAGCTGTCTGTGATAAGAAGTAAATAAACCACCTACACCATTTTAATATATTGACTAAAAAGCAATGCGTCTATATCAGTAATTTAAGTTTAAAAACCCAACAATTTGAAGATCTGGTAAAAACATTTAAGTATAACCTTGAATCTTCTTTAAAATCCTGTTTGGAGCCACCCGGTAGGCAGGAAATCAGACATATTTTTCTCCTAGACAAATAATAGCACATTACTTGCAGATATCCTCATTTTCGGAATCTATTTAAACAATATTAAAATCGCGCTTCGTGCACTCCGAAACTTTCTATTGCAGACAAGGTCTTGTCTGTATTGTTAATCTACGAGTATCAAAAGTTTAAAATATGATGAAGGATAGTCTATTTTAAAAGCCTACCGGGTTCTATAACTCCAGTACACAAATTTGTGCAGTGATTTGACTAAGTAGCACTTTTGCACATAATGAGTTGGAAATAAAGGATGAAAACAGATTTTAAAACTTTCATAGTGCTATATGATTGAAAATAATGACTTATTAGTCTTTGGAGGTTGTAAAGCAAACTATGTTTTTGCCATGTACTACAGTTGTAGGTACAATATTTTGACTAGGTGGTTAAATAGTGCACATTTTTACATAAAGAGTTTAACATATGAGACGTAGCTTATAATTTTTGTTGGGTTCTGTAGCGTTATCTAGACAGGCTGCTTGTTGATTTCTCGTATGTTAAAGCTTGAAAACAGGGATGGAATATGAGAGTTGCGGGTATTTTGTCCTTAATTGTATAGAAGATTATTACTATTGCTAGAGGTTGACCCGTTTATTCTCTATTCTCCCCAGAGATTGAAAGTAGGTATAAATGAACAGGTGAACGTGCGGTTGTAATATATAAAACTGAAGAAATAAATGCAATTGCGCAGGAGTTAACACCATTGTCGCTATGACAGTATGTTTCAAAGATACAGGCTTGATATAATAATACATAAATGGAACAATAACAATACTAATATATTTAAAAACTCACATGTACCAAATTTTGTCAACAACGTACCAAAATTACTCTGCATGTGATCTGCATGATATTCATCCATTTGATATTCATATTAAATACAATGACTGAAGTCGAGTGATGTGAATATGAACGTCTCTAATTTTAAAATTAGAGCTCCCTAAGAATAACAGTGAAATAATGAAATCTTATTCATCTGATTGCCCTCCCCATTTGGAGGACTGCCACATCCTAGGACTTACAAGGCCATGCTTGTTATTGTTCTTCCGACAGCCTATTAGATTAGTTGTAGAAAAATGTATTAAGGTTATTACAAGTTTTTATTCTTAAATCAGTATTAATATTAAATAGTATTAAATAAATATATATTAGTTATTACGCGCTCGCAAAAGTATCGTCATATGAAACCCTCTCGTAGCATTATTATAGACAATACTGCCATCTACGTTTTCCATTGCTATTTACTGTATTTAGAGTAAGTATATTTGTTCACTGAATGAGAAAGGTGGCATTAGACAGTAAATGCTTGTTGCGCACGCCACTGAGAAGAAAACTGAAGATCTACATGCGGGAAGAGAATGTCAGCGGAGCGCTTTATTAAATCTTCGTCAATTCTCATATGAAACTCATTTTCAGGCAAGTTTACGTTTTTAAAAGGCTGCCAGAGGGCAGCGTTTACAGCAAGGAGATTAAAGAAAATTGAAACGAAACTGAAATTTCCTGCTTAGAAAAAAAGAAACGAGGAAGAAGTTAGGGGAGAGTGGAAGGGGAGGGACAAAAAGAAAAGAGTAAAAACATGGAGCGAAAGGAGGTTGGTTGGGGAAAAAAGGCAGAAAAGGAAGCGGGATTTCATATTGGTAACTTGTTTAGAGGGTCTCTTTTTGAAGTCGTGTAGAGGGGGAATATTGTAGTGGAAAAGTTTGCGGGTTTCACGTGTTACTTCCTCGTAGACGTCGTCGACAATGTATTTATTGGTGTTGGCGTTTTCCCTTTAAGAACAGCTCCAGGTCTTAGAAAAAAAAGCACTCCTTCGCAAGTTTCCTCTTCTCTCTTTTTTCTTTGGTGATGCAGAACGCAATCTTTTATAAAGGAAGGTGTGGGAGGGAGGATAAGAAAAAAGTTTCTTTATTAGATTTTCTCAATTTGACACAGCTTCAGCAAGCCATTACCCCACGCGAAGAATTGCACTAAATTGTCAATTAATGTATCAGTTCAAAACCAATTTGGCCGAGTTTGAAGCACTTGACTGCGAAAAGGGGCGAGAGAGGTGGAGGAAAGGGGAGAAAAGAGAGGCGCTGGTTGGCTGCTGGGGTTGTATGTGCGCGGGGGTTGCAGGCGCATCCCTTAACCCCCGGGGGTTGTGATGGTTGCCCTTGTTGTCATGGACGGTCTGTTGCGAGAAAATCCAACTTCAGGTTGAGGTTTTGTGCCAGAGATTTCATAAAAGTCACTACACTCTCGTTTTCGATAATCGAATTGTCACACACAATAAAGTTCCTGCAGTGGTTCAGAAAAATAGAGAAGCACCGTATTTGGCTGTACAGACATAAAACAAACATGTAATGGGAAGTTAGTAAGCAAGTTCACCATTCTTACTTAGGTATTCTTACATAAAATGAAAATCGTCAAAAAATACTATTATTTTTTCATCAGTAAGATATTGGAAAATTAGAACGCTTAAGTTATCCTTTTTAGACTTTCTTAAAGGAAATAAAAAGTCGTCAAGGAAAAAACCTTCTTTCGTAAGTGGTACATCAAAATATACGTTATTAAAATTGTGGTGCCTATACAATTTAGTATGAACTAATATGCACTATTATATTTTAATATTGTACACTGTAATTCCACGAACTTTTAATGAGGTTTTAACTCTACATCTAAAATTGTATAACAGGCTATGCAAATCAAATTACAAGTAAACTCTTTCTTCTGTCAGTGGGAAAGAAACAGAGAAGCTGAGAAAGCTTTTGTGGAAGAGTAAACCCAAATTATAAGACACAAAGCTTATGTTGCAGTATTTGTTGTCCCTTATAATGTATAGCTACTTGAATTCTCCATTATCTCAGATAATACTGGCACTCTTCTTATAGTTATTTAGTTGCTCCATATAGCTAGGTTTAAATTTCATGTTTAGTGTTTCGACCAGTAAATACGCTATGAAAAAGTCTGATGTGTTATACCCACTTGCCTTTCTCTACTATTATACAAACTATTGTTAAGACACCTATTGCTCTATATACTTCATGTTAATCAATATAAATATTTGAACATATTATCATATTGCGAATTTTCTTGTAGGTGCAAGCGAAATATGGGAATACAGTAGGCTTTAAATGACAGTCAGATCTTTTAAAGCTGGTCATTATTGAAGTCTTTGAAATTCAATTTTGTTTTTGCATGGCCAAGGGACAAAATGAATAAGGGCTTTCCATTTAAGAAAAATATGAAACGTTGGAAAATTCAGATATACGTATAACAAAGAATATCTTGGAAATGGTTCACTCCTCAAAAAAATGTATTTTAGATAAATTGTGTATTAAGATTCTATCTATCCCTTTTGGTTTACCAGTTATTATGTGAAAGTAATCCAGAATGAAGAGGACTTTAAGGATATTCCCAGAAATGTCAAGATTAATATTTCAATTGTCAAAAACATACCTTAAACATATAATACTTTAATCAAGATCCATTTGGAGCCATTTTTAATGAAATGAACATTTTTTAAAAACGTTCTACGTAAAGGATAGTTTGGAGTAGGCGAATTTTCTTGAAACACTTCGCGTCACATTCTTGGATGATCCTCAACTTAAGTACCATGTTTGGTATCTTACCGGCTTTCCTTTTTGAGCTATGCTGCTTAGACACACGTGCGCGCGGACTTTTTTCTAAAAATGTTTTTCTGGGAGAGTGCAGGGGAACTCAAAATATGTATTTCTACTGATTTTGCTATCGAAATTTTGGATTTAATGTAGTGCCTACTACGCACGTGTTAGTTAATTACTGCTGTAATTATCTTGCGAAACAAAATATATACTCTGTTCATCAAGAGATTAGAGGAGATATAAACAAAGCACCGGTTTGTATCAGTCCGCGGCCACGTGCATTCACAATGACGCAACACAGTTACCTACCGCTACGCGTAGGTATAATATGCATTTTACACCACTAAAAGGATATATTTACTTGATCCAAATAACATATAGCACATGGAAATTAACTACTACTTACGTCATCTCTGTCCACAATAACACTTTTTCATTTCCTGCTCACAATCTAGAAACCAATCTCCAGAAGCAGCTTGTGGAGGGAAGTTCGTTTTAATTTCATCACGTCTTCGATAGCAAGTTCGGGATACATCTCGCAGAATTTGTTAAAAACGTTCAATATTGTTGTCTTTTCACCACTTCGCAACGGTTTGCCGCGCTTATGTTTCACAACACTCACTTGTTCCGCCATGTTACTTTCATACTGAATAATGCGCGCAGAATGAAATACGCTGGTTACAGATTCACCTAACTGCGTATTCTTACACTTTAACTCTGTTTAGTACACTTATTTTATGCTTTAGCAAACCTTTCAGACCTCAGTAACAGTATTTCTTCAAGGGACTATTTACATGGCGAAAACGGTCAAAAGGGCGCGCTGAGGTCAAAACGTCTCCTCTAATCTCTAGATGAACAGAGTACAAGACAGTCTGACGAGACCGTCGTACTAGACCGTCCGACGAGACGCTCTTGTCTGGCGAGAATGTCTTGCCTGGCGAGACAGATTTGTCTGGCGAGACAGTCTTATCTGGCGAGAAAGTTTTGTCCGACAACACTGCCCAACGAGACCGTCCAACGAGGCGGTCTTGCTGGCGAGACAGTCTTGACTGGTGAGACAGTCTTGTCTGGCGAGACAGTCTTATCTTGACTGTCCGACGAGACTATCCGGAGAGACCATCCGACCAGAGCGTCCGACGAGACCACCCGACGAGACTGTCGAGACTTGTCAGATCACTGACGAGACTGTGACGAGACTGTGTGACGAGACTGACTTGACGGCCAGACGAGACTGACTGACTAGGCTGTCTGACGAGACTCACGAGACGGCCTGACGAGAGTGGTTCACGAAGCTGTCTGAGGAGACTGGCTGACGAGATTGTCTGACGAGACTGTCTGGTGAGATTGACCGACAAAAACCGTCCAGGGAGACTCCGACAGCACTGCCCGACGAAACTGTCCAACGCGGTGGTCTTGTGTGGCGAGACAGTCTTGTCAGTTGAGACAGTCTTGTCTGGCGATACAGTCTTGTCTTGACTGACCGACGAGGCTGTCCGACGAGGCTGTCCGAAGAGGCTGTCCGACGAGACTCTCCGAAGAGACCGTCCGACGATACCCCCTGACGAGACCACCTGACGAGACCACCTGACGAGACCACCTGACGAGACGGTCTGACGAGACGGTCTGACGAGACGGTCTGACGAGACGGTCTGACGAGACGGTCTGACGAGACGGTCTGACGAGACGGTCCGACGAGACGGTCCGACGAGACCGTCCGACGAGACGGTCCGACGAGACCGTCCGACGAGACCGTCCGACGAGACGGTCCGACGAGACGGTCCGACGAGACGGTCTGACGAGACGGTCCGACGAGACGGTCCGACGAGACGGTCCGACGAGACGGTCCGACGAGACGGTCCGACGAGACGGTCCGACGAGACGGTCTGAGGAGACGGTCCGACGAGACGGTCCGACGAGACGGTCCGACGAGACGGTCCGACGAGACGGTCCGACTAGACGGTCCGACTAGACGGTCCGACGAGACGGTCCGAATAGACGGTCCGACGAGACGGTCCGACGAGACGGTCCGACGAGACGGTCCGACGAGACGGTCCGACGAGACCGTCCGACGAGACCGTCCGACGAGACCGTCCGACGAGACCACCTGACGAGACGGTCTGACGAGACGGTCCGACGAGACGGTCCGACGAGACGGTCCGACGAGACGGTCCGACGAGACGGTCCGACGAGACGGTCCGACGAGACGGTCCGACGAGACGGTCCGACGAGACCTTCCGACGAGACGGTCCGACGAGACGGTCCGACGAGACGGTCCGACGAGACGGTCCGACGAGACGGTCCGACGAGACGGTCCGACGAGACGGTCGACGAGACGGTCCGACGAGACGGTCCGACGAGACGGTCCGACGAGACGGTCCGACGAGACGGTCCGACGAGACGGTCCGACGAGACGGTCCGACGAGACGGTCCGACGAGACGGTCCGACGAGACGGTCCGACGAGACGGTCCGACGAGACGGTCCGACGAGACCGCCTGACGAGACCGTCTGACGGGAGTATAATGAAACTGTCTGACGAGACTTTCTGAAGAGACTACCTCACGAGACTGCCTGCCGAAACTGTCCAACGAGGCGGTCTTGTGTGGCGAGACGGTCTTGTCTGGCGAGACGGTCTTGTCTGGCGAGACGTTCTTGTCTGGCGAGACGGTCTTGCCTGCCGAGACGGTCTTGTCTGTGTGTGTGTAAACTTAATAGAAATAATCATCCGGATGGCCAAATATCCTGAATGACCAAAGGCCAAAAAGACTAAGTGGGCACATTGTTATTCTAACGGCTGCACCGTACCAAGCGGTGTGGTTATACGATGATGTGTGATGCTCGCGTTAGGGAGGTTCTGGCTTCGATTCCTTGGGCCGAAGATTTCATGTGATTTTTCTTCGTTGACATGGCGGATGCTAGGCTGGTTTCTTTTTTTACTTTCCCTCATTTCCTATTATTTTGGTTCCTTTGAAGTTCTCCTCGATCCTACAAGAGGCAGCCTTCCTTCAGCCACCTCAGGTGGGTCAACTTTTCCCCATTTCTGCCAGGGGTAAGCCTTCTCTGGCCATCCCACCGGTATCAAGGTTGGATTCTTTCGGGACTTGTGCCTCTCTCGGCCGATTTGCCTGCACATCAACAGTTCCTTCTGGAGGAGCGAGGTGCCCCCTCCTGATCGTAGTCCATCGTCGTCCATCTCGTATTAGATAAATGGGTGATTTCTACATGTTAGTTACTGGAGTGTACTCAGGGGGCTAATTCATGGAATTAATTCAGTTTTGCCACAATTTCTCTATTCAGTGACATCTGAATCACTTACCTCCAAATACTGAGTGCAATATCTTCGGTCATCATATGCTAATACATTTATTTTACAAATATATATCTACTATTGTATTAAGTTCAGTGATGGTGATACGTGAAATAACCATATAAGTAGTTTGTACGGCCTGAAATAAAGGTCAAAACTTAACACATAAGTAAAAAGAAAGATGTCCATACATAATCATAAATGAAGTAAAGTAAGAAAACGTCATTGCTATACTTTCTCTTCCTTCTGTCTTCATAAATCACTTGCACACAGCTCATCTCTGTCATGTGGGCATAGCAATATATCTCACACTAGAATGAATGAATTACCTTGATAAATTTTTTTTCCAGAGTTATGCCTAATCCTCATAAGACGAATATCCAGTAGCTGTAATCTCGGGAATCCCCGAGCCCATTTGAGCATCATTCCGACCATTTAGTTCATTCTCCGTCCGATATAAGCTACTCAGTTAAAGAAGTTAATAAATCATCAAAATAAGCAAGAAATATGCCATCCTGATGGATAACTGTTCCTTGATGACCTAAATTCCCCTCCCCCGATCCACGCCCCAATGGCTTCCCTGCTTAATTTCAACAAATAGGTACACAGAGTGCCAAAGAAAATCTCACAGTGCCTCACGTCTATGTCATATTCTTTATCGTTGTGCGCAGCCATAGCCATTTCATTGGTTGCTTTAGGCCACAGTGCAGATGTGTGCTATTTTTGGTAAATAGTTACACCAATAACCACAGCAAAGATTAAAAGATGGCGCAGAAACGAAACATATGTTTACGCTTTCGATCATATTGGCTAAAAGAGAAATTGGCTAAATACATTCAGTTCGTCATGCAGCCTCCTATCATGATTGGTAGCCATACCTTATCGGCTAGTTCAGGGCACGTCTTTGAAGGTGTTAAAGTGTAAGGAGAAAACTTAATGAGCGCCCAGGTTAACGGTCAAGCTCATGCACAAGGACCCCAGAAAACGATACAAAATCGGCGCTTTTTGTACAAAGCATTGTCCTTTTTATGCTAAATACGCCATATCTTCAATTTTTAAAAGTCCTTTGTAATAAATATTTTTGTAAATATAAAATGCCTTTAAAAATCATTTAAACGAGTCTCACTGAGGTATATCTTGTAGATTCTATTTTGAGTTATTCCCGCAAAATTCCATTTTTATTTATATTTTCGTTATTTAAATATTCGATACACCTTATTGGATTGCTCTCAATGGATTCATGGTTCTTAAACACAGAACATATTCGTATCCGAGAGCAAGACAAGGTTCTATTTAGTTTATGGATGTATTATTTCGTCGCTTATGACAAGGACGGGGATGTTTATGCTAAAAAGCAAGCACTTAAGATCGAAAAAAATGAGAAAATATGACGATTAATATGACCTAAAGTTTTTGGGGTGCATTTTCGAAATGTTCAAGAATTTAATGCTGTTCAAATTAATATTATATTGAAAAATTACTTTAAAATTCAGGCACACTCAATAATAATTAAATGATATTAATTTTACTGTTGCATTTTAAATTTATTTAATTGCTCAATCCAGAGCTAACCCTCAGCTCTGCACAGAATGAAATAAATGTCACCTTTTGCAGGGAGGTCAGAAAGAAGAGTTAAAGTAGCAAATTACATACATTATAAAGTTTTCAAAAAGGAACGATTACGTTTCTGAGAATTCCAATTGTGGAAACAATTGATCTTAGTAGAAAATCTTGCAACAGCCATACTAAATTGTCCGTGCTTTCTTGAGATCTGTCACTTCCTTGCGTCTGCCTCTTTCTATACAATATAGCTTAACTCTCCAAATTTGCGGAAACACATATTTAAGAAAGGTAATTGTAAGAAATATTACAGACCAGAAGCAAGCACATATGCCAAACTGGAATAGAAATAAATATGACAAAAATACAACAGGAAATAACTATAATATGAAAAAAGACAAGAAAATGACCAAACAAAAACCTTTAAAAAGTCCAAATATGACTATGTGACCCACGAAAATTGTTTTTTAATTACCATTGATAAAATCAGCTACGTTGTTTATGTTTTGCAACACAAAGACTATGAACATGTTGTAAACATCTGGGCCCTCCTCATTAGCAATGCTGTAAAAACGGTATGTATGCTTTTGTTTAGTTGTTCGCAGTTTTTGCAATTAATACTTTAACCGGTGTTTGAAAATTTAAACTTTTGAGATATAACCATAAAATTAAGATGCATTATGACTCGAGCTGTACTAGGCATAATAGTTATTCAGATAAAGATAATAACAATAAACAGTAATATTTCAAGTTCTATTTTTGCAGAAATTTCCAAGTCACGTAGAATTTTAACACGAAATTAGCACGACATCTTGCTCACCTGTGTGATGTAGTGGTTGAGTGTCTACCTCACATTCAAGAGGTCCAAGTTCATATCTCGTTAGGGCGAGTTATCTTGATAACTTTTTTCCGAGGTTTTTTCCCTATCCTGAGAAGACAAATTCGGATAACTATGGACATCGGGCTCATTTGAGCACCGTTTCACCAACTTCGTTCATCGTCCAATGTGACACATTAGGTTGTAGGAGGTTAAACTAAAATAAATAAATAAATAAATTAAAAAGTAAAACAAAAAATCATGACATATTCACTTCTGTTGTTAAACCTTATTTATAGATGCCACAGTGCTTGATATTCCCATTTCTGTTGACTATTCTATTCATTAAAAATAATTTTGGCTTGTACTAGGTTTAAACGGGTCGAGGGAAATTTATGCTGGTCTTTCTTTTCTGTTTTCTTTCTTTTATTTATGAGAAAGAGTTGAATGTCCCTTACAACATCTCACATTAGGATAAATGAGTGTACCCAGGGTGCTAAGAACTGTTACCTGACATTTCTCATAAGAATTAATGAAAAAGCAACTCTCTCTGCTATTATTAGCAATCTTTGTCATTTATTGCACCATGGAGGTGGAGCCTTTTAGACCATTGGTTCTTCATAGTTAACAGTTAATTCAGGATTCAATATTCTCCCTTTTAAATTCTTACACCAGCTTTAGAATAGTCGAACATTTAACTCGAATTGTGGTAAGTAAAAATCCAGAATTTAAAAATACTAATAGTGCAAGTGTGTTTAAGTGTACAGATCACTTTAAATCGATAAATCTCGCCATGATGGTAAAACTTCGGCGCGAAAAGCTGTAGATCTATAGTTCGAGTCCTAGTGGTGGAGTCTGGTTCACCCTTTCAGCTGATGTCTCAACTATATTTGTTAATGTAATGCATTCTCACATTTACAACTGTATTTGGAATTGCTGTTTCGTAATTGTGAAGTATGTTAAGATATAACAACCCTTTGCTCCTTACACACAACCTATCAATCTGTTCGCGCTGGAAGGGAAAAAATGATGAACGTTACGTCACATTTTGACATTGAAGCTTACAGAAGACGTATATATCCAAATCTCATTAGGAAGTTGGGTAGAAAGAGAAGAAGTCAAGTTGATGGGGCTCCCGCAGAAACGGGAATAAGGAAACGGAACGAGAAGTTCCTGGAACCGGAAATGAGTCGCTGTCACGACAAACTTGAAGCAAATTCTCCCCAAAGGATTCCAGCAGAGAGACAGAATGCTTTCAACTTCAACACGTGGATCATGTGCATAACTGCTTACACCAGACCTTGGCCTACAGACGAATATCCGCCCATTTCGTTTTAACATTATTTTGAAATGTTTTGCCATTCTTCACGTGCTTGTTCTGTAGTATTGTTTCCCTCCGAGTAAATAAATAATTTACAGTTTTACCATGGAATGTATGCATGCTTACACTAAGCGAAGAAAAAGTACCTACAGATTGTGTTCCAAGAAAAGCATGTAATCCACAGAGCATAACATTTGATGGAAAAGATTTAAATAATGTAGTTATTTTATTAAATTTCTACCTGTCTTACTCATATTCTCTATCTAGGGGATTGGAAATTAATAAAGGATCATCAATTTTCGAAAGCTGTGAGTAGTCTATTATTTTGATTGACACCTGAAGTGTAAGAGTCCAAAGCTTGTTGCACATTGATCGACTGGTGCACATATTTGTACAGTGGTACTCGGATAATTCGAACGTTTATAATTCTAAATCGTAGTTAATTCGAAGACTTTTCTTGGTCTCTTGGATTTTGTATTAAAACAATGTATAAAAATAGCAAATAATTCGAATTTCATTTTCTTAATTTGAAGTTTTTGTTCATAAATATCAGTTGAAAATTAATCTAAACGCAGAAATTTAATATGACAACTTCGCCCATGTGTTTCTGCAAAAGAATTGAACGCTTCGGGATTGTTTGTTTTGTCGGAATGCAGTTGAAATACTATTTGGTAGGTAGCTTTCCTAGCTGCCAGCCTTGAGCTTCTATACCTACCCCAACGTCCCTTTGTTTAAAACACGTGCGCATTTAGTTGTCGCCTGAGCTTCCTACTGTTCAGTGTGTTGCAAATCAATGCCACTATGTCTCTTAGTAAATCACGTGTCCAGTACAAGAATTTTAACTTCTCTTTGAGAAGTTGAAAAAGGTTTGAAGAAAAAAATCTGAAATAGTGAAAGAATAGAGGATAGCACCGAACACCTCAAATTACCTGAAGAATAAGGAGAAAATCTTAAGCAATGCCTTGAGTGAAAATGGAAAGAGTCGAAAAGAGTGAGGCAATCCTGATGTCGACCAGTGGTTAAGTGGTTTAAGCAAGCGTGCAACAAAAACATTTAAGTGGTTCCCTTGTTCGCTTGAAAGCAGAAAAGTGTATTGCTAAAATACATATACAATACCTTATTGCTAAAATGTCAATTTTAGACGTACTTTTTGTAACTCGAAGTTCTTATATTTAAAATTTGTTTCTTGTCCCTTCAACTTCGAATTAAGTATCTAAATTCATCTATGTAAGCGGTTGAATCTTATAACTCTATGTAGTGCACAAATGCCCGATTGCATAAACGGCACGGTTTTAGGGGTATATTTTTTTCTTTTCTAAAAATACACTAAAGGCGTGTGAGGTTTAAAATAAGTATTGGGGTATGTTTTAGAATTTAGAAGGTAGACTAGGATGTAGAATAGTTTGACCAAATTAGTTCACTAGCGTAGATTTCTACATAAGAGGTTACAAACACTGCAGGTACAATTGTTTCAGAGTTATAAGGTAGCCCATGTTTTTCGTTGAAACATATCGAATTAATGTACAAATCTTGTCTAAATGCATAGGTGAAGAGAGTGTAAATTTTAAAGTACATAGTGGTTGAATATAAGAGTACCGGAGACTTGTAGCGGCAGTATATCAATTTTGTGAGGTTCTAAACCCTTACTATTTGTCGAAATGTCTGAAGTACTCCTTAATAATGCTCTACGACAAAATCAGAAGAAAAATTCACACACATATACACAAACACGCGCGCGGACCTTTTTCTAAAAATGTTTTTTTGGGTTCAGGTGCCTCAAAACATATATTTCCAGTGAAATTTCGACATCGAATTTTTGGGTGGAATACAATACTTCCTCTTCTTTATTATACGTAGTAGAGAAATAAAAACAACAATTTTAGTTTGAGTTTGATCAGATATTAACCGCATCAGCATTACTGTGGGTTACTCCAGGTATAACGGATTGTTTCCGCAAAAGTGAAACTATCTCGACCATACTGTGGACTAAGCTTGCTGCAGAGACACACTGTGTTGCAGAAGTTGCTAACAAAGTTGCTGGCGGTCTGAGTAAGCTAACGAAACAAATGAATAATGAAGTGCGACGCTCGTAATGTTGCATTTGTTAATCCTACACACATAATTCTCGTAAACTCGACCTTTCCGGTATACAAATGTAGCAAACTCGCCTTGCAGCCGTCAACACCCTAACCCTCGCTAATTCTGTTTTTCCTTCCTCCCCTTTCCAGGGAAGTGAATTCATTTTCTCTCTCCCGGGGATGAATTTGAAGGCAAAGTGGTGACGTAAAATCTTGTTTATCCATACAACTAATTCCTGAGGATGCGGCACATACATACATCTTAGTGCCACACACAGAGAGAGAACTGGGCTTTATAATCTGAACCTCGCACACAGACAGTTTAGAAATTTCCCTACAAATAACGCGAGCGGCGGCGGCGGCGGCGGCGACGGCGGCGTCTCTCTGCACTGTTAATCTCAACTAACAGCTCATTATGAACAGCCTCGAACAAAAGCTGCCTCTTTAATGAGTTCGCGTACCCTCATCCCCGGCGCGCGGGGCTGTCTTTAATAGGACTGTTAATTCGCGCTTATACACTGCTAACGTCGTGGTAATTCCAATTTCAATTAGGGAACGTTTCAGTGAAAGCTCTAGCGGCTGTACACACTTAGCGGGAAAGATGGCGCTAATCGTATATGACGTGTTCTATATACAACATAAAATGACTGTCGACAAATTAATTAACTGGGGTTTTGCTCATAGCAGAAAGAGAGAAAGAGAAGAGGGGTTGGGAGGAAAGGAGGACGGGTTCCTTTTTGAGATGGCGCTTGTGTCAGCCACGGCAGAAATGTTCCTTGTAGCTCCAAAGCCTCGTTCTGTCCCAAAGAGCCCTTATTTTATGCTTTCCATATACCTATCTTTGAAGTTAGTTACCTTACGAGCTAAACTAAACATGGGGCAGGATGTTATACAAGGTTGGAGGTGTTTATTTCACCATAATTAGACCATAAATATTTGTTTACGTTGTCTTGGTTTTATTGCTACATTAAAACTCTTTATTTTCTAATTAGAAAAACATTGATGTGTTACATTTTGTATTACATTCAACAAACCATTCTTATGCACCTTACTTTTTTCATACTACTTAATCGAGATAACATTTGTATGAATTGGTTTATTCCATAATTCTCTGTAGGTGCACACAACGGAATAGAGGAATACAACAGGCTTAAACGATAGTCAAATTTTTATGAGCTTTTCGCTATGTTGTGGCTTTTAATATCCGTTCTCTTTACATGACCATGTAACAAAAAAGAAAATAAGTAAAGAAAAATCCAAATCAATAACAAAAAATTTCTCGAAAATGATTAACTCCACAAATAAATGTATTTTGCATAAATTATGTACTTTAATGAGATCTACATGTTTAGTGTAATAATATTTTGTCCATCCTTATGAACTATGCAAAACTTTCAGAATGAAGAGGGCTTCAGAAGCTATTCCAGAAAAATCAGATATAGCTGCGTTTTATTTGTCATCAAAATATCTCAGACGTATGGTATTTACTGAAAATCACTGTTGAGAAATTAAAAAATTTGAAAAATGTTCTGTTTAAAAAATAGTTTGGTGTGGAAGAAGTTCTTGAAAATCTTCATATCGCATCCTCGGAATTTAAATACCAAGTTTGGTGTTTATTACACACACATGCACACGCATGCACACACGCACACATGGACCTGTTTCTAATGTGATCTTTTTTGTATTCAGAACACCTCAACGCAAACACACACACACACATATACAACAAATATATATCTTACATCAGATGGGCTGAAATACAATTCTTCCCTTACCTGCCCTCCATAGTAGAGAAACTAAAAATGCCATGCATCACATTCATGACTTTTTTCAAACATTACATCATATAATCCCTTGCTTGAGTAGTATTAATATAGAAATATTCTTCCGTTCACCTTATTCACAAATGCTCTTCTAAATGCAAGCTCATTTTTTTTCCCTAGGGCGTCTCCCCTATGCAGAGGTTACCCTCTTCGCCCTGCTCTTGCGTTCTCCAGCCGCAGCCAAGGCCACGGTGGAGTGCAGGGTGGGGTTGGCGGGGGTCAGTACCTTTTAGGGACGCTATCTTTCTATCAGAATAGCTCCTCAATTGGCCCCTCAGGCACCTAACGAGGCTGAGTGCACCCCGTACCAGACCTCCCAGTGGAGTAAAAATCCCATGCCGGTACCGGGGATCGAACCCGGGTCCTCCGTGCCAGAGGCAGGGAACAAGCTCATATTAAGCAATAATTATGACTTGGTTGTATGCACAATACGGAAAGCAAATGAAAACTGTTCACATATTTTCGATAAAACTTTAGACAGCTGGCACTAAAGGAAGAACTTTTAAAGGAAGAGAAGAGACAGAGGTTGCCAAAAATTGTTAATATATATATATATTGCAGTTTGGAATTCTCTTTTGAAGAATAGGTACAGTTCTAAATATGGCAGATTCGGCACGCTGAAGCACTGTGATTTTTGCTTTGTAAATATACATTAGATATTACTGACTTGCTTTCTCTTGTTAGCTGTGCAACATTGTTTTTCCACTTCCACTGCAAGTAGTATATTACTACTCACAAAAAGGAATATTACTTACAAAATCCAAGGATTTGAAAGAAGTGCATCATCTACCTTGTGATGATAATGCCTTACACGTGCATGACAACTGTATGAATCAGATGATTCCAATTCTGAAACACTCCAAGATATTATTATTTATTATTATTATTATTATTATTATTATTATTATTATTATTATTATTATTATTATTATTATTATTATTATTATTATTATTATTATTATTATTATTATTATTATTATTATTATTGACAGTACATTTCCTGAGCATTACAATATATCCCCTTGTATATTGTACTCATACTACGTTTTATCCTTGATCAATCTATTAAGATAATACTAATAAATATCATTTATATTTAAAGTGAATGAAGCTAAACATGGGAATGAAGGAAAAATACAATTAAAAAATAAATAAAAACACAAAAATAGAGCGAGGGCCTAGCATCGTTTAAGAGTATGAATTCATAGTCTGCTAGTTTATCCGGAACTGTGTAGCTAATAACGGTAGTTTGGGCATCCCTTGCTAAGATCAGTTCACGCACGACCTGATCGTAACACAGGAACCAGTGGGAGAACAGATCGAAATGATGACACGTGATAAGTCCACTTATAGGAAAGTGTATTAAACAACCTCTTCCTCTTTTTTACAAGCAGAATGTCGAGGTTCTTTGTACGCACCCACTTGGGCTGGGGTGATTACATGCAGACAAAAGAAAAAAACATTTTATTCGGTGTTTTACGCCCTTTGTGCTGCGGAGTTGTTTAGTTTGAGAGGGGGCACTAGTGTATAGAAATATTGTGTGCAACAAGGTAAGGGAACTACCCAAGGAAATAAGAGGGTAGGTCCTTGCCATTGAAAGGGGTGGCGCAAGCTTTAAATAAACTTCCATCTGCGAAGGGTGAGGTTTAGCAACACAGCGACTCAATTAGAGACTGAAATGTCTGCTGGTGATGGCAACAGCTTGCTGCGTTACCCTCGCGTTTACAGAATCTCAGTTGCATACGAAACGAACCCTGTTTCGTGTCATACACACAAGTGTAATCTAACTCCTAGGAGATCAACAAATAAAAGACTCCTTTCCAAACACAAATTAGGTTCTTTGTTTATTTTTTAATTTCTATGCTACGTACATGGTATGTAAAGGAAATTGCATTCCACTAAAAAATTCGTACCAAGATTTCACTGGAAAAACGTGTTTTGAGAAATCCTGAAAGAAAAAAGTATTTTTTAAAAAAATATCCTGTGTGCGCACGCGCGCTTGTGTGTGAACGGTATAGCTCAAAAATAAAATATCAAATAAATGCCAAACCTGGTATTTAACTTCAGTATTTTTCAAAGATACGACAAAAAGATTTTGAAGAAAATCTCCCACCCTAAACCACCCTTCAAATGGAACAGCTGTCGCAATTTTTAATTAAAACACTATAAATTAAACATATTTGCATGGTAAATAAAATGTAGGTACATCTTGAATTTTTTGCGAATAGTTCGGAAGACTTGTTAATTTCGGGAGGAAGATTATGTAATCCTGCGTAACTTCTAAACCTTAAGCGATAGACGAAAACATACTGCAAACCTCTTTGTACCTTTTTGTGCGCAAAGCTAGGGTACTATTGTTGCACGGATTGCCACGTAGATATGTTGAAACATTAGCCGTAATCTTTCTCAGAAAACGCCAGCGTTGATGTCAAACATTCCTTACAGCTACATTTTCAGGAGAGAAGTAGGATATTAATGCAAGCAGTACAGAGGTAGATACAGCTATGACATCATCGTGTGCTGCCATATGCTACTGTCTCCCCTTTCCCCTCTAAAGAGCAGAACACCCCTCAGACGCTTTCTACAGCATTAAGAGGTACTCGTTAAAAGCTGTGGTTCCTATCTTCTCGGCTGCAGCATGGAGCTCTATTGTATCTTACGCTACTATGGACAGTTATTCAATTTAAGCTTGCCTATTGTAACTTATGTTAACATTGTTTGCTATCGACTATTTAATATTCCCGGATCACATGTTTTAACATGCAATGTGTCTGAAGGCATTTCCTGACACTGCCCTTTCTAGTGTACGTGTGCTATGTGATATACTACCCCTACTCTAACGGACACGTGATGAGTAGTAAAATGACATAGTATCTTATGGCAGCCGCATAATTTAATGGTGGACTATTTCTTTTTCCTATTGTACAAATAAATGTGGTGCAAGTAATATTTGTCGTATATCATTGGCTTTACAACGTGATTTCACAGCATGTTTAACTATACAACACAGCAAGGCGTATAACGACAGTTATAGTTTTGATTCGATTATCAACTTTTCGATTATTGATCAAACTGCGTAAGCTTTCACGGCCGGCGTCATAATATAGAAACTGATTATTCGGGCTTGTGGGCCGTGGTCTACTCAGGAAACTCCTTCCAGACGTTTCGTCCGAGTTTCCTGACTAGACCACGGCCCACAAGCCCGGATAATCAGTTTCTATATTTTAGATTATTTATTTTCATCGGCATTTAGCGAGTAATTGTGCCGTTGACAAAAGTAACGTCTGTGAATTATCTTATTTTGTTAACAGTAGTTATTTATGATACAAGGGTTAAAAGTAACATTTTATTTTGTGGGTAGGTGTAATTCCGAAACGAGGCCGCAAACCGAGTTGAGGAAACTTACAAAGAAAATAAAACCCTTTTAACCCGTGCATTATACACTATTTTTAGACAGTCCTGAATATTTATAGATATATGTAAATATACATTATGGTTTTACCTTTTTCATGGTCATCATAGTCATTGGACTCCGCTGTTCAGTTATTACCTTTCTTAGCATCAGTGTTAAGAACATGATGACTTTTGCAAAATCACAATATTCTATACAAGGAAGGCAGTGGAAAAATGTCTTTTATCTTGCACCAGACCAGAATCTGTTGTATGCAATGTCGTATTGGTTTCTTGATTTTTTGGATAATAATTCTAATTTCAGTCTCTGCGCTGCTTGTAAAGCTTCAATAGGTTAGAACAGTCCATATTCACATTCAAATGACTCGCCATTTTATATAAGCATTGTATAACTGAGATTCGTGGCCTACTTGAATGAGGCCATTGTCACATTCTGTAAGAAACCAAAGTTGGCGTTATCTGAGTGTTAAAAGCTTTTTAGCACTGAGTGGTAGAATTTTGTACTTTTAGCAGTTCATGACAGTGTTAAAAGTCCGACTTGCTCACTATTAAACGTTTATAATTACATTGGTAATTAACTTGCCTGTGACGTGCTTTACTAGTTTATCTATTATTGTATTGACCTCCCATACTACTAGTGCTGTTATGAATTAATAGTTATATATTCCTCTGTCAAACAATTGACTTTCTTGATCCCATTAGTATGCGATAGGTATACAGTCTCACTATGTGTCTCTGATTTAAAAAACGCAGTAGTCATGTTATTTATCCAAACATTTATAGCAGGCTTATTTCCAGATTTGTTGCCTACTGAATTGCCTACTGATATTGTCATTATGTGTTCTAAATACTTGCAGTTTATTTTAATTCCGAAAAAAAGACATTCACAATTTGACTATATTCGCTTTCAAATAAAAAACAATAATACAGTCAACTCCAAAAAGAGATATTAGTTATAACAAAACAAACGTTTTAAAGCGGAGCGTTTGCCAACTTTTTGGTTTCCTCTAGGATTAGGATTGTTAAGGGAATAACGGTTATTGTCAAATATTGTACAGTCACTTGAGACCTAACGTACCATATATTTTGGTAAGCCCTTGGATGTATTAGTGTGTCAAACATAAAAAATGCACAATAGTTGGGGAGATGGATGAGCACAACCCAAACTCCCTCGGCTTGTGTGTCTGTGGAGATTGAATTTAATAAGGTCTCGGGGGATCCGGCTTATTAGGTGGTTAGGATTAAGTATGGTGCATGGAGGGGCGAATATTTTCTGTGCGGGCATCCTCTCCAGATACGAGTATACCTGGAACTGGGCTGAGAAATGTTCACACTATACCTAAACTCCCTTATGTTGCTGCTCGTTTTGGTCTTTATGTGGAAACCTGAGGAACCTGTCTACTTTTAGACAAATTATCGTAACAACAAAACCAAACTTATCTACATTTTAATTAAAAATGCCATAACTGCTAAGTACTTATTCGTAGATCAGTAAATTACTAAAATTGGTAAAATATTACTGCCATTAGAAATAGTAATTCAATTACTTACTATGCCGCCTTCACTCTTGTTTTTATTTTAAAATTGTTCTATTCTTTATTTTTCTCTTTTTGTATTACTTTGTGTTCATTTGTTTTTCTTGTGCTGTATATGTGTATAATATTACTATATGTAAACAGTATGTATGATGAACAGTGTAAATGGGCTTCTAAGCCTGTTATGTTAATGAGAATAAATAAAGAAGACATAATATTTTAAAATATTAAAGGCAGAGATAACTTATCAAGTTACTGTAATTTTATGCAATCTTGAATTCCCCATTACACTGCTCTGCATAAAAAATGATAGGTTATTTTTTGCGCTTAGATGAACTGTGTAATCCGTTTTTCTGGCACGTCAGGTTTTCTAGAAAATCAAGATCCTGTGTTTCATAAAATTGGGTATCATGAGAACGTTTGTACGTACTCTAGACAAGTTTCAATTACACTGCTGGTAAGGAAGAAGTCCACTATTAAAATTTTTAATTGTTTCAATTATTTATTTTTCCCGCGTATTATCTTTACGATCTGACATCTGTCATATCGACAGCTGTTTCCTTTATAAACAAACTCTCTCTCACTCTCTCTCCCACACGCACGCACGCACGCGCGCGCGCACACACACACACACACACACACACACACACACACACCCAAACTATTCTCTTACACTTCCAGGCTTTAGAAACGATGGGAAATATCCTGCTTAAAGTAAATTTACCATTGAACCCGGGACCTCTGAATTTGGAAGCCAGCACGCTAACCGTTATATGAAAGTAGTTGAAATTTGACATACAATACAGCAGTTTGATTCCCGCTTTTCATATAAAACGCAGGATGCAAGACACAGGGGTGAGACAGGAAGGGGAAGAAAGAAGAAAAATAAGAGATGGTTGAAACAGAGGTGGAAATGAGAGATATGAAGATGTAGCAAGAGGGGAGACAGGTGCAGAGGGAGAAATAGTGAGAAAAAAGTAAGGGAATAATTTCCGCATTTAACGCGAGACTGAGGGTTCTGCTGATACAATTGCCTAGGATCTAATGTATCTTATTGCCATAAAAAACAGAAATAGATAGAAGGTTGAATAGATTACCTGTGGAAATAGCTACGTTGGGAAACCAAACCTATGATGGAATAGAATGTATAAAACTGTTACAGTAATAAAACTGGGCCTACAATTCCAGACAAGAGAAAAACAGAGATGCTCACAACCCATACACTACCAAACACAATATATGTACATCTCAGAGAAGAATAAATGTGCATATTGAATTCATTGGAAGCTGTCTTACGGATTACGAACTAGCACGCACAGAGTAAGCTATTTTATTTTATTAGCTATGAGAAAGAGCGATAAAGCAATAATACGGCCAGAAACTGTTCCAAGATGCAGTTCCTAATACAGGGGTGGAGTGTCACATTGCGTTACTCCATAAGATTTAAACACAACTAATATTCATTCTAAAAGGACTTCATTCGTTCCGTCTTAGTCATATTTTCAGATTTTAGCTTAAATAAATTGTATTTTCGGGTCCATGGAGATTTGCTACATTGTTGTCTTTTGCACGTAAGAAAGAGTGCGGAGTGATTTTAAAATTATCCATTAACTCTCGAGTTGCAAGCTATGAGAATTGATTAGATCTTGCAGGGTTACCAGCCTTGTAATATTTATGAAGTTTCTCGACCTCATATTTATAATCATCGCTGTGAAAGCTTCAAATATATAATCACTGTTCTTGAAGAAGGCTATGATTTAGAGACAGGCATGCAGCTTAATAAAGCTCGATCAACTTCATAAATATTACATGGCTGATAACCCAAGAAACTCTAATCAATAATCATCGCCGTGAAAGCTTCAACTCTTATATAAGCTATGAGAATATTTGCCTAAAGAATTTGAAAATCAAGAGTAGTGCTTGCTAGCATTATTTCAGGAATCCAATGAAGTGATTTACCCTTCATGATCTTTGGGTTATCGATAATTTTAAAATCACCGCCGGCATTATTTATGATGATGCTACCCGCACATTGTATCTTAATTCCTGGAATCTAGTGCTACAAACGGTCCGAGTTAAAAAGGCCTGTGCTTTGTCAAAGTAACATCTGAGCATCATTGTCTATGTTCTCAAGTGCATTTCACTGTATCACGTTACCTTAGTTGCTGTTCTCCTGTGTTGTCATATCAGCTTACCTTTGTGTATAACCAACCTGAGCAATTTTAAGTACTAGATGTCTGAAGCAGATCCAGCATCGACACCGCAAACTCCTATAAATAGTAAAAGGAGTGACGCATTTAGCCGTTTAATTTAGCTACTGGCTAAGCTGGAAGAACTGATTCTGGAAACTACAACTCATGGACTGCAATGATGTAATTTAAAATACGACTATATAAAAGACACGAAAAGTTCAGTTGCTACCGTCTTGGAAACGCAACGCTATCTGAGAATACGAGAGAAAGTGTGCGAGTAGTATTCTAACACTAACTTGTGTTATTCCTAAAAAATCGCGGGCAACTTGCAATCGCGCGATTTTCTCCAACTAATAACGTAAGCTAGCGTTAGACTTGGTTTGACAATTTTAGCGAATAATTCTAGAGCAGAAGCTAAAAATAAGCTAAAAGCTAACTATGGAGTACATTAAATAATTAAAGTTGCACTTTTTCCATGCAAGGCCTTCTCAAGTTTGCTGTTTAGTATAAAAGCATTTCTTTGCTGTTAAATGCCTTGAAGCCTTGAAATATACAGGGTCTGTCGCTTTCTCTTAGCGTTTTCTTATTTTCTATTTCATCCACTTCATCATGCCACATGCTTACTGTGATTTCAGTGCTCAGTAATCGCAGGTTTGTTTCTGCATCAATAGCTTCGTCAAAGAATGTAAATGTGGAGATAGCTTTCATTGCTAAATTTAAGTGAAATCGACAACTGAATATTTGTTGGCAAGACTGATCGGAAGCCTTAGATTATCAGCAGAAGTCATTATGTATTAGGATGAGGTAAATTAATATAATCGAGCATAATATTTCGTTTTTTATCCTTTATAATCGTATAAAACCTGTTTACCTTTTAGATTCATTTAACCACGATATGGAATAAGACAAATAGCCAGCAAAATAAACGCAATTAAAAATTGCAGCAAGAGGATATTGTACCTGATCGCCAAACTGGAATAACCTTTATCGTGGTTTGTTGTTAGACTAAACAAAAACAGACGTTTTATTTAACGAATTTTGTAGGGATGTTTTATCCAATTATTTTCCTTCCTTTTTCGATCTCTTTCGTTTTTATTGGAAGCTAACCACGTGACACCATTATAGCTTTGTTCAGCGCTTTCAAAAAGACACCTGTTTTTTTCCGAATTTGTTACGGTTTGAAATATTTAATCCCTAGAAAATAATATCAAAAAGCAACTTCCAATAAACAAAAAAGATGGCAAATTCTTCCCAGTATATACATAGGTGTTAGGTATTTTTGGCCTAATCACGGTTAATTATGGTCAGTAATTTAAGTTACAAATCATCTTAAATCTGTATTTAGAAGCGTATTTTGTTTCACTCAAAAGCTAGAAGTTCTTTGATATTACAAGTAATATACCTATATATATATATATATATATATATATATATATATATATATATTGTAGAAATGCATAGAAACTACTGTGGCTCAGGTCTTGTATCATATACCTACTTTGCTCAATTCTGAATATTTGTTGTAACTTGTACAAAGTTTCGTTCATTGCGTACTATTTAAAACGAAGGAATTTGTAAAGAAAACCATTTGTCTATAAAATTACCTGGGTAGAATTACGAGCAACATTCTAAAAATACATGCGAATATTGAAATTTTATATATTTATGAAAACGATAACTCCAGGTATTTTTATTTTCGTTAAACATAACTCACCAGGATAGTTCCGCGTTAAAATTTGAGACTCGAATTAAGGTGGTCCCGGGTTCGATTATCATTGATCGACCACTCTGACCTTGTCTTTTTTTGGTTTCTCCCTGGTGGATAGGAGAACGATATGTTGAGTAATACGGTGTGTGGCACACGCTCTCCGTGACGTCATGCGGTGTATGTATAGCTGTGGGTACTCACATCGTTTTCACAATAATAACTGCCTGAAGTTACAGATGCAGACTTTCTGCATCAAATTAATCGCTAATAGAGCATAACTTTGCTCAGCTGTAACCATGAGATTTAAATTATTGAAGGTAAAGGAGCAATTGTTTAGCTAGGATTTTATTCTCTAATTCATGGTAGTTGGTAAGAGATGATCATGAAATCTATGTATGCCCCTGATTTGAGTAAAACAATCCTCAATTACTCTTGCTTACGTTTTGATTCGAAAAGATATACTGCTGCTGAGCGTAGGTGACTCACATAAAAGATTTCATTTAAATATTTCAGTGTTCTAAAACGATTCCGCGAGCTTTACTATCACTAGTCCTCATAAACACTGTCATTTCAATCACAACAAGCGCCTAGCCTGCTAGCGATTTCCACGCCAGCTGACGTCAGTAGCACGGAAGTCTTACTGCGCATCTAGCAGGTGATATCTGCCGTATTACTCAACATACCGTGGGTAAGAGAATACTGAGGTAGTTTCTCCTCTACCACGATTTCCTTTCCATCATTTTACTTTCGTTTGCGTTATATCTTTCAGTTGAGCTAGTTTCGGGGTGTATGGCGGGACCGGATAGCTAGCGAGGATGTTTATACAAAGGAAAAAATAGTCTCCATTGATAATAGAGGGCTACTTGATTGACAGGTCATCAAAACGATGCACTCTATTCTACATCTTAGGAAAGGTGGCCGAAGATAATATGATTTTGTGCAGTTATCACTCTCACCTCACTAAGTTCTCATTGTCACTTCACTAATGTGATCTGTTCAATTTTCTCTGTCGTTTCAATTGTCTTCGTACTGTACCAATAATGAAAATCGTACAAAGTAACCTTTTCTTTGTATGGTTTACTCGCTGGGGAATCGAACACAGCACGCCTCTAATTTCTCGCGGAAGATCCCATGCAACCGTCATCAAAAACTCACTTGTATAGCTCGCTTACATCGCATCTGAAACACACTCACCAGTTCAGTGGCTGACTGAATGAATTGATTGGCTGGCTGACTGACAGATGAGAGAGATAGATAAAGTGACAGGGAGAGCTTATGTAGTCTTTAGAAACTTCAACAGAATATTCTAGAATGTTCTGAAGGTGAGGGAAAGCAACCTTTCAAGAAGATTCTGGTTTTCTGATATAGCGCTTCCGGTGTTTAGTCGAGAGCGCTACTTATCTCTGTTTGCCTTCAACTGTCCGCGCCGACTTCCCAATATAGCTGGGGTGTCACAATATGCAGACTCAAGCAAAAACTGGCATGTTACAACCACATGACTTTCTCCAAGCCTTATAATTTATTTTCGCAATTATTGTCGTAGCGTAATTCATAAAAAAGGTTTCTACTTACTGTTAAACATGGGAAGTATTCACCAGAAACGGTTTCAATACAGTCCTTGTTACAGATAAAGAGGCATATATAGATACATATTGCATAACTGGTAATCCTAAGAGATAGACAAATGGCGTTGAAACACACTATTTGTGTCAAATAGATACATATTTACAATGAACCATTTTCGAGATATTCTAGTTCATTGTTTGAATTTTCCAATACTCATATGTACTTTTTCTCAGAGGCGAAGCCGTTATTCGCTTTTATATGTTCTGGACATATAAATTCAATGGTAAGTTCAAAGCCATTACAAGGCGACCGTCTCTTAAAAGATCATTTAAAGCTTCTGTGTTTTCCTGTCCCCATTGTACCTGCAAGAAAACTTGTAATAAAACCATTTCTATAACTGTATCTCGATTAATATGAAGTAGAAGTGTCTTAACAACAGTTTGTATAAGAGTGGTTAGAGAAAATGCGAGTGAACACGTCAGAGTTTTTAAAAGTGCTTCGTTTGGATTTGGGAGCCTCAAAAATAGGTATATTTGCAGTGAAGTGTTGGGTGGAATGGAACACAGAGGTATTTTTAGACGTGGCGAATGACCGCAAATTAATGATGGGGTAACGTCTTTGTTTCCTACTGGAGATAAACAAGACACTGCTGATAATGCGAGCTGGCACTGTGCTTGATCACGCAGCTATACGGAATTTGGAGAGATACTAACCTGACACCTATAGGGTCTTATAAATACTAAAGCATACTAGACCATAAACCACTGCACAACTTAGTGATTCGCCACGCCTAAATATACCTCTGTACGTCCTCTGTTTACTGTGGGTAAGTAGCAGGGAAGTAATAAGTCCTGTTGTCGTGTTTGTGAGCGTTTCCACCAACTACTGTCACGCTGTGAATCTCGCTGTCTCTTCATCTGTCTCAGATTAGGGTCTCACTAATGTTTCCTAGCTATTTTTGCTTGTATGAAAAGAGTAACAGCTCGAGGGCAATTTGTTTGCAATAGAGTGAGTCAGCTTGTATGTAATGTTGGTAGGCGTGGATGAGTGTCGGCGACACGTGTTGTATAGCAAAGAACTCTCCTGTATATTGTAATCACTTTGTATTCCCGTTCTATTGATGGGTTCCTGCCATGAAACCCTTAGGCTTCTTCCCAACAATGTTCAGTGGGAATGTTGTAACGGCTAGCATTTCTTTTGCAATTGTTTCCTTGTCGCAGTCAGCAGAGGTTATTTGTGTTGACAGTGATGTAATATTTGAAGGCTTTCAGTTGTTGAGTTTAGCAATCAGACGGCTGATAGAAATTATTTAAAGTTTTTAGATAATTTTATTGAGGTTAACAGGTGCATGTTGTCACACTAATTGTTTAAGGAGAACAACCATAAGTTTGAATCCTCAATTCAATTACATAAAATTTATAAAAAGGTGACGAATTTGATAAGATAATTAGGTGCTTACTCTTTTGTATTTCTTAAAATGCGTTTTATCCCAAACGAACTGCAGATCTGAATTAAAAACAAATACAATTGAACAATACGTTTTGTGATGAGAATTAAAATGGCATAATCACTCTTTTCCTTTTTTATCTGAAAACATTTACTAGATTTGTAAATGTTATTAGTTGTGCTCTAAGCAAAGTGCAGCTCCGATTAAATTAAATATAAGTTAACAAAATGTGCTGTAATGAGAAATTCAGATAACCAAAACCGAAATTATAGAATAAAAATTAATGTAGAAAAAAGTATTAATTTTTTAGCTTAATACTTTAAAATATCCATTAAGTTCGATTTTGATTGGTAAATAAGACATCAATGAGAGCGTAGTATTCGAAATAAATTGTGTGTTTTAACAAGATCCAATTTTTTTGTTTAATAAGCTTTTGTCTAACTATTTACAATTTGTGCAAAAACCAGCGGACTCAACAGACGTCCTATCCAAATGTTGCATATCCAAAAATTATACAATGGTGTGAATAAACTAAAACGTTACTGTGAAATAAACAAAAATCAAAACATCGCTAATACCGCGCGAATTTTGCTTCTCCCATAGGTTAGAAGTTGCCATTGCGCATGCTCTGTAGCGGGAAGATGATGATCATGTTTGTTGTGGTTACGTGATTATATACTGTATAAGAGAACGTACTAAACAGGGTGGGAGGGTGAGTTTTAGGCTCTACCTATAATGTACAACATACAACATCACAATCCGCTAACTGATGTAAACAAAACCACGTGGTAAGCTCTGTGCATCGGCTGCAGATTACAACACAGTTCTATGTCGGACTAAGGGAATTTATTTTATATTAGGTATTTAAGAATTTCACTTGTTAAAAAAACATTCTTAGAATATTAAATGTTAATTTACACTGCATTTTAAAGTAGATGTAGTTAATAAAAGGTTTTCCGAGTTCCAATCTCGGATAGGTTGAGTTATCCAGTTAAGCCTTTTTTTTCCCCTCGCAATTTAAATATCTATATGGACCCCGGGCTCATTTAAGTATCATTTCACATTCGTCGAATATGGGGCTCTAATGACCTAGCTGTCGACATGCCCTTAAACCCTACTCACTCACTCACTCACTCACTCACTCACTCACTCACTCACTCACTCACTCACTCACTCACTCACTCACTCACTCACTCACTCACTCACTCACTCACTCACTCGTCGGATTAACCTACTAGGTTAAAGAAAATTAATAAGTGGAGATAGATGTATGCAACATTTTCTATTGCTAAAATACAGTTGGTCACCTTGTAGTATTTAGCGGTGCTCGCTTGTTTCCAAATTATTTATTTCAAGTTAATAAGGTTAAGATTAATAATTATTACGTATAATCAAAATGCATATGTGAAACATCCCAAAGGGAAAATTTTGAAATGTGGTGGAAAAAAATGGGCATTTTCAATGAAATCTCAAAAGTGAGTTCTTGCGCATTACTTGCTTTTTCATAAGCAAGCCTTAAGTAAACATTTTATTTATGCCGTCAAATTTAAGAAAAGAAAAAGCGAGTGTAGAGTTTGTTACTGTAGGCAGCGATCCCGGTCGTAACGGTTTCATTTAAGAGATTTTGATCTTACTCGGAACTATAAACCCGTGCTATTCATCACGCACATATTATCCTAATCCCACTTATCCGTAATCCCATCAAGAAGAAGCGAGTGTCAGACCGAGCGGCCTCCACAAAGAATGACGAGGGATTCATCAGAGAACCAGCCAATAATAAGGTCCGAGGTTATTATGTAGGATTGTATTACGTGCCGACCTGTGCTTGACATGCAGCCCGGCCCCCTCAATGTTTGTGTTGCACCCCCCCCCCCCTTGCATTACCCTCGGGGTTCGCCGTGTACTACACTAAAGAAAAACATTGCTCTGGTGCATTTCTCTGTGTTTATAATCATTACAGAACAAAAAAATTGAAGTGTTCCAACCTAAAATTTTAGGGTAGGTATAACAACAAAAGTTTGTTTATTTATAGCTATCATTGACCCATAACTTATTAGATGGTTTATAGAAATATAATTGAATTATTTAGACACGAATTAACATTGTTGCATACATTGTTATATCATTACTCTATCAATACTCCATGACAGGAAAAAAATATGTAATTTAATTAAAGTCTCATTTATAGTTATATAATCTTCGTGTATCAGAGTTTAATTATAAACTGAGTAAACCTTCAAAATTTATTTTTGCCAAATTATATGAATATCTATGTGTGGCCATATTTGTTATGTTATGTTCTTGTGCTTATAACTGTTAATATTGATATTTTTAGGAAACCCAAAAATTATCTCGAGCTTTATTTTGTGATAATCATTAGTAGACCAAATTTCTAACACCTTTAACTGGCGTTTTGGATATGCTGCGCTGTTGGTTTAAAAATGGGCATTTCCACATATACATTTTTTCAAATCATGATACCCTCGAAAGGAGGACCGGCTCTTGGTAATAACCATTAGCAAGCAAAGGGCAACTCTCATAAACAGGGCGAGAGGCAGTGTAGCTGTCTTGTATATAGTTCCTTTATATTTTTAAACCACGGAAATCCTCATAAAACCCATACATCAAAGTAATGCCGTCTTTGGCACAGCAGTGGGACAGAGTATCATGTTTTGGAAAAAACTATAAGATGATTGACTACGCTCTGCTGCCACAAGGACATCTTGGATTTTCCAATATCCTGAACCTGTAAAAATACGATTCGAGATTCCCGTGTCCAGTTAACATCTTAAGTTTGCTGTTTTTGCTTAAGTTTCTTCATTCTATTTGACACTGATATAAGACTGAGTAATCGCCCCTTTCGTTGTGTCTGACCATATCCTTTTCCATGTTTCAATGCTTTTCTTCGCCTCGGGTTGTATTACTTTGCTTTTGGGTATCTTCCTGTGGATTATCGACACAACGATTATCCTGTAGATTATGCTGTTACTTGTTTGGGTAATTAGCAGCTCTTTCCTTTCCGAGAGTACCAGTTAGTGTGAATCTGTAGTGAGAAGTTTTGGATGTTTCCTAATATTTTCAATTATGAATCCGTGTTTGTTGTTATTCTCCAACAAGTCGACTGTAATTTCGCTGTCTGTGAATACAACTACTGCCCTTCCCATAATTGGTGTCTCTTTCGTTTCATTGATTGTCCTTAGAGCCTGTAACAATCATCCGCTCATATTGATTATTGGAACACTTGTCATCTAGCTTAAATTATGTTGTTGGACTATTGCCTTGTTCCTAAACATGTTTGCCGCTCCCGCAAACTTTCAGTTCATCTAGCTGCCGTCTGTTAACACTTCTGTCTTATACTGGTCATCAGTGGGAAACAGCCATATGTAGAGTCATATTGAAAATTTAAGCCAAATTTGAAATATTAGATGTCAGACCGTAAATTAGAGGTCTGCACTGCTCGGGCAAACCCTCGGGCCTAATTTGAAAAATATTTGTCGGGCTCGAGCTGGGCCCGGGCTTGGAAATTAAGAGATACAAAGTAATGTAACATATTTTTGGTGACATGTCAAAATTTCAAGAATAGTGCAATTATTGCAGCATTTCTTTACAGGAATTCTACATGATTATTCTACTGAAACGTTTCCAATAATGATGATGATGATGATGGGAACATAATTTTGTTTAAAATAAAATTACACAATCGGGCACTGTAACCTCTCCTTGGGCTCGGGCTTGGTTGACACCGGGCCGGACCAAATCTAAGAATGTCGGCCCGCGCAGGCCTCTAACCTAAATGGTTTTTACGGACGATGTAATCCAGAGTGATGGTAACGGGACATTGAAAGAGTGTTTCTCTCATCTGTACCATATGTCTCTATGAATGAATTTAGCGATCAGTTAATGAGCACAAAAATAACACGGAGGTATGAAAGATACTTCTAGAGATTACGATTCTTCTTCCGCGATGACGACGAGGGACCTTCATGAAAAACTCCAGGTACGTATTGCATGTTTAAAGAGAGGGTGAGAACATCTTGAACAGCACAACTCAAGAGTGGAAAGTCTCATAAATACCCTAAGCTTGGTAAGTCAAACACCTTCAAGGAAATCCCTCAACTTATGCTACCCTTTACATAGTCGTTTTTTCTTTTTCATTTCCTCAAAAATGATTTAACTATTTGAATATCTATTTAGTAACATTTATACTCCGAATTTTCTGTGACCTATGAAATCCTTTTTAAACGCACTACATTTTGTATAATTTATATCTTCGTTACCTACATTTTACAGGAAATATATACATATGTTGAGAGGCCCTATGAATACAAAAGGAACGTTTTAGAAAAACATTCGTAAGTATAAGAGAGAGAGAGAGAGAGAGAGAGAGAAGGAGGGAGGGAGAGAGAGAGAGGGAGGGGGCGGGAGGACGGCATAACTTAATTGCAGTGATGAAATGCGTGTCATAATGGATACTTAAATTAAGTTAAATGAGTTAAATCGAATTATTATATTGAACTCATTTAGAGCCTTCTTAATTCACTGTTAAAGAATGTAAACATGAAGGGTTTTAAGTCTTTTTTATTATTGATAAGAGGATTTAAAGTGTTGTAAATAGAAGCAAACTCAAGGTATCATAGTGTTATAGGTATTTATGGTGGTTTTCTTTCTGATTCACATCCCCAGCATTTAGTTTCTTCTAATATACGAAACTTGTGTAACCTGTACAAGTAAATTGTGCCAAGTTGTATAGTTCTATGCAAGTGTGGTAAGTGCATCTGCGAAAAACGAGGAGGAAGTAACACACGAGACGAAGCCTATTCACTTCCGAGTTTCTGAAAAGCATTTAGCGTAGGATGTGTACTGTATATATGTTTCGACAATAGTGAATAACAGAAATCAAAAGGCACTAATACGATCAACCACGCTAGTCTGCCGGTCACAAAATCAGCATCGAGGTGACATGGCTTCTTGCGCCGAATTAAACCATAAGCAACCGTTAACAATAAAGGAAAATAAATATGATAAGATTTAAATGGTAAAAGTCAACAAATGTGATGATAATTAAACATATTAATAGATCTGTGAGCATGGATATCTCCTGTAGGTACACGGAAATTGAGGCAAGAGTCACGTGCGTGTGAGCTAATGCTTCGAGCTGATGTTTTCCGCCAGAGCAGCGGATGTTTTCATAATGTGCCCACCCATACCTACTTTTCAGTTGAAGTTTGCCGGCCATTTTTCAGAAGTAAGCGAGAAGGTCTCTTCTTTTTTGTCCCCAGCATTGTAAGAGCTACCGTCTTGTCGGCACACAGGCTGCAGTAATAAGATCCATGCGGCATTTGAGAAAAGGAAGGTTGTCTGAAGCATTAATACCTGTTTGGAGGGGAGTGGGTCAACGAAATATACCTATCGGTTATATTTACCGTTCTAAATTGCAATTATCTTTATAGCAGCTTTTGGACATGATTCTCGATATGCAACAAATAACACACAGAATAATAATATTGATAATAGAAAATTAATGTCAAAAATGATACTTGATGTGATTACCGAAATTAGCGTGTTAGGTACTACAGTAATTAATGGCTGTTAACAAAACAAGTTCCAAGGTATCACCTTATCATTCTATCGATTCAAAGAATTAATTACTTATGCAAACAGATAGTTACTCAACCTAATAAACATTTACTTGAAGAAGCCAATGAAAAAGTTGTTTCCAGTTGAAGGGATGAATAATTGTAAGAGAGAAAAGAATAAATCACATACGACATGCTAGGAGAAGAAAAAAGATCCAAAGGAATATGTTGGCACGTGGAAATTAAACGCAACTAGATAAAGAATTTTTTCAGAAGTAAGGAAAAGAAAGGAAAATACCTACAGTTAATTGAAGATATATAAGTCAGCTAGTAGAAGACTTTAGATGGTTGTGTTGGCTATAAAGCAAGGGAAAGGAATAACACATTAGGAAGTTAAAGAATATCCAAAATATGAACCTGGAATCCTAGTAGAGTGGTAAATGAAACAGAACTAGGCATAAGCAACTGTTACTATCTAGTTCTGAAAATAAAGCACAGAGGGGTATTATTCCAATAAAATAAAATAAATAATACTCTTAATTTAAATATATTAAATACCAAAACATTTTAGTTAGCATTTAGAGAATGAGACAGTTAACTTGTCTTGGAAGGAACAATAACAGAGCAGATTAACTGTTTAAATTACTTCGCCTACAGTATTTCCTATATTGTGACTGATGATATTTAAAACAAAATCAATAAATTCAGTTACGTACGTGGCGTTATTAATAGATCCCTAAAAATGCTAGAAAGGAAATTGAGATATCATTTTACAAAGTAATATCATTATACATGCTGATTTACGGTTCGGAGTTCCAGGTGCTGACAAAATAGAGAGGAAAGGGGAATTGAAAAGTGGAAATGATTTTTTTTTTTTTTTTTTTTTTTTTTTTTGAGATGTGTTAGGGATAACTATACCCTACTATATGAAGCAAGTTAAGATATAAGAAGAGAATTACACAACTGTAAATTAATATATAGTAAAACAAGCTGGAGCTGAGGTCAATATGTTGTTCCATGTGGGATCCTTTAAAGCTTCAACATGTGACTAATTAAACGCCCATGAATGCACCACATAATGACCTGTATGTGTGTGCGTCTAATTTCTTTCAGTGGACGTTGATTTCTTCCACTTCTGCGGATTAAAATGTTCCATGTTCATCTGAAATCTGAGAGAATGAGCTTATACTGGCATATGATTTTTTTAAATACTCAGGCTATGGCATAATTGATTGGGCCACTAAGGATAAATTATCACAGAAAATATGTATAAATAAAGGTATAATTTTCTTCTGAAACAACTGGAAGGCAAACAATTTCTAGATGGCAGTTCTTGATTAACTGCTTAAATAATGTATTGTTTTTTCATAAAAACTGGGATTTCTGCTGGTGCTCATCTCGCGAAATATTTGCATAATAGAAGTAAAATAAAATGTTTCTCTCAGGAACTATTGAATATATGTGCAAGAAATTTAAAACACACTTGTAATTGTCGTCGAGGAGAATGTGAAACATTTTGAAAACATTTAGATGAAAAGAGTAAGATTTTGAAATGTTGGCTATAAGTATCTACTCCTGAAGTTGGAAAGGTAGCACCTCAAAACATTCAGCACCGTAGCCGGGATGGCATTGAATTTTGCAGTCTAATTGTTTTGTGATGTGTAGGTAAATATTTGAACGCCCTGTATACATAAATGTAGTGGCGATAAGTTGAACTGATATTCTTCTACTCGAATGACGTTGATAGTGAAGAACAAAGGTTATAAGTGTAGTTTGATTATTTGAGCGGTGTTTGTTGACGTTAACTACATCCGCAACACTGTTACATTTTAGTTGGTAACAAGCTCCCCAAGTGAGCGCCCTGGTTTTGTGGATAGTAATGGCTCGGGTGAATGAAATCACCCAGTTGCTCGTGCACCTAACACAGAACGCGTTAGAAGCACTAATGGCCCCACCCCTGACGTTTAATTGCAGCACCAAACAACGTCAACCGTGGTGCATGATTAGTGCCTCATAATAACCTTAATTAAAACTTTGATTAATAACCGCTAAATTGAGTGTTAAATTCATTACACAAAGTGAATAAATTGAAGATTAATTAACCATTGATAATCTAAACTTGGGAGGCCGAAGCTTTAACAAGGTTAAAATTTGCATTTGAGGACGGAAAAGCAGCACTTGGCGCAGTACCCAGCAAACGCAATTAATGCAAGAGGAGGGAGTGAGGGGGAATGTTGTTCGTTTAGCTGCTAACACGGGGTAAATGAGGGAGAGAGGGAGGGGGTCGCTGCCGGCAGATGTGTTATACCAGGCTTCTTTCTCTCCCCACCAAAAGAATATGATTGAAATGGGCAGATTCGGTCGGTCTTTGTGCGCGCCTCTAAAAAAAAGGAATAACGAAATCAAACTCCGCTGTAAACACAAAAGAGCGAAATGGGGCGTAATCACATGTTTTAACAAGGTTTGGCAGCCATTCTCCGTCAATTTGACGTATGAATAATGAAATTATAATGACGAAAAAAAAAAAGACCCTGTGGAAGAAGCAAGAGGTTGGATCTTTTTAGTACCTATGTATGTGCCTTAAATGATCCAGACAAGAGCTCGCTGATTTCAAGTCTTGCTCCGCTCCTGTAAAACTATTTGTTCTGTTTCTATAGTTTCGATATCCAAGGAGAGAAAATATTTATTTCAAATGAATTATTCAATATCAGATTAGGTACGTCGGAATCGCCTTCTGGGATACCTTGAGAAAAGAAAAAAATTGTTGCTTACGAAAACTTACTCTTCTATGTACCTTCTTCATGTTAACCTCAACAAACTCTCTGTTCACATTTCGCTATAGGCATTTTCTTAATTTCAACATCAAGCCCCATTAAACCGCGTAGTATTCCCTGATTTATGCATCTATTCTTTAACGCAAATAACATAGTAAATAACATAAGTAACAAATATTTATACATAGTACTTGAAGATAAAATATTAACACAAAAATTGACTTTGATATTTAAGGCTTAATTGTGGTTTTTACAATTAATCAAAGTTTATATTACTGACAAAGCTCTTAAACGACTTTAAGTACTCGTATTTATTGATAATATTCCAGTTTATTGGCCAGTTTCTGCCACATGTGGTTCCCAATTTATAAGTCCTTGCAAAACGAAAAGGGTACTCCCCATGGAGATCAAGATAACTGCTTGGTCGCCCTATTTAGATAGCCCTGGCAGTGGGGTAGAGAAATTTTCGCGCGTCTCTGTGGCCTATCTATCTGCGACCTATAGCTTTCTGTGGCTCTTTCACTTCATCCTTCCCCCTCCGTATAACTTAGGTATATCTAGTCGAGTGGCTCGGCGTTTATGATGAGGCAAACCTGAAGGAAATCTCACCCTGGCAGGGTTGGACACAGATTTCGTATTCCCAAGACCAATGCCTTAACTTTCTCTGCTAGTGTACAGTATACCGCAATGTCTTGAGTACGAGTCGCGGTTGGGGTGGTTTCAGTTCGGCGAACCTCAGGCTCATTTGAGCATCTCTCCATCGAGTTCATTCACCACGTCTTCGCATCTGAACTATTAAACAGATGCGCCAAAGCTCTTCTTCTAAACATCAGGGAGCAGTCAAATACGCATGAAAACAAACGAAAGCAAGATATTTTTAACGCATTTATTCTCAAAGACTGGAGAACTTGTCCTCTTGGAAAGCTTAGCCCGAATGCATTTCGCTGTTTAATAAGGATGGCTACATTTGTAAAGTCCATATTTTTATCTTTAATTCTAGCTGTCAACTTTAAAGTTGTTCTCCTTAATTTATTAACAGGGTCGCCTAACACCTACAACAGAAAATAGTTTTATTGCAATGGTGAAGCTTTGTAGTTTCTCTTGGAAGATTAAAGATCGAAATCTCTCAGCACTAAATGTTATTAATTGCTGTTTTATGGATGACAGCTAGCTTTTTCATAAATATCTTAAGACAACTAATGAATTGTGTGAAACAATAAAAGAATACAACTTAAAAATATCAAGTCAGAAAACAAAATCTATGGCTTATCACAAGAGAACAAGAATTGTAATTAGAATAGAAATAATTGAACATGTGAACTGCTTTAAATATTTAGGAGCGCATAATATGGGAATAGAAAAGAAGTTGAAAAATTTCAACATATCTGTGGTACAATAAATAGATGTTTAAGAAATAAAGTAGTGGAAACAAACTTAAGATTTTATAAAACAATCGCTGATTTATGGATCAAGAACATGGCCTTTCACAAAACTAGAGGAGAGAAAAATAGAAACAGCCAAAATGCAGTTTCTCAAATGAGTCGTAGGAGATCAAAAGAGGAGTGAAGATATCAGGAACAAACTGAACATATTCAGACTAAGTGTTAAGATAAAGGCAAATAAATGTAATTTGTTTCAATATGTAATAAGAATGAACGAAGACAGATTTCCAAACAGTATGTTAAATCATATACATTTAGGCCGTAGAAGTATTGTACGACCTAAGCAACGCTGGGGAGATCATCTGCCTCAGATTTCCACTGCGAAATGAAACGGGTCAACATACCTAAGCCATGAAGTTGACGATTATGATGATGGTGATTTGAAGATTTGGACATCTCTGAGGAAATAATTCGGCCATGAAACCAAAATTACTGAGCAAACGTTCCATTATTGACGCTGAACCACAAAAAGTGGTGAAAGATTGTTTGGCTCAACCCATTCTGTTTGATGACTTGAAACAATTCGTAATTCATTCTTATGGTTATTCTTGATACTTGCAGTAGAGAGACGAATGTCTTGACGTTATTCTGTACGAGCTTTCTTGCCGGGACAGCCGCCGCCAGTGCTCAATAATCCAACTGGAACGAGCGTGTTTCGAAATTCCCATTTACTGCAACGACAATAAATGTGAATATGATAAAAGGTTCCCATTCTTCTTGATCCGTTATGACGCAGAGCTCCCCCCACTCTGCGATCATCCATTTCACGAAGCTCAGATAAAAGTAAGCTGCGAGAATGAAGTTGTATGTTGGGAGGGTTGGAAGGCAGGGTGAAGAGGCGGAACGAACAAAGTTTATTGTTTGGAAAAGAGGAAATCCCTTTTTCTTCCCGCCGTGTGAGTGTCGGGTCTCCGAGAAGCGTCATCATCCCTTTATAGCCTCTCCTACTCCAGCGCCATCTGCCGCGACCGACACAGTTCAGGAGTTTATTGCTTGTTCAACTGAGATCATAGGCTAATTTATATATCCATAATGATGAGGGTGAGACCAAACATTCGGTCCATTATCCTACATAATTAATGTGAGACATTAACGATACTATTATTAATGTTATTACTATTATTATTATTATTATTATTATTATTATTATTATTATTATTATTATTATTATTATTATTATTATTATTATTATTATTGACCGCCTCCGTAGCGCAGTTGGTGCCGCGCTTGCCTGGTACTAGCATGGGGAGTTTATCCCCTCTGGGAGGTGTGGCCCGCGATGTACTGAGCCTCGTTAGTCCCGGGGGTATAAATTTAGGAGCTACTTGATGGAAAAGTAGCGGCCCCAGGTCGTGAAGACCACATAGCCGGCCAGGAGGGATCAGAGGGCTAACCATCTACCACCCTCCAGTACTGCACCCCACTCGTGACACTTGTAGGGGGCAGAGGTGGGGGACGTAGTGGCTAAGTGGTAGGCCCTGGCCCAGATAGAATTCAAAAGAAAACAGTGCTTAAGCAATTAACATTGCACACTGCACAGTTTTCATAAATCAATTGCTCAATGGATAGAAAATAAAAAATTTTACACAGCAGTGTGTGTGTGTGGGTGGGTGGGTATCACGTAACCCAAAAATGAAAAGTTGGTTAAAACCAAAGTTGGTATTTATGTTTAGTACCTTTGAAGGATGCGATACGAAGGTTTTGAAGAAAATTCCTCCATCCTAAACCATCCTTTATATGGAAAATTTTTCGAAAATTTTGATTTTCTCGAAAATGGCTCTAACGATTTTGATAAAAACGCCACATGTTAAAGACATTTTATGGAAAATGAAATGTATATTTCGAATTCTCTGGTTATAGCACATGTAGTCCTGTTTACTCTTGATGACTTTTACATAACTTGTAAACCGTAAGACATAGACCAAATCCTACTATACAAAAATATAGATCTCGTTAAACATATAAGTTATGTCCAAATGCATTTATTTTTTTTTTTTTTTTTTTTTGTGTGTGTGAAGTGAACTATTTCTGAAATATTCCTGGTTATTTGCATGAGTTTTGTAATACTTAAATTTTTCTCAAAGTGAAGGTCGTTCGTTATTCACGTTTTTATCTCTTGCCGTGCAAAAGACCCAAATTTTAAAGGCTTAACATAGCGACCAACCACCTACAAGAAAATTAGCAATAAGATAATTTCTGCAAATATTTATCTCGACCAACATGAAGAAGATAGAGTTGGTAAGAATAGCGCAAGAGTAGAGAAAGTTATGTGAATGCAACACAGCAGATTTTTTATCATTTAATTTTAGAGTGACATATTTTTCTTGGTTAATGATCACACGTCACTACCACACAACAACCGGAACATGCATAATCTCCTAGAATTTTTAATATAATCAGCTTTGTTTTGGTAAAATAAAATGCTAGTTGTTTTACAGATGTGTCTTTTGTTTATTCCATCAAATAGCCTAAGCATTATGTCGCCTTTTAGCTGTATCACGTGTAGCATGTTCTATACATTGTCATTTACGTGTTGGACAGGGAATCATGACCAGATGTAATGATTAAGTGCAACTCTGTAGTTGAAATCGCCGCAGAGAGAGGGAGAGAGAGAGAGAGTTTGAGAACAGGTAAACAATAAAAAGTAGACCTCTGCTGCAGGATGGAGGGAGAGCAGCGCGCGGCCCTGATGAGACAGGTCGACTGCAATATAACTGTGGGAAACCCCAGCAGGGTGGGCAACCAAACGGAAAACTCTCTTATATCCCTGAGACGAGACAAATGTTCCCCATCCCCGTGCTGACAGCTCCGACTAATGGTATCTAATGGTGGAAAACAACCCCGGTTACTGCGGCGCAATAACAGGATAGTGCAGTGCTAGAGAACCGACGTCATCGGATCGTCATTATTTTCATGTTATTGTAGCTCATTCTGCAACACACGGGTCATTTGAGATATCCCCTTCTGGAACTATTTTTGTTCCCTATAACAACTTGGTGGTATTCGCTGGCGTTTCTAATTTCTCTATTATATTTCAACAATAACTAGGGGAGATTTGTAGATATTTTAATCCACCCAAAAATTGCTTGTCTAGAAAAAAAGTTTGTGTGTGTGTCTGTATGCAGTCTCTTCTTCCTCTTGCAATTCGTGATCATGTATATACACTTTTATTTATATACACATTTATTCAAGTAGAGTATCTTTGAAGCATAAAGTCGAAAATTATATTATTATATGCTTCTACATCAAGCAACTCTTCACATGAAAAATATGTGGCACAGTCACACAAGTTTTTTAGTCTGAATCATTACTATTATTCTCATCGTCATCGTTATCGTTATTGTTATTATTAACCGGCTCCCAGCTACTTCATTTATTAGTGCAAAGTTATTACAATTATGAATACGACTGGGCATTTAGTCCAGGCTCTTTGCAGTCATATCTTATATGAAATGTGTAACAACTTCTTAAAAAAATACAAAATATCCATTACATATCGTACATTTTTATTATAGTAAATTATTTACAAAATTCATATAGCTCGGAATCAACCCAGGTTTTATTCCAGACCATACAAAATAGTAAGTAACAGTACTATCTACAAGTATTATTAACCATTCATTATTTCTACTACTATAATTCTATGTTGTGATATACCTAATGAACGCAGTTGTTTTAAATCTTGTGTAAGCGTCATATAACCAAACAGTATTAATAATAACAATAATAACAATAACAATAATAAATAACGATAATAATAATAAATAATAAAGGAATCGTAATAGTAATAATAATAAATAAAAATAATCTTAGTGTGATGGTAGGACTATACTGCTTGCCAAGCGGGAGATCCGAGTTCGATTCCCGGTACCGGCTGGAAGATTCAGGCTCGTTTGGTCTCTGAGAGACCAATTGAGGGGCTGCTTGATTGAAAATTAAGGACCCCCGTTGCGTAGACCACATAACCGGCCGGGAGGAGCCGTGACGCTGACCACGTCCCACCTCCAGTACTGCACCCCGTTCATGACGCTTGTGATGGACAGAGGTGAGGAACACAGCCGCCGGACGATTGGCCTAGGCCTGTTGCGCTTCGGGATTATTATGAATAATAAAAATCGACGTGACTTTTTATGCATTTTTCCCCTTTTTTCTATGTAAAATAACTAATTTTCACGTAAATGCTGTTCTAGTATGGCGAATTGTTCAATAGGTTATAACGATCGGTTAGTGTTGACGATTTAGACATTCCTCTATTTTATTTACAAAACTATGATTTTATTGAGCATTGGCAAGTTTAACAGCAAGTCGTTTAAAAATTAGTAAAAAATAGAAGTATTTTTGGTGTCCAGCAGATACGTTAATTATAGTACACGTTATGAAGTTACGCTTTAGTGGATCTCAAATACGAATGCCTGTCGTCATTTGGAAAAAAGCTCCTTGAGGGGATATGGCCTTTTCCAAATGACCGATTTAATTAACACTTGATAAGCAAAGTGTAAAGAAAGAGGATATTGCGCCGCTCTCGTGGCCCCGAGGCAAATGGAAACGCATCATCTGGACTGCAAATTGATCGTGTGCTCACTCGTGGGTGAGACAGAAACAGGGGGATGAAGAAGAAGTTTTTGTTGTTCTCTTTCAAAGCCCATTCACTGTTTTTCTTCTTTCCTTACGTGGCCCCTTCAGCATCCCTCTTCTACTGCCCTTAACCACTTGGCTGTAAATGATGGGTATTTAGCGTTAAATTTCATTTGGGCGGGTGTCGAGTCGTTTACTATGGCGGTGGTGAGAATGGTTCCGTGATGAAGCGGGGGGTTGTTCGCCCAAATGGCTCGTTACCCGTTGAGTGGAGAGAGATAGCAAGGGTTAGTGCCTCCCTCTCCCGCTTGATGGATTGTCTACTTCCCTTTATACGACCGGAAAACTTCACTCCTACGCCAGAAAACGTTCACTACGAAACTGTTTCTTTTTTCCCCCGCATTAGAGAAAAAATGTTTTTAGACAACTGGAACTAAAACTAGAACTTTCAAAACATGAATTAAAAGTTACTTTATTGCATTAAGTTTTATGTGGTTTTAAGTCTATACAAAATGGCCATTACCCTTCGTGCTTGCACATGATTGATCAATCAATCGAATTGGTCTGATTTCCTTTTGCATTTCATTGTGTATTTTTACATTAATTTCCCATGGCGGTTGCATTATCTGTGCACAATTCAGATTGTCATACCTACTTCAGGTTATTGCAATGTATTGTCCAATTAACCTCATAATGGGTGTCCCATAAAGAACGCAATTTTTAAATTGAGTGCCTTTTTCAGTTTGTTAGTTTGCTGGACCTGAAATTTAAGCAACTGTCATCTGTTTATATTGCGATTACTGATTGTCATTGTCAGTTGTCATTTGTGCGTATTGTTGTCAGCTATATGGAGCAATATACGAAGGAAACATGCATCCAGATTTTGAAAGTGCATTTCAAGTACGGTAAATGCTATGCAGTGACTTGGTATAATTTTTGGTAGGTAGGTAAAATGCGCCTAGTGTGTCAACTGTACAGGGACTTTTGAGGCAATTTGAAAATACAAGGATCGACAGTGGACACCAGTAAATGGAGGTCCTCGTTCTCGTCGATCGGCAGAGAATGTCGCCCTCGTCATTCACAATTTTATGGCCATAAGTCTAAGAACTAAACGTGGAAGACTTGTGGCTCCAACAGGATGCGACAACCTGTTAAATTGGCGTTGAAACAACAAGGTTACTGAGAGAAAGATTTCTTGCTGGTCTCATCCCTAGCAACGGTGACCAGAGCTGGCCACCAACATCGTGTGATCTGACATCATGAGACCTTTTCCTGTCGGGGTCAAATATTGTGTTTGTGTGAGCAATCCACGAACCATTCCCCAACTCAAGGCAGAGATTAGACGTGTCTTGGATTAAATTCAAGATGAACTTGCTCAACAGTCGTCGAAAATTTTGTCCAGGAGTGGATGTGTGCAGATGAAGCCTGGTAGACGTTTGTCTGATATTTTTTTAATGCTTAATCGTAGTCTTTGTGCTTCATATTGATATAATACTATTATAAATTTTCAAATAAGTTGTGTTTTATTACTTAATTAAAAATTGCTTTCTTTATGGGACACCTATACTTGCTTTGATCTAAATTGTTGCTCCGTTATCCCTGATCTGAATACTTGAGAAAATGGCAACAGGTACGAGTATGGAAAATAATGAATTCCGAAAGCCGGAAACAATTCTGGTAGCTGCCAAAAGGGTAATATTAGAATTGCTATAAAAGAAATCCATAAAACATCACGATATCGCATATAATCGCTGCATTGATTGATGTAAGATAAGCATTGCTAGCGTGTCAACAAAGCATTAAAAGATCTACGTACTGGCACACTCATATGTCGGTCTCCTTAAGTGTCATACCTTTGTTCCGTACAGGTCTGAAATCAATATAGTACATACTCGGGAACACACACGAGTGTGTGTAGCATTCCAGTCACGTTTATCTTAGGTCGTGATATATTTATCATGTTTTATTAGATTTTTTCCTTCATACTAAATATGTAAATTATGAGTCATGAATTTTGCGAAGGTATCAAGTTCAATCAAATAAATTATTTCTATAAACGGATATGTAGGTAGAATGGAGAGGCCTTCCGAATGTGTGTGTGTGCGTGTGCGTACAGCTTTAACTATAACAAAGTCCATTAAGTCCAGGTAGGAGTTTCTTGTGCAATGTGTAGCCAATTCAAACAGATCGACGTATATTGTCATTTGTTCTGGAAGTTATTTCTTACATAGAGTAACAAATTTATTGCATGTTGTTTAAATTGTAGAAGTGTATGCGATTATATTCATTTTGTATGTAATAAATTCAAATGCAATCTTGATTCCTTAAGTACCGGAAAAACTTATTAACATTGAAGAGGTATCTACTCGTGCTATATAGTTACTTCATGGCAAGTGGACTCATCAATAGTGAAAAATAATTTCATCGATAAATATCAATAATGAACACGATCAGCAAAGCAATAAAATATTTCTCATGAAACAGAAATATATAATTTCGAAGTTTTAAACTTCTACTTCGTAAAATATGAAAGCAATATATTTAGCTGTTCCCGAGGTAAATAGGTGTTGTAGTTTTAAGTCTCTGTCTGTCTCTCTTTCTCTTTCTGTGAATTAAAAGCTTATAATTCATAAATCGCATAAAAGGAGAAAATATTGATCAATGTTTCCTGCTAGTTGGCATATTTTATAAAAGACGTCTTTTCTCTAAAGCTTATATTAGCATCTTTATAAATGTTTATATCTGATTGCGCACAGCGAACCGTAAAAAAGAGAAGGTGTATGTTAGCTGAGGCGAATTGGTTACACAGCAACACGAGACATGCAAGAGAAATGTACAAAGAAAAATGTTGCTTACACTTGCACTAGAAATGAAATCGCGTTCTCTAATTAGGAAATCTGATCTAACCGCCGCCCTTTTTTCTGTCTTTCCAACTAATCAATTACTGTTTTTTCATATGCGGCGTTTTTGTACCCAACGAGTAATTACGGAATGCTGCAACGCGTGGCGTGCTTCGCTTGTTTAGCTACTAAGTAGAAAAGTATCGCATGACCAAGTTGGAACAGTGGTGTCCATTATGGGCCAGCACGTGTTTCATTTGTTTAGCACAGTTGTTGGCAGAAATGTCTGTAGGTATACATTTTAGTGTTATCTATTGATAAGTGTTACTTTCAGTGAAAAGGAGATAACTTGAAATTATGTATATCAAGATGTAGTGTAACATTCTCACTAAGGATTTAATGGATCAGCAAATGTTTTATGATGTATGAGAGTAAAATTATCAGTACTTAAGTTATAATCAGGTTCAATATGTTCTGTTTTAAGGGAATAGACAACCGATACTGCGATTTTCCTAAGTTTTCAGCCAATTTAGCTGAAAATTTATTTTCAATGTTGCCTTATATTCAACATTAGAGCGTTTTAAATTTCAGTGTGACATCTCTTTTATTTTCCGAATTATGAAATGTGATATCGGGGTCCTATGCCAATGCTATGCTCCACATGATGCAGTTTTGAAAAAATACAGTTTTTAAAGTTATGTTATAGTTCTCTGACTATATCCTGCAAATCTTCTAATTCTGTTTTAAAAGCTTTAGCTCAAAAGAAGTAAGTTTTAAATTGTCATTTTAAATGTATAGTTTTAAGTTTTATATAGCTTTAGGAAGTAATGACTCAAAATTGTTAAAAACACAGATTTAATTGTGTGTGTCCTGGAAATATACATGATAAACTACATGATGATTGGGATGAAAACTGTAATTTTTCTCTTGGAGCAAATATCCGTGCCACATGTCCATTACCGTCATATGCCATGCAGCCTACAAGCACGCCGGATATATGAGAATGAAACAGAATAAAGGGAAATTAAGTAAGAATGAGAAACCACCCAGCATTCGCCAAATGTCCAAGATGGAAGGGAATCGAAACCTGACTTCCAAATGCGAGCTACAGACGTTACCGCGGAAAACGTGCATACTAAAATATTTAAAGGAATTATTTACCTTCAAGCAATTTTTGCGCAACTGGGGAGCAGGTTTGTTTTAATATACAGGTTTTCACTATACTTCAAAGTTTAATATGACTTTTTTCATCTCTTGAATGAAATGATCACATTTTAATAGCCGTCCTTGAAAGATAATGTTGCATGGCACTACCTCCTTAACAAATTGCATTAAATACCTCTAGCCAACACATTTATTACATTAATGACTATTATTTGAAAATTTGCTAAATGCACGAGTATTTAAGTAATAAGCCAATCCTGGAAGTGATAGTTCTCACAATTAGTTATATAAGTCATTGATGCCATTTAATCATAACTACTTTGGCGATGCTTCAGTCGTTACGGTGTGGCTATTTCAAAATTTAGTGCTTCAGTTATATAAGAGATCATATTATAAACATAAAGAACACATTTTCCATCCAGACTCGGTAAAATTTTGAGTTTAATATTCTCCCCGGTTATCAATAAAAGATAGCCTTTATATGTGATACTATTCATATTAGAAAGCGATCCTCCTATCCATTTAGGGAGTCACTCTGATATTAAAATAGTTAGGAAGGTTCGTTTTGCATTTGAGAGTGAAAACTACTATGTTTTTTTTTTTTTTTTTCTGAATTCCTGAGTTAATTACACGTTTTGAATATTGGGCGGAAGATATCTTTAGATATTAAAGCTTAACTGTGTTCCTGAAAATTAAAATTTTGTATTCAAAGTATAGCTAGTTGATTGAGTATGTATATACTATATTGCAATTTTTACCATATCATAATAAAATAAAAACACATTAATTTGACAGCGTTATTCATTGATTTGAAGCTAATGTTTACAGTTTTTATAAAAGCTTTAAGATGATAACATCTCTCTTCCACCCCATCTCTCTCTCTCTTTCTCTTTCTGTAGGTGATTTCCTAAAATGTAGCACCACTTTCCACTTTATAATCGTATAGATTTATTTTGAACCCATACGTTCCCAATGATTTATGTGATATTCCAATGCCATAAATCATTAATTCTAATTTAGATATATACATTTATAGAAGTGCTTTCAGATCGTGCGAGATAGGCATACAACTAACCTCGTTTACATCACAACTCAATTTTTTGGCAGCTCATGAAAAGAAATAGAAAACAAATCAAACTTCAACTTGGAAAAATTTCAACATGCAAGAAAAACACTTTGGAAACAGTTAATGCTATAACATAAACTGAAAACTTTATGGAGGACTACATTCCTCCTGTGCTGTCCATTTTTCATCGTTTCCCATTTACAGAAATTCCATAGACCGTTTTGATAAACAAGAAAATACTTTTTGTGATAAATTAAACTTATTATGATACCTAAGTCGTTTGGTTGTCTCTCTGTCCCCCTTCTCTCTGATATTTTATTTTCTTTACTCAGGGGAGCTCAAAATGCACTAGATGCGTACCTTTTTATGGTGTGCTACCATTCCTCTAGCAAGAAAGGCTCCAATCGTTCAAAATTGAGATTTCATTCAAATATAACGCGCATGTGGCCCACTCGGCCGTTTTCAAGCTTTGGGGGTGGGGTCTGCACGTGGATGTTTCTTAAGACTACGATACCGCCGGCAACACCAGAGAGCGCGAAAGGCTAGCGCACGCTGAATCATTGCAAACGCCAAGAATCTTCAAAACCTCAAAGCTCTAAAAGTCACTGATTGTCACTTTGGGGTAAACTTGTCTCAATTTCTGAAAACACCCCTCTATAAAATCCAAACCCAAAAGATATCCCAGCTTCGAACGAGTGGCACTTCCCTTATTAGTGATGGAAAATAACATACCATATTAAGCACGAAAATAGTAGCCATTTCCCTGAAGAGATTTTGTACACCACTGACAGGCAGGCACATATAACTGGCGAGCACAGTCAGCACTATATCTGTGCGACATATCTGTGTGAGGGTGGACGGGGGAGATAATTAAATTAATTGTGTTTCGTGAGGCAAGTTTCGTGCATGCACTCTGCGTAAGGTAGCGGATCGAAGTTTGCCATACGGCGTCCAACAAACCTCCTTGAGACTTGCTTTTCCCAATCCTTTACAGCTTGAGATATGGCAAGGCTTTACAATTTGTGTAGTAAAACTATAAACGTCAGAATTTCACACTGGAGAGTTTTAACTACACTTGATAAAGATGTCACTATCAGTATTGGAACCATACCAACATTTCAGCGTTTAGTATCGCGCCTATCAAGAATAAAATTATTATATCTTGTGAAAATGTTCTATATAAGTGACAAAGGGAAATCACCGAAAAACTCAAATCAGAATACGCGGTAAGGGGATGAAACCCGGGACCTCCCGAATGAGAAGGGTAGAAGGGCATATTACATAAGCCTTCAATTTAAGAGTATAACTATCAAATGAGTGCACCATTTCCATAAATGTTAGTTGATTTTAAAATAGAATAGAGTTCACCTAATTTCTCTAACAAAACTGACTTCGGTCAGTTCACAAAGTGTCCCTTCCTTCAGTTTTCCTGCCACTTTATAACTGCTTCAATTTCTCCTGACATTTCGCTGAGTTCTCACTTCCATTGTTCACTCACTTCACCCTGTTTTACATTCACTTCATTTTCTTCTAGTCGACGTAACGGCGTAACAAATCTGCTAACGTAGCCTCTTCCTCCGGACGGTTCACTATCTGTCGGTACACAAGAAGTTTCGAAACCCTTACAGTTATAGCATTCAAAATATGTCGTCACAGTCGTCCCCAATTCACTTGGAGAACAGCTCTTTTCGTCTTTCCAGAACGTTCAAGACGGCAAAACATCCAGAATGTTCTAATTCTCTGGCTATAGCGCTTATCTATTTATGGTGAGCGAGCGTGCGGCTTATCTTGTTTACTGTTCTGGCTGCCTGATAACCTTGGGTCATAGCCGTTACGTCGCTATACCATTTTATATTCCTACGTATTCTACAGTTTATTAATACAAAATCATTTTATTACACATTTCCTCTTAATCATGAAAATGATTTTCTTTGAAGATTGTTTCAGTTGGGTAATAGGTATATATCATCAGTCAATGTGCAGTCTATATATTGTAAGCCTGCCTAAAATTGTTATATTTCTTATATACCAGATTCTCTAAGGTTTTGTTTATTTTTAACTGCAGTTTTTATTGTGAAGATATATTTTGGGGTTCCAAGGCAAACCAGGTGATTCTCGGTGCATGCCGTTGGACCTCAGATGTGTTATAAAGCAGAGGAGGACACGTAGAGTCGGTGTGACGTCAATTCACGAAGGTAAACATGCTCGCACAGAAGACGAGCTCAACGTGTGACGTCACCGGGCTGTGTAGTGCTGCCACAGGGGAAGAGAAAATAGTTTGAGGCATGTGGGATGCAGTAATGAAAGAAAGACAGGAAGCATATCTGGTGTTAATAACACAATATCTTAGGTGTAATATTAGTGCTATTTTAATTGCACAGTTGGTCACGGATTATAAACAATCATATTTCGGCTCTATGCTATGAGAAAATATATAATAATTCTAGTTTATGTGAGGGACAGTCGTGTTATAAAGTAAACAGAACAGAATGTCATTTTCTCTGAAAATTAGAAGAGTCAATGCAGAACAAAATTACATGGACATTTTCCAACACTTGTTGTTCCTTCTTCTTTTTAACTAGTTAATCAATGATAGGATGTAATATCTTGTAAGTTTGTAATCCAAGCCTGCCTGTTCGGTTGTGATCTGACGAGATACTTCGGGATTTAGACTTAGCTAATTTCATAACAGAACCATGTATAAACACTGGTTGCTCCGTTTTAATTGTACTGGCCATGTTATTGTCATCAACAGCACTATACCTGACTAAACCCTTCATTTCCTACTCACTGCGTCATTTACCTGCACAACATCTCGCTGATGTCACACGAACTGATAGTGTTGCTCCTCGTTCCTATACGTCGCACCAGTTCAAGCTCTCTCCTTTATTATGAAGCATGAATTCATGTAAATAAATTGAAAATAGAAAGTTTATGTATGTACTCCTTTCGGGCTGCGGTTTCTTTGCTCTCCCGTTTTTCCATTCATTAAGAAAACATTTAGAAGTATTGAGTTCCTTGCTTATGAAAAATAGCATTAATAACAACTGTTGGTAATTCCAAGCTACTGTAAGCAATAAAAGAAGCAGTGCCTGTAATAGAGATGGAAACGTTAAATTAATTTAATGACCAGATAAAATACTGGCAGGGCTGCAAGGACACGCAATTCAACAAATAAAGTGCCGCACTTCCACTGCAGGTGGCGCACGGAAGCGATACATATTAAGCAGCGCTGCGAACATCCCTTCATTACAATTACAGAACAACGGCGGAACTGAAAACTCGGGCGGATGTAATGTTTTGTTAGCTGTCAGATTTAGCATTTCACTCCCCATGCAAAGGAGTACAAGGACCTTGCTAACAAGTCCTCGTTTTTATATACTGTGCGGATTCCAAAACGTAGTACCTGCAGGGGATTTAACCTGTATCAAAAACAATGCACAAAACTATTTCTGGAATTTAAGCACAGTGTCATAGGCTATTGCTTACATTTTTGTGCAATGTTATGCAAAGCATTTCAACAAACTTTTGTTTCGTTATCGCAACTCCTTCTAGAGGCCAGGTGAACATTATCTTTGCGATTATGGCTGTGGCTATACTGCTTTAACAAGAATAAGCCTCTCGAAATGGATTAAAGAAAATAACTAGATCACACACTGAAAAATAACCAATTAGTCCAGGTACACATATACATTTTCTTTCCAAGTCAGCGCTGCCAAACCGTGTTTTTGAACTTTTGCTCAGAAATGCTGGCTAAATAGTTTTCTTTATACCAGACAAAATTTAATGGCGGCTGATACTTGACCATTACTATTCTCTTTTCTGTTGTGCAATTCATTTTGCGGATGCAAACGATATATTACCGGCTTTACAACGTGATTTCACAGCGTGATTTCACAACACCGCAAGGTGTGGCAAGATTCTGTTGAGCCACTCGCCATTAAATTTTGTGTCAGACTCGGTACTCCTGGAAAAAAAATCTAGTTAATAATTCATTATCTGAATTATCGATTTTGATATATAGATGACACTTTGTAATATTTCTGAAATACCACGGAGTAGCACACGAAATGTTGGGCAGCGACAACATAAACAAAGCTGCCTCTCTCATGCGCACTCAAACGACAAAGTGAACGTGCACCTGTAGATGAGCAGCTATTTAAAATTAAATGCAGAACTGTAGGGTAGCCATTAAATTGTGCACTGAGATATCTAAAAGGGACAATACAATAAAAACTTGAATTATATATGACAGACTGAATATTTACCAATATCATTCATGAAATTACACATAAACTGTATTATTTGGTAACCTGTTGCAATACATGATCATATACCTACATTTTCAATGTCTTAAAGAACAACACATGTATAACAAGTAATTGTTTCTCCATTTGTAAAGAAATGCGTTGAATCTAACTCCTCTATTGTACACATTAATTCATAACTCTAGTTCTGCACTTGAGGCATATTTAAAAATTTATTTCAATTATTGCAAATTAATCCAGAGCTAGTTCCCTATTCGCAACTGCTGCACCGTACTGTGCTATGCATGCTGGAGCGGCTGTGTGAAGCACAGCCAATGCCTGACCTTACCCTAATGTCCATGTGATCACAGCCTGCAATTGCTTTTGTGGGACGAAAGACACCTCGCCCTGGTGATCTGTGGTAGTGCTGTTTTTTTTTTTTTTTTTTTAATACAAATAAGACATATCCTCGATCAATGTTTTTGGCCAAGCCTTATACACCAAGTCCAATCCAAGTACATGCCAAGTTTTGGTATACTAAGCTGTTTAGTTAGGTAATTTAACTGCGTTTTTAAAAGTATCACTATAGTTAACAGTGTTCTTACTAATTTTGAAAGTTTAATTCCACGAGGTCCGCTTTTATGCCACAAACATGTTTGTAGAATACCTCACACTCCAAACACAGCTGTGGGTATCATGAAATATATCCTTCTCAATACTGTAAACAGCATTTTCTGCTCTGTTGTGCTTACGGAATACCCTACAATTAAAATTGCATTACTTTCATTAAAAGCAAGCGATTTCTGCCGTAAAACGCTGGGTCCTAACAAATATGTAATAATAAAAACTTTTAAATATCGGTATTTTTATTATTTTTTCACGATATGTACGGCTCGATGGAAATAATTTCATTAACCAACTTGATTAAAAATGTTTCCCATATTCCCCTGTTTTTTCTCCTTTATACATGCATCACATCCCGCGTTCCTACTGCGTTATGTACTTTGATATATTTGCTATGAACTCATCACGCTGTCTGTATTTTAATGGCCGCTAATTACCCGTTCATCTTTCCTATCTGTGAAATCGTTAAAATACGCCCTCTTGTTCATGTGACCGTTTTCGTGTGCCAGAAATTTCTGCTAAAGCTTCTAGAGGCATGCCTTTATCCCTAATCATACCTATAACTTTTAGTTTAGGTGCTACTAATAGAGTAACTGAAATGAAACAATAGGCAAATGAATCGTGATTTGTAAAAACGGCATCATGGTCATTTGCATGTTTTGTGAATATTAGAAAATACCTATATTAGTTGATCTACGTCACAATTTATTGAATGTTACAACTTCAGTGTAATATAGGATGTTAGCGATATAAGTATAGATATTTTGGTAATTATTACCAATATGTACCCATTTTAACGTATTACGTTTTTTTTTTTTTTTTTTTTTTTTTTTTCGTCTTAACAGCTTTCCCACATCGGTTATAACTGAGCCGTAAAATGAACAATGTTTGTCAGCATAGATCATCCACTTTGTTCTTAACCCACCTCTGTACCGTGGTGGTAGCGTCTCTGCTTCCCTCCAAAAGTTCCCAAGGTCGAATTTGGTTAGGGTGATTTATCCAATAAGGTTCTTTTCCGAAGTTTTTCCTTCTCCTGAGAAGACGAATGCGGAGCTCGGGATCATTTGAACAGCATTTAATCCATTTCATTCATTCAATTCTTTCATCGTCCACTATAACATTACGTTGGAGGACGTTTGCTTCAATGTGTTCGCACTCCAATACCCGACTTGCTCCCAGATAGTCTAGGGTCATTAACCTTTCACAAAGCATTCGAACGCGAACATTAAAATTAACTATATAAATACACTAATTATGTCTCAACAATTTTTTTGTAGAATGAACCATTTCGGAGATATGCCTTGTTATTTGTGCGAGATTTGGTGAACTTATACTTCTGTCAAATGGAACATCGTTATTCGTTTTTTTGTATGTTAACCATGCAAAGGGAACGGAATCTGAGAGCTAAAAGATTTGACTACTGCCCAAAGTCTACTGTATTTCCATATTCCCTGTATTTACAAGGAAATAAGCATTAAGATAATTTCTGCAATTGTTTATCTCAACTAACACGAAGAAGATATAGGAATAAGAGTAGAGAAAGTCATGTGAGTGTCTGTATGAATTTTTAATTTCTACTTTCTCTGCCACCTCCTACAGTAGGTAGTATTTCTACTCGATGATATTTAAAAATACACTTGTTACGTTGAGAATCTTTGAAAGATGTGACAAGATCTTCAAGAAAATCCTCCAACCCAAAACCATCCCGAACACAGAATATCTTAACATTTTAATGATTTTGAGTAAAATACTGCATGTTTGAAATATTTACATGTGTAATAAAACGTATAGTTGCTCGAGTTTTCTGCAAGTAGTCTGTGAATCTGTCTTCGTTCTGAAGGATTTTGTATAATTATTTATAAATAGTAAACCATAAGAGACAGACAAAAACGTACTGCATAAACATGTAGATTTGTTCATTTTAAATAATACTTTTAGGGTCATCAATCATTTTCTGTTATCATTATTGATTTAATTTGTCAATACCAGGTCAGTTTTTTGAAGTGCTGTCGCTGTTCAGTGGTCTCTCATAACATAGTCAAAATAGTATGCGATAACAAAACCAGCGTATAGTGACATGGCATTAAAATACCTAGCACTTGGTGTTCTCTAACTCTCTTGTACCAACAAGGAATATGTAGGTAACGACACTTGTTTCTAAAAATGCTTATTTCGATTAACATGAAGTAGATACAAAAAGAGGTTTTCGTAAACATATTTTCTAGAAGTTTTATATAAATAAACAATAGTATTAGAGAAACTGACATCAATATAACATATAGGACCTTTGCTCCGAAGATCCCGTTTTTATTTTATTTTTTATTATTATTATTTTTTTCGCTCCCCCTAGCTGAATAAAAACAAATGCATTCTGATTGTCTGGCTCTCGCAAGCACATCTAACGAACAGACATAAAACATTTTCCTAATTAATACTGATGGAAAATACAATGAAAACCTATTCATATAAAAGCTGTGTACAATCATCTTTAGAAGTATTGCAGCTCTGAAAAGGGTATTCGAAAGACGTTTTATTGGTTACTATAGGTTGTTAAAGAGCTGGAAAATATTAAACTAAAGCTGACTGTAACAAGAATCAACTCTGAAGCACGTAATAAAGCTATTGAACGATAAGTCGTTCAAAAATCAACACTTTGATTTTTAACCGGATTGTTCTGCTGCATGTAAGACAGAAACACGCAAGTAATACCGAAAGCATGCCTTACTTAATTATGGTTACTTTTAGAAGTATGGCTTGCTTATCGGAGTTACTTACATACAATCTGGCGCTATCGCACGATGAAATGAGACATGTTTTCCCGAACCATGTTGCGTGATTTTCATCTCATGCGAAATGTCTAAGATTGATTTTCGAGCGAGGTTTGTTCCAAAGCTGCACCTAGAAAAATCACACTAAATGTCTTTGATCCCTTCGTCACAAAAAATTGGACACGTGATGTAGTCAGTTGAATTCTTCTTGAACCAGGTACAAAGTTCTAGATTTCTTCTACACTTCATGGTTTAGGCAAATCGCCTGTTCATTGTATGTCCTTCCATCTTTTCTTGGGTCTTCCGATGTCTCTGAATCCCGATGGTCTGTACTGGTATACAAATTTAAGGAACCTTGTTTGGTCCCTGTGACCGCCCCGTAACGCAGTTGGTGGCACTCCTGCCTTCGGCGCGGAGGACCAGGGTACCGGCGTGGGAATTTTCCCCCGCTAGGAGGTTTGGCACGGGGTGCACTCAGCCTAGTTAGATCCCTGAGGGGCCAATCGAGGAGCTACTTGGTGAAGAAGTAGCGACCTCAGGTCGTGAATGCCGCATAACTGGCCGGGAGGACTCTGGTCGCTGACCACGTCCCATCCTCCAGTACTGCACCCCACTCATGACTCCTGTAGTGGGCAGAGTTGGTGAACATAGCGGCAAGCCTTGGCCCTTCATGGGTTGGGCTTTAATTTTGGTTTGATCCATCCAGGATAGATGTTGTTTCTAGTTATTTCTATCGCGTTAAATTTTATCGTGCATAAAAAATATATGAAGTTCATTTCTGATATCTTCATTTCGTATTTTATCTAATTTTGTGCAGCCTTTGGTTCTTATAAACGTCATTACCTACTGCACTCTTAATTCTGTTCTTATTTTATTTCTTATCCAAGTTTCCTACCATATAAAAGTAAGGGAAGTCTTATAGAATTTAACTCTTGTTTCATTCCTTGTTTTTCGTTTTAATGTTCTTGAATTATGCATCATATATGTTGAAATTTCGCCAATTTTGTGTATCTCTTTGTGTTTTTTGAGCAAGGTGAATTCCAGCCTATATATGTAAATCATGGGACATGTTCTATGGCTTTATCATCTAGTACTGTTTTCGATCTTACTGGTAAATTCTAGACTTCACTGAACATATTCTGGATTATGTAGAGAGTAGAGAACTGCCTTGATTGTGTTCTCAGCAGGGTAGTAGCGCAGCTCCTTATCAAGCGTCACGCCCGAGTTTGATTCTCGATGCCGGCATGAGAATTTTTTCCCACTGGGAAGTCTAGTATCGGGTGCACTCAGCCTTGTGCGATCCAGGGTGGGGGGGGGACTTGAGGGAAAAGCAGCTGTTCCTCTTGTGAATACCTCATTCACCAGTTGGGGAGGGGGGCCTCAGGACGCTAACCAAGTCCACTGTCCAGAGCTGCACTCCACTCATAAGTCCAATGTGGGCAGGGTTGGGGTATGCTACAGTTTTGCGATAGGCCTTGGCTCGTTATCGGACTTTAGTGCCACGGAGTTCAGATTAGGTTATAGTTTATAGAACTGTCTGGTTCTAACTGTAAGAATTAAAAACTCCCTAAGTACTATTTCCCCTTTCCTTAAAAAGTTAGGTTAGTCAGAGTAACGTTCGTAACAATTGTTATATCCTGGAAGCTGTGCTTACTACATGTAGTCTGTACTATCCCTTTACATGATCTCAAGGATACAGTAGAGATGAATGCAATGTTAGCGATTTATAGACCTAACATTTTTTCAGAACAAGGGACAACCATTCAGACATATGAGTTCGATTTTAGGATGGAAGTGAAAATTCTTGAATCAGTATTATTTTCTCTTCCTGAGGTCTGGAAGTATGTATGAAAATTATGGCGTATTTTTTATTCAACGTTTTATAACTCCAAAGAAAAACGACCAGTTAAAACGATATGTGGTTGTTTAAGCAATAATAAGCCGTAAATAAATTTACCTTTAAAGTATGTTAACAATAAATTTTTACTCAATCGTTTTTTTCTTGTTAAACTAAATAAACCCCTGCATTTTTAGAAAAAAGGCCCATGTGCACATATGTCTGTGTGTATGTATGTCTGTCTGTCTGTCTGTCTGTCTGTCTGTCTGTCTGTGTGTCTGTGGACAGCATAACTCAAAAACGAAAAGTCGGTTAAAAACCAAAGTTGTAATGTCCTTCAAGCAAGCGACACGAAAATTTTGAACAAAACTGCCCCACTCTAAACTACATTTACATGGAAAATGTTTCGAAATTTTTTATTTTCTTGAAATTGGCTCTAACGATTTTAATTAAAATGACGCGTTTGAGATATTTTAACGATAAATGAAATGTATACCTTGAATTTCCTGGCTATAGTCCATGAAGTCCTGTTTACTCAGAATCATTTTTGCATAACTGGTAAACCCTAAGAGACCAAATCTTACTATACAAATATGTAGATCTTCCTAAAATACAGGATTTACGTCTGAATTTTTTTTGCAGTGAACAATTTCGGAGATATTCCTCGTTATTTGTGTAAGTTTTGGAGAACTTATACTTCTGTCAAAATGAACATCGCTTTCATTTTTTATATGATAACCGTGCGAAGAGAACGGAATTTGAAAGCTTTAAATATTTGACTATCGGTCAAAGCCTTCTGCATTCCCATATTCCCCTTGTACCTATACGAAAATAAGCAATAAGATAATTTCTGCAAATGTTTATTTCAACTAGCACGAAGAAGATAGAAGAATAAGAGTTTGTAAGAATTATGAGTACAAGAGTAGAGAAAGTCATGTGAGTGCAACATAGATTTTTATTGTGTGTGACTTGGTTTGCAAGTTTAGCGTTCAATGTTAGCTTTCTAAAATGTATTTTAGGAAGAGGCAGGGAATGTTATCTCTCGGAATAATCATATTAGGTGTATGCAAGAGTTTAACTATATCAGACCGACAGAGCAGAAAATTAGCCGCCACTGCACTCGACGTTTCTTGTTGGAGAAAGAATAACAACAGTTGTAGCACCGCCTTGCCAAGAATCGGAAATATTACCTTAGGAAATCGCCTTCGTTTCGAGACGGAAAAATACTCTGTATAGGGAACGTGGAGTTTTCCTCCGACAAAGGAGAAGGAAAATTGATTCGATTCTGTTGGAGTTTGCTCTCCCTCTGCTATGCTGTTAGTGGCCCCGCCTTGCAGATGGAGAAGAATAGAGAAGGAAGGAAAGAAGGAAAGTGGTAACATTCTACAAATTCAATTTTTATAAAAAAAATGTTAGATTACCCGAATGCATGAGTCAAACGCTGAAAAGCGAGAAATAGTCGCTGTCCCTGCCAGCATTGGTGGAACGAGATTATACTTCTGTTGTTATGTGGGGCGGTGGTTTCTCGACAGGTGTTGACATCAATAATATTTCCCTTCCAGTACACAAAGCAGAAAATTGCCCCCACTCATGTGGCAGCGACAGTATGCTTGCCTAAGGCCATCAAGATAGGGCTCTTGTTATACCACTTTTATACGGTGGATTTAATTTTGTATTTCCTTACAAAATTCCCTCCTTTTCTTTGGAAACCTATTTGCCTAAACGTAGTTTCTTCTCTACAATGAAAACTTTCAAACAAAGAACACGTTCACAAAATTCCCCTACAATCTATATAACATTTATGAACATCTTTGAGTATCGGTGAACGTCATTCTCGACTTATGTTTACATAGTCTATCCATTGTTGATCACATTTTGTTATACGTCAATAATTTCGTAATTAGAGACAGGAAAAATATTAAGGAAAATTTGCCAAAACTTTTTTTTACCTAAATATGAAAATATGAAGGAAAATCTGAAAAATGCTATGAAATATATATTTTAAAGCCAAAATTTCTTATTTTATGTATTTGGACCAGGTTTACTGCATTAGTAAAACACAAAAAGGCTTTGGAGGTTGTTGAGAATATTTGGTGGCAAAATATGCAATACAAATACAACAAATTAAAATAAGTTAATACATTTTAATCATTATGGAACCTTTAAACATAGAACAACAAAAAAGAACAAAATACATTACCGATTGCTTACTCATTTTAATACCATAGCTGTTGCAAAATTTGATGGCGGGTGACTCGATACTAAATTCAATCATAGACTTTTCATGCCTTGCTGTTTGTATAGTTAAACATGCTGTGAAATCACGCTGTAAAGCGGGGATATTTGCACCCACAATATGTATTTTTAAACAGGAAAAACAACAGTAACTGAGAGCCACCTTTAAATTTTGCGGCTACCATAATAATATGCCTGTAAAACCTTTGGGTCACTAAATAAGAAATCTTCAACAGTACAGGGCGTTTAATTTCGCACTTCATGTCAGATGCAGCAAATGCAATATTATCTTGACTGTATCTTACTGGTTTTTACAGATACTTTTTGGAAAGAGTGGCTTGGAGTTTTCTAAATTGTATTTCGTAGAAAATTGATCAAACAGAATATGTGGATAGCCCAAGTCATTGCTAGAAATTATTTGAAAAATAAAAAATAACAAATCTTAGAAAATAAGAAGAAATACCAATGTTCTATAAAATATGAAGTTTTGTAAACTATTGTGAAATATGAAATGTATTGTCATGTAGGTGCATTGAATTATACACACTGCAAATCGTAAAAGTATTTCTTTGTTTAATGTCCGCTTTTACTACATACGGCACCGCAGGCGGTGACACTGGTGATACATGGAATGAAGATGGATCACTGGTGGAATGAGTTGGCGGGGGAAATCGGAGAACCCGGAGGAAACCCGCCCCAGCTCCGCTTCGTCCACCACAATTCCCAAATGCGGTTGCCTGTGATCAAAACCGTAGTCGCTTTAACTCGTGATTATATTACTTTCTCTAGCATCTAGTCATAGTAGATATAGACAATTTTGCATTCTTTCCAAGAATTCAACACTGGAAATGGGGTTTGTGGTACACTGATTCAAACAGGTGTGTGTGTGTGTGTGTGTGTGTGTGTGTGTGTGTGTGTGTGTGTGTGTGTGTGTGTGTGTGTGTGTGTGTGTACAGTATAAATAAAACAATAAATACCAAACCTCAGTACCTCCCAAAGATGTGGCCAAATACTTTCAAGTAAATCTTCCCACGCATAACTACCTACATTTGAATTTTCTCAAAAAAATTATATAACAATTTTTATGAAAGTGTCGTATGTTAAGGAGCTTTGCATGACAAAATTCATCCATCTTAAATTTTGCTGATGAGTCATTAGAGAAAGAAAAAGCATACAACACGAAAATATAGCTTGAATTTTTCAATTCCTCATACAAAGTATTAAGTTTATTAGCTTTTCGCAATGAAATGTAGATAGTATATCATTTCCAAAAGATTTGACTATTGCTTATCCTTTTCTTTGCTCATTGTGCTACATATAACAAAATATGTAATGAGCCATTTTCTTCAAAAGTGTTATCTCGATTAACATGAAGTAGAAAAGCAAACTTTTGTAACAATACGTAGAATGTGACACACGCGAATGTGACATTAATTTTTATCTTATCAATTCCGTTCATCTTTTAGTACACTGAGATTTCCGTTGGAGTTAAGGTTTCCCTTACACAAAGAAATACATTGTTAATTCTTTGTCTTCTTTATTTGTGTTAAAAATCCCAAAATTGCTCCATACATCTTATTTTCTTCAATAGTGGTGTCCACTTCTTCGCGTGTTCAACAGCATTCTAAACAGCTTCATCTATTCTGTTCCTTACTTTTGTAACAGCTTTTTGAATAGTTTTAAGAACTTTTTCTGCATGATGAACCATCTTAATGGTACTTATTACACACAAAGGATCAGTGAATCTGACTATTTGTATGGATTATTAACCTGTTGCGTACAGTTATTGCAGTCCCCTCAACCTGTTCTCCTTAGTCATTTGGTTCCTTATACAAACTGCATAGTCTTGGTTTGTATCTCATGCGCCAGATGATTCTATCATTCACAGGTTCATGTAGACACGTTTGTCTAAATGCCAATAATCTCATACATTTCTGATCCAAGGAATAGGTTATATTTATATAACTTAATTTTATTTTTACAATAACAAATCGCATATAAGTTGCTTCTTAAAACAATAAAACCGTTTATGACGGCCAAATTAATTCTGCAGCTTACTTCCATTGTTATAATGTTACCATTCATTATAATAGATCTAAGAGTAATCGAGTGTTTTAAGTATCGATTAAAATTAACTTTCCTAGTGAATTAACAATTTGTAAATACTTAGTATCGCATTCAGTTACTGTAAATCGCATCTTTCTTGCTTTCTAAAACACTTCCCTTTTAGATCGACAACTATGGGTATCCATCTTCAGTGCATATGCTTGCAATTGCATACTCTGTTAACAACCATGAATGGAATTGTCTGCCAGACTATGCAAACAGTTCGCGTGTTGTGAATATGTCAAATAAGTGTGTATATCTAAGCATCGTAAAACGTGTGTTAAATTGTTTAACTTTTATGTTTGGTATTCTTATTATACTATAACTTGGAATTTCATTTACAAAATTGTTTTTTTAATATCAAAACTGATAATTCCTGCAATTAAATTTTGCCTGTGCTATTTGGATAAAGTACCGCGTAAACTTCAAAATCTCTTTTCTCAGTAGTTCATTATTTTCAATAATTTCAATAATTTTCAATTTCGAAAATGATCCTTGGACCACAGTTCATAACTTTTAGCTTGTAAATTTCAGAAGAGCTTGAGGAATTATGGATGGAAAAATTTGCACTATTAAAAGGAAGAGGAAGTGGTAAAACGTGGTTAAATATGAAATAAGAAATTAATATCTTAGCTACGGTTTGACATAGATCCTTATTTTTTGTATGCATCATATGTTTTATGTTCTGAGTGTTTGGAAAAGAATTCAAAGCAGAAGAAAAGTGTAGATTTTTTATTTTATGTTCATAGATGCATTGCCTTAAAAAGATATTCTCTGTAATTTACGTTTATAAATTACAATTTGCCTTTAGTTTTCCGGCAGGTTTTTGTTAGTACCGATTTGATGCAAGCGGATGCATTCCTTTCGGAATTAAGTCAAGCCAAACATTTGTTGAAGCCCTTCATAAAGCGAGCGACAGACCTAATATATCATGATTGGTGTGTTTTAACGGCACGTGTACCAATAGTGTTAGGAGTATGCGATCCAGGCCAATGAGCCAATATTGAATCAACAGTAAACTGTCAAGCGCCTATATGGTGCTCCCTTCCTAATAGAGTGGCAGCTTTAAGTGGCTAGAGTGACCGGACACTGGGCAGCGCCTCTCTGGCTAATTAGTGAATTAAATGAATGGACGATTCGAATCACTTCTGCAAACAAACCGGCTTTACAAGAGAGAGAGACGGATGCAGACGAGGCAGCTAATTTACTAGATGCTCTGCAGGGGAGCTGCATCAAATAAACCACCAAACTTTGGTTCATTTGTTGTTCATTCGGAATTGTTTCATAATCACTGTGTTGTAAAGTATTCACATAATACGCGTTTTAATTAAGTTTGTTTTCCACGGCAGTAGAACGCCTTTTCATAGCTTTGTTTCTAACCTAATTATGCCTGCTTCGGTAGCGATCAGTCAGGGATTGGATAAGTTGAAAATCCTTCCTGCAAAATTCTTCTGTGAACTTTATGACTCTAGCTGGTCAGAATTGTTCAAGCATTCTCTAGTGTCGTGATGATAATGTACCAGTTTTTAAAACTACTATATCTAAAGAAACAGCAGGTGTAATATATTATTAAATTGTTAGTTTGCAGAAAATTAATATTAATTATTTTTGTTATTGGAAAAATTTTATTCTATGTAATACTGCTATTCTTGTTAAATGGCTTTATTTTGCTTGGGTTATGTAAAATATATGTATCATAAGTAACATAATCAATCTTCTTAAATTAAACGTTAAGTAACGATACATAACATTCAATTATAGTTATGAAATTTAAGACTATTACGAAACTACATAATTTTGAATTTAAACGCATAAAACATAATACATGATCACTCTATTGACTCATAAATGCGACGCAATTACATATTTAACTTAATTTTTCGCAACGACAATAGATGACGTAATTCTTTATTGATTGCAGATTAAATAAGGAAGAAAAACGTGAGAAGGAACATTTAAAAGCTTTAATAATTTAGACGATTGCTTCATCAAACCTAAAAGCTTGAATGTACAAAATGAAAGAATTAATTATTGGAAATATAACATCTTATGATATTTTACAAGAATTCGTGTATCATTGTGCTGATTGACTTAAATTCTTACTCAATAAAATAACGTCTTACAGCTCTAAAACTGGCATATTCAGCTTAACAGTCCTGTGTTATTACAATGGGACGCCTCGACTTGTGGCTAGATCAACGTGAACTTATATGAAAATTATTGCGCTTATAAGCAATTTTATTACAACGTTTTACTTAATAAACTATTCAACAGGATAGACCAGACCTTTCTAACTCCAGCACTTAGGGCTCGGGTACTCCGGTGCGGCACTCAGCGGTCCCAGTGCCTTTGCATGTGTACGACAGACAGTAAGAGTAACTTATTGTCTGTCTCTCTCTCTCTCTATCTATCTCTCTCTCTTCTCAACGCAGATGTGGTGTTAAATAGGATATAGCAGATAGTGGAGCAGATAACTTCTTTGTTAAAAATGTGTTTAATTATTCATGGGAAGATTTATCTTTTTTTGCCAATGCTGAAGGAAAGTCCAATGCTTAATTTGGCAAACAACTCACAATATGGCACATAAACTGAAAAAGTACCATCAAATTTCCAAACAGAGCCGATAAAACTGAAAAGAAAACTGACTGTTGTAAATGTTTAATGACAAGTAGAAAAGTAAATCTTACATGTTTCTTTTGCATGGTTTCATAGTTTCCCAGTAATATATAATTCAATAAGAATGTAGAAGCTTTCTTCACAAATTTGTTACAGAAACGTTTTAATACAATATTTCACACAAAATTGTTACAGCTGTTTGTGAGAAAGAAGTATCAAAATCTATTGTATGTAAATGGCTGTTTGGGATGATGGGGTATCTTAAAAACTTGGCTTTATTTTTCAGTAGATGTCTTATTGCGGTATTAAATTTGATGTTTATCCGTCTTCTCGTAAGCATGAACTCTGCCGTTCACACAATTACTGCTTCCGGCTACACACACGGATCTTTGTCTAAGAATACTCTATAATTTGGAATTTATTCTCACAATGTGTACCTCGATATTGACTTGAAGGGAAATGCAACATTTGCTCTACCATAGGTAATGGGTACAGAAAGTAATAAGTGACTTCTTTATCTGGCACCTTGCATTGTTTACGCTATTCATTTCTAATTATTGCCGCCGTAACTGTCTCATGCGTGTGCAGGAGCATTTTGAACACACACAGACATCGTTTCATGACAACACAGTTTACGACATGAGCAAGTTACAATTTATGTGCCAGGGGTTGGTGGTCGTATTCGCAAAGTATCATAAATCGCACTCCACTTTCCTCCCTCCCGGCAAGACGGACTATTACCATAACGCTCTCAAGACGAATGGGAGCAATTTAAAACTTTTAGACGACAAAATGCGATCGATGGTTTGATACCGTTGTTTAATAGTGACGTCTCCACAGGTAACACTATATTTTTGTAGATTTAGTTCTTTGAAGGAATGTGTGTTTCCAAAAGTTTTGGGGAACGTTAGGTACCCCGTGGTGAATTTATGGATTTCATGAAAAATCTCCGCATTCTTGCTTTCCTTTTCGTAGTTCTTTATGCTGAATAAACTTTAGCATTTACTTACCAGGTTTAAAGATTATTTATACAGCGGAAAATATCAAGACAAATCTATTAAAACGCGGACTCCTTACTTGAAGGGTATTAAAACCGTTACTACTGATACTATTGTATATCCTTCAACAATAAATTATAAACGCTTTCTAAACTTTTCCCGAAAGATATTTAGCATAGGCTGCTTGTATGCTAAAATGCATTAACATATTTTACTATTGACTATCGCACACTACTAGCATAGATAGATTGAGTGTTTTACTCCAACAATTAAAATACTATGAACTTAATACCAGTGGGATATTTTACGATTTTATATATCTGTTATGAGTAAAAGCTCAGATAGTATCGTAATTATGGGTTAATGAACAGCATTATTATCCGTGTTGACTCAAATTTTAGCTTTATCCAATCTTGTGCTGACTTCTAAGTTTATAAGCTACGGTCAGCTAACCAGAATATTGCCATAAACTACGAATGTCTCATACTACGGAGGGCATAACGGATAGTTCAGCTCTATGGACCGCGGCCTCACTTGAGTACTTTTGTTTATATTCATAATCACTGTAAACATGAGATGTTATAAGAGACATCAATGAAGAAAAGAAAAATAAGTAAATCAGAAAGACAAATAAGGGATGAAAATAGGTATAAATTGCCCTATTACCTATTGGAATTACATGTAAGTAGATGTGCCCATAATAATAGTGAATGCAACATAATGTAACAAAACGGCAAAATCACTCCTGTTACTTTTCCATCACTCTAAAATTTTACCACAAATACAGTTTTCTTCTTGTTGTTAATACTGTCTAGAGCCTTTCGTATTGTCACAACTTACAAACTTTATTTCTCGTAATCTTGCTTCAGTCGTTTTAGTGTCTTTCCTTACTTTCTCTGTCTCTCATTCACTAACTACGACGTTACGATCACTCAACACTCGTTAACTCTTCTTACGACGCATGGGACACACCGCAAACACACGCACAGTTGTCTCGCACTCAGTGACACACTGACCGACTCATGTCTGTAACCGTCAAAAACTAAACTCACTCACTCCTGTTCGTTGCCTCGCCTCCTTTTATGGAGGGTCTGACGTCACACGGATACTCTACTTGCACACGCACCACGATGACTCAGCTAGAAGTCTCGAGAAGGCACTAGAAAAGTTCGCTTTGTTTCTGCCGCTCCCATTGTTACAGTCACGAACACACAAATAGTTGCACGAGGTAACCTGACCTTCAACGCCGTTTTTTTCTCGCCGGCCCGACATCTGGTATGAAGCAGTCCGGCCTCCCTCGTCCTTTGTTGTGCCCCGAGGACGTAGTCACAATAATATTTAGGTCCTTCGATGCAAGTCCGGACGCCCTATTCCATATGCCCTGTTCTTATTTACATGAAGTCGTTATATAAATATTGTCTATCACCTGGTGTCTTCCTCCTTGAACCTATTGCTATTCGTCTTTATCTTCAAAGAATCTCTTTTCATCGACGTCCCAGCAAGCTTCTTTCCCCTCTTCCTGGTCATGTTCAATATTGCTCTTCCTTCACCCACTCTCTCAAAAGTACCTCGTTGCTTATTTTATCTGTCCTTTTCATATGCTCCAAATTTCTCCCTTTATTCTGCTACATTTAAGTGTACTTCTAATGGTTTTTTCTTGTTTTGTTGCAATGTCAAAGTTTCCGCATAACTTAACAATGCCCACTCCACCTCCTAATGTGCACACAGTATATAAGCTGTTCATCTGCTTCAGTTATCTATTTTTATGTATTTTGAATTGATTCTACGTGTGCAAGATGCATGCTTTTGTTTTCTTAAGTTTATAATTATTGATTGCTTAAAGTTAATTTAATTTGTTCTCAATAAGATCTCTTAGTAGTATCCGGGATAGGTACCTTCTGCTAGGAGAAGTGTATCTTAAACATCAGATTATTATTATTCTTGTTCTCAAAATATTCTATCCAATTTTCCACTGTGGTGAGGTGGTGGGAGGGGAGATTTGAGCCGCCCCTACATCGCTAAGTCCCCGAGGAACGAGTGAATTCCGCCATAATCCGATTGTCTCATTAGTCGTCGGCTTGCTGTCCTAGGGGGCAACGTCACTACCGGCGTACCCATCCCACTTGAGGAATGTTGACATTTGGGAATGAGCTCTGGGGCCAGCAAAAGATGAAACAAATAAACCTGACATTTTGTCACACAATAAAGCGAATTTGGGGAAATAAATTGAACAGGAAGACATGCAAGTTAGTCCAATGAAGGAAATCGGAGCAAGTGTTCCTGGACTGAAGGAAAAACATTTGATAAATTAATTTAACATTCACAGCCTAAGTTCTACAAAAAGTCAAGCTTCCTGTTAGAGTAGTAGGAGTAAATCCTACAGGAATGACCACTGGTAATCTGTGGTCTAACCAATTTCTTTTCACCTTAAAAAAGAATTCCGTGTATAACATTCGCATATCATTTCATAACCATTTCACAAGAAACTATTTTTCTATCCAGTTCATTGATGCTTATTACAACAAATACCTATAGTGACTCAAGAAAGGACGCAACACTTCAATACATTCTAACAGTCAAATACCATAGAGAAAATTTCTGTTTTACACATTTTTTATTCTCTCTTGTGTACAGAGCCTCGCTGTCAGAACTAATACTGCTTTTTTCTATATCAGTGTCAAAATTTATCTGTTCCCAGAACTTTTATGTTTGAAATTTGAAATGCGTAAAATATAAGAAGATTATAATTTGAATATTGAATGCATGAAAATCCTTTAACAAAGTAACCCACTGGATGTAAAAATACCATATTTATGTTTTAATTGTACAAATATCTACTTTATCCATAATACATTACTGTAGCGTTCTAACTTTAGTTTGCAGAATATGCAGCACACAAAATTTTCACGTTTCTAGCATGAAAATGCAAGCATCTTACAGCATTTGAGTGTGTGAAGGAAAATTGCTTTTTGATGTATTGCAACAGCGCAGGTATTTAAATATGAATAATTAAATATTGTCACAAGCGTCATGGGAATTGACCAACACACAGTTCCAAGGTTAGATATTGATGTTAGGTAAGAAAACACAAGGAGAGTTTCTCTTGAATAAACCAATAAAATTTCACCCTTGACACCTAAATGAAGGGAGAAAATTGTTAGTTAAAAAGTGTAGGAAAAAGAAACAATATTACAGTTTATTTATCCCGGTGTTTTTAAACATTTTCCAATTTATTAATATTTTAATTTAATTCCACAAAATGACATAGATTCCTTTTCCTTCTTTCTTCTTAGCCATTGCGTATGATGTTATAGAGTATTCACATAAGACTTGTTATATTTTCTAATAATCGTTGCGGCTATGCCAGAACTCAGGTGAAAATTACTCTAGGAATTATGTTACATTTTCTTTGCATTTGACTATAAAATAAACAAACGAGTATTTTACGTTGCAAACATACTGTCTATAATGTAGAAATATTCAAACCAGCAAGATCAGATATTTTGTAAACGCCAAGTAATTAGACAAATACCTACTCAATGCATGGGTTATTGACCGTACTTGTATATTTAAGATACAAGTTAAAAGTGGAAACTAAAACATAACCATTTATTTGAAGAGAACTGCCAGATTTACTTTTTCATCATGTATGACTAAAATATGTTACGTAACAGAGTCAACGCATCTGGAGTACTTTTATATTCTATCTACTAGTAGATAGGAGACTACTTCAGTTTAAACCTGTCTCTCAGAATGACGAAAGTATCATGATAGTGTATTGATATCGTTTTATCGCCTGATTGTGCATTGCACAGGGCTTGTTTATCTTCTTCATCGTTGTTCAAAGATACACATTAGCCAATCAGGGGAAAGGAGATGGAGGTGGAGCCCGGGGGAATACATGTCAATGGGGCGAGGTTGTAAGGAACAGGATTCAAGCTAAGAGACTTAATTTGCGTTATGGTTTACAAAAATTTTATATGTGATCTGCTGTTGCATAACTCATACATTGCGTTTTACTTATCGCGAATTTAATGTTTATGAAATATTAAGCAAATAAACAACAGAAGCCGTACGTCTTGCACAGTATTGATAAGAGAATAAGCTCGTTGCATAGGTAACTGCTGTATGGTGGTAAAATTATCACACTGTAATTTATAGGCCAAGTTTCCGCGAAGTGTATTTTAAATCACCCAGTAATGGACGTCATGACTTCTGTCACCCAAAATACGTGCAGCGTTTTGACGTTTGTCATGATACACGACATTGCATCACGTGATACGTTCATCATGTTTGTGAGATGCCAAGATACGTTATGGCACAAGTTTTACCTTTGCCGTGCTCTAATTTGGTTTTCTGGTCATGTAACTACTGCAGTTCTTGCCCACAGTGCTACATGTGGGTAACAAATCTACTCCGACATCGTGTTTTATTGCTTGCCATGTTCCCGTACACCACAGGGATAATTTATTACTCTACTTTAACTTTCCTTTGTTAATTTTTCCATAAATCTCTTATACAAACTTTCCTACCCCTTTTTACTTTCTCTATTACGCATGGTACATAAGTAGGGAAAATATTGCACTCCACCGAAAATTTCGATGTCGAGATTTGACAGGAAATAAGCGTTTTGAGGCTCCCTGGATCCAACAAAAACAGCGTTAGACATTGTGTGTATATGTGTGTATCTGAGAGAGAGAGAGAGAGAGAGAGAGAGAGAGAGAGAGAGAGAGAGAGAACAGAATAACTCAAAAACCAAAAATCAGAACTTGGCATTTAAGCTGATCATCTTCCAAAGCTGAGACACGAAAATGTTCTAGAAAATTCCCCCATCTCAAACTAACGTTTACATGAAAATATTTAGAAACTTTTAGTTTTCTTAAAAATGTCTAACAATTTTGATTGAAGTATCTTATGTTCAAGATATTATGATGAAAAATGAAATGTATATTTTGAATTTTCTGGGAGTAGACTTTGATGTCCTCTTCATTCTCTTGCATAACTGGGACTGCCCAATATCGGATCGGCAGCGCAGGATCCTCAATGCCAGAACTAGAAGTGGAGAGAACTGGCCAATAAACCACAGTGACTTTAAGAACAAATATTGGGGGCCACTTGTACATTGTGTTACAGCATAAACTTTGAATTATTGTAACATAACACAATAACTAAGGTAATATAAATCAGATAATATAGCTACATGCTGTGGGGTATGGTGATTAAATAAAAAGAAATTTAAAAAATTGTAAACCGTAAGAGATGAACAAAATTTGGTCACATAAAAATGTTGATCTTAATAAAAACACAATTTGTGTAATACTTTCTTTGTTCGTAGAGTTAATCATTTTTGGAATATTTCTTGTTATTAGTCTAAATCTACAAACACCTGTACTAGTCGTTATTCATTCTTCGAAATGGAACGAAGTATCAGTCATCGCGCAGCGACCAGATCTTAAACAAATTTATTATCACTTAAGTCTAGTGTATTCTCCTGTTCCTGTTGTACCTATGTGCTAAAACCATTTATACAGGTTTTATCGCGATTAACATAAAGTAGAGAGGAGTATAAGCTTCTGTAAAAATAAGTTGAAGAACTGGTAAAAAAAAGTCATGTGAACTTAACACATGAGATTTTTTTAAACATTAGCTATGCTAATTCTCTCAGACCTTTAATTTCTGGCGTTTTTGTAACTCGTGCTCCCATATGAGTTATATTATGCATGTAATCAAATATGCTTCTGAACTGTGAATTCTGAATCTCATTTTAAAAAAGCTCATATTATTTATTTATCATTTTTGATACAGCCACAATTATTTCGGAAATGTTTATTTATATGTTGGAAGAGACGAATTCGTGTACAAAGATCTGTGTGCACATTATTAAATCAGCAAAATTACGTATAGGAGTTCTTAAGATTGTTATGTTTATAAAACTGAAATGTGGATTAAAGTCTAGGTACTAGTTCGCATGTCATTCTCTTTTATGGTGGTACTAGGAAGGGAAAATAAACATGTGATAAAACTGTATTAAAACTTTTTATACCTGAAGTATTGCAGCCAATGCAATGCAATTAGGGTAAAAAAATATTGGCATCTCAGAAATGTCATAGTTGCCTTTATTGCCTTCACGGCATTTATACATGAAGTGGATTCCGATGAAACGTCATCATTTAATTATTCCCTCATAGGCACTGCCAAGTGTTGCCTAAATCCTGAACATGGATCTCAACTTATAAAAATCCATATTTATTATGTCAGTTTTATCATGCCTTTTCTATTTGAGGATATTCGATGTTATTATTTTGTAATTTTCTTTTCGTTTGCGTCTTTATCTAGTAATTTTTATATTTACATCGAGTGTATTTTATATTATTGACATCTACACATGCTGCCACCGCGGTAACGTGAGTGACTCGTATTCGGGAGGTTCCTGGTTCAAACCCTGTGGTCGACCAATTTGACCGAAGGTTTTTTCACGGTTTTCCTCGGTGATTAGACGAGTGAGTTGGATGATATAATCCACGGACTTTCCTGTCATCTCTTTCATCGCTACGTTTCAGTTTCTTCTTTCACCGCCATACCAGGCACTGGTCTGATAATCCATCCCGGATATTATGTTTTGGCCCAAGGTTTGCTTGCCCCTCGACAGGATACTGTCCCAAGGCATTGGCTGGTAAGTCCTCCAAAGAAGAGGGTATCCGAAGAAGGCATTTTGCTTAAGGATAACATTTCAAGGAACAGAAATTTCGCTATTCAACTGATTAGCTTTGTACATCCTTTACTCACATTCTCAGAAAAAAATATCTCTTCTATTTAATAATTTAGTACAGAAAGGTTGCTTATGGAGAAGGGATGCCTATTGTTGGGGAAGCATATATAATTACGGTTAACAATTTAGGTCCAAAACTATGACAGGCACACATTTAATGGCGGCTGATAGCTGATCACTACTATTCTCTTTCCTGTTGTCCAAACAAGTTTTGTGGGCGCAAATATTTACATCAGCGGCTTTACAGCGTGGTTTCACAGCGTATTTAGCTATACAACTTAGCAAGGCATTGCAAGCCTCTGCTTGGAGTTTGTATTGACATTCTGCCACCCGCCATTAAGCTTTGTGTCAGCTGTAGGTATGAGACGGGTCAGTGATTCCTTTTTCTCAATAATGAGTACGAACCCTCTACATTAGCATTATGGCACATTATTTAAAATAATACTATAATTTTGTGACACTGCTTCAAAAACTATTTTCTTGAAGCTTATTTCCAGATTCTTCATCTAAGAATATTAAACAAGCTCGTTTTTAAATTAATTTTGTATGTTATCTCATTTGTCGTACTTTTCTACTTTTATAGTAGTTATGTCAATGTATAAATTAATGTATATCTTGTTGTACACTAATCTTAATACATAAAATCTGCAGTACTTAAATTCTGATAATCAGTAGTCCTTTATTTCTAATTCCTTTAAGGGCAAGTTTTAAAACATTTTATGCGTTGCTTACCCCAACTCTGTTTATTACCTCATTTTAAGCTAGTTGCTAACTGAAATAATTGTTCGATCCCATCGTTATGGTGAAGCGCCTATGACTAAATGTATACCTAGTTACGACTAACTATGCAACCAACTATGCATTTATGAGAATAGTCCTACCTGGACTCGAACTTCGGGCAAGTTGACTTTCATGGCCAGTTCCTCTCTGCTGTACACGTCTGGATAGTGTGACTTCTCGAAGGCCCTCTCCAACTCATGGAGTTGGTAGGTGGTAAAGGTGGTGCGGTTTCTCCTATGTTTCTTCTTGCTGGCGTCGCTACCAGACCCGCCTCCGTCTCCCAGACCACCGCCCCCCGCACCCGACCCCGTGCTGCCCCCGACAGGACTAGCAGCCTCGTCCTCGCTGCAGCTTTTGTCGTGGTGGTGCTGACACCGGAGGTCGCTCAGGCCATCGTTTGAGTTACTGTTCTCTCCTGCAGGAGAAATACACAATTCTGAAATTAATCCATCCTTAAGTCTCGGCCAAACTTAGCTAAAACATCAAGATAGACAAATCACGCGAACATAAACACCAACACAACCACCTGCAAAACTAATGGATTTTCCTAGTTGTACAGCGGCCACGCTGAGGCGCACGTGACTTCTTCCTGCTTCCATATGTGATTTAAAATGAATTCAAGTCAGCCTTTCTTTCTCCCCCTCCCCCCTGAGCTTAAGTGGCGAAAGAAAAAAAGGAAAAGAAAACCCTGATCATATTGGACATTCCGGTTTAAAAAGGTTTATTTTACAAGTGTTGTTGGGTGCAATTATTCTTCACTCTGTAGACACAGGACTGACTATGGTTAAATCGCTATATGTCAGACACAGACAAAATCGGCTCAAAAGGGTCACTCCACTGAAACACACTCTTGCCTCACTCCACCGCCCCTCCATTTCAGTTTTGTTCAGCTTTAGGTTTTCTTCCAACATGCCTCATTGAGTGGCGAGTATGGCTTCATCAGGATGACTGTTTCATGAAGAGTGGCAGATATTATTTTTATAAGTTACAAAAACAGGAAGGTTTGCTGTGCGGATTTCAGTTCGCAAAGCGTTGCAGTTTCAAGCGTCACTGTGATCAGAAGATAAAGCAAACCTTGGCGATCTTCCAGGTATTTATTTACAATTTTAAAAGGTGCTTTCTGAATATTCGTATTTGTAAATAAAAAGACGGGACAACAAGATTTCACTTTTTAGGGGTTTAGTGTCTTATTAGTTTATTTAATATAAACTATTGTATTTCGCGTTTCAAAGTTTTAACACAATATTTAGTTTAAAACCACACAATTTATGATCAAATAGTTTTAAAATATTTTATGGGCGAATATCAATGGAAGTTTAGTGATTTTATTTATTGTGAAAAAGAAACAATTTATTATGTAAATCATAAGGCAGCGTAGAATTTTGGTAATTATAATTCGTACTCATGGAAATGATTATTTTAATCCATTTGGTTTATTACAATGTTAAGAAATGAAACATAATACGTAATCATCTATTCCTCTTTTTAACATTAATTAGAGCTGTCTCTATCGATAAAATAAATTATAAACTAATGGGATTAAAATTTTTTCTTCTAAAGGTTGGGCTGAGTAAGATATTACGTACATAAGAAACAAGAAGGTTATAAACTTGAAGATGATGTAATTTTCATGCTTAGGAATTCTATGCCGGCGTTGATTCAATAGAACGTTATCTTCTCTGAAGATGCTCAACGGAGTAATGGGCGAAACGTCAGATGCTTATTCGTCTACTGGGTCAGGACGCACAAGTCCGAAAACTACGTTCTATTGGATATGTAATTTGATAATTGCAGTAGGTGGCTGTAATAATTAATTATTGTATGCGACATATGTTTAATATAAACAAAATAGTTAACAACAGCTTAAAAAGTATTGCAACCGCGCAGATGGAACGAAGCCACCACTGCACTGATTGTATCAAAACAATCTTCGTCACTCAGCAAGAGAATGTGGGATGAGTAAGGCAAGTTCAATCGCTACCTCTCCTCTCGTGCCCATGCCTCCACTAAAGCCAAGACGGAAGGAAACGCGTTCGAGTCGTTACTAGACCTTGGAGAACGATATTGTAGGTAACCAACCACCACTCCCCAAACATCTTACAGCCTTTTGGCGTTTGCAGAGAGCACTCAAACCGATTTTTATCTTACTCGGCCGCTGTAGTCCGGCGGGATGGAAGTAAAACTGCTGTGGAAGTAACTCAGACGGAACGGGAGGTAAGGAAGTGCCAGTTATTTTACACTTCCAGAGAAGGAAGTGTTCCTTCGAAACAGCTCCGGCTCTTGTAGCTGCACCGGTTCGCCGTGTCCTTGAGTGGCTCCACCAGTTGCAGTTCGGGACACTTGTAGGTATAGTTCACATTATGAATCGCTTCCATATTTTGTGCAGAAAAAATACATTAAATTTCTGCACTGGTATTAATTTGGCAAAATGATGTTCTCGCTTTGTAGTAAAAGACAGATTAGCAAAGTTAACAAAAGCTTCTGTCGGGAAATGGTTTTTTTTTTTTTTTTTTGTTTTTTTTTTGTTTTTTTTTTTTTTTTTTTTTTTTTTACATTAATTGTCATGAAAATCTCTGACTCTAGTATTTTACAAAGCTAATGTAACAATAATATAATCATTTAAAAATCAAATGTGAACATTCACATGACTTTCTCCATCGTGTATACGTGTATCCGTTATATAGTAGCGTTAGTCATATAACAAGTGACAATTCTATTTATCTATACAGTATGTTTACCTAAGAATGATTTTAAAAAATCCCTGGTTACATGCAGTACATATGTAGAAAATTGATTAACCAGGTATAACAAGCCCTTACGATAGGAATAAAGGTAAAAAGAAAGAATGAAACTAGAATATTAGATACCCATCTCTCGGCGTAGCTAAAATATCTGCAACATATAGGTATTGTGCCGAATCTAGAATTTTAATTTGCTGCTTACTGCATATCGTCTTTTATAACACAAAATGTCTTAAATACCTTTGGTCTTGTGAATTCATAGTAGACCTTTCTTATGCACAATGTTTAGTCCAACTTAATAGGACACCACTTGATAGTACAAAGGTCGATTTACTCCTCTCTTTCCTTCCAAATACAACATACAATGCGGGAAGTATCAAAGACTGGCTCGGCGTTTGGATATGGGTGTAAACAATACCTACGCATGAATAATTTCTTTTCCTGCTACTTTCAGCGTCTCCTGTTAAAGTTGAAAAGTGAAGTTATCTTGACACAGTGCATAAAAATGTTTTGGTGGTACATTCTGTGAATAGAATCCTATCCTTGCAGTGTGTAGACGTCTACTACGTCGTAAGGGCTAAGGTAGGTAGAGCGCAGGAATCGTGCCCGCATAACGCGAATGGTTTATGTAGTAAGTATTGTGACAAAACGACAAAAATCAGTCACTTCAGTCGGTTACTTTTCTATCACTTTATTGTCTTCTAAAATGTTACCACAAGTACACAGTTTCCTTCTTGTCGTTAACGCAGTCCACAGTCTTTCTGACTATCACAACTGTTCTTATAATACTGCTCAGTCCTTTTAGTGTCTTTCTTCACTTCCTCCGACTCTCATTGACCCTAATTAAGACGTTACAATCACTCGGGACGTTTGTTGAATCTTCTCACGACGACGCCTGTCTCACACTCACTGGCACACTGACTCATGTCCGAAACTCAACTCTAAAACTCACTCACTCTAGCCTCCTTATATATAAGAGATGTTGTTACATGGACATTTTTCAATTTCTACACATACACGCACGGGAAAGACTCGGCTAGAAGTCTCGGGAACGTTCTCGACACCTCTTTTCTTTCTGCCGTCTCGGTTGTTAACAGTTATGTACACACAGCGGTCCCGTTATAAAGAAAAACAATAGGAAACTATAAACATCGGCACGTTTCTGTGCACTTAACTGTAAACTGTTATTCCTTTCATTCTCTATACAGGTCGCAAGCAGCAAAATTCACGTAGTTCCTTGTGCTGAGGTATTAAAAACTAGAATTGCATGAAACTTATAATCTTGGATAACGCTAAAATTTAGTCTGTTAACGATCAGTTTCAAGACCATGTGCCTCGTATATAAAATGAAAAGCATAATAGAGTTAGTTACCATACTCTTTTAATTGTTTAAATATCTTCATATTGTTTTATGTTTCAAGGTATCCTCAACTCAGAAATGCATGAACCTTATCTAGCTAAGTGCTGTGCAAGATACAAAAAGGTTTTAAATTGCTGTTTAATTTACAATTCTTTTTAATTACTCTATTTAGATAATTATATGATGTGATTTAAGAAGTTTCTTTCCATTAGCCCACATGCTATTTACAGCGAATATCGGCTGTTTAATCTCGCATGAATCACGCAACTACAGTTACACAAAACACACGCATGCAACCTTCTATATCAATGCTTCAACCACCAATTCTTTCTGCCTTTTAATCTTTATTTCATTACTCTACCTCCTTTTCGTTCCCCCCTCTCTCCCTCTCATTCTTTTTCTCTCTACCTCTCCCCCTACCACTAAAATAACACTTTGTGGTCTTTACCAGAATCACATTAACCGAGACACTTGATACCCCAACTACCGTGATATAGGGTGTTTGTGTGCTTTTGGTTATCAATTAATGGGCTAATTTTGAATCTTGGTTAGAGGTAAGGTTTTTCTGAAACTTTTCCTTAAAATGAAAAGAAAGTATGGGTAGTTCTCAGCTATAATAGGAGTAGAAACAGAAGAGGTACGGAGAATGTTCGGCACTGACGCAAGGCATATTGCACCTGTGCCCCATGGGGGTACCCCGGGAGGAAGGATGAGGTGAGAGGATAAATCGGGCGGCCAGACCCAGACTAGCGGCACAGACATTGACAGTCTTCTGGGGCCAACTCACAGGAACCTCAGTGCGGGGTCCAATGGCCCCAGATGCCGCCCGCCTATACTACCCTCAGACAAGAGGGATGGAAAAAGTTCCTGCGCGCATATCATACCTGCCAAACTGCATTTAACGCCTTCGCTGACGCTTACGACCCTGAAAAATGAGGAATGAATAGAGTGATTAATGAAACAAAATAGGGCAGGAAATTCGGGGATAATTATCCTTCCCAGCATTCGCCTAGCGACCCGGGGAAACCCCGAAAAAACCCATTGGGTCAGGAAGGTTGGTCACGGGAATCGAACTCATTACCTCCAGAATGTAAACCTCACACGTTACCGCGGAGCCATCTTGCTCGATAGTTCTGAGCTCTATCCAGTTCAGGTTCGTAAATGGCTCACATTTATATTCGAATAAAATAATATTGATGAAAACTTGGTAACCTATGCAAATACTAATTATAAATGTGGCGGTATAGGTATTACTGTGTTTGTAGATAAACAATATTTGCTTACCGAGAGCAATGGTTCAGGCAGTAATCTAAGTGGCAAGCATTTGGGAGGTCCAGGTTCAATCTCGTGGGCCAACCTATCTTTTTTTCGCGATTTCCTTCTTTAACGAAGGTAAATTCCTGTCTGGACAATCAAAACTATACCCCAAAATTCTTAAAGTCTAAAACAATAGTAAAAATGAAAATATATGGTATTATCTGCCACTTATGTACGGATAATGAAAGTAGGTAGACTGTGTGATGCCCTGATGCCATCTGCCAGGTACGGTAGAAGCAGGTATACAGTTGCCTTGCACAGTTACACAGTTACAGTTGGTTAGACACTGGCCTATTGATCCCAAGGTAGCGGGTTCAACTCCGGCCCAGAGCGAAGGTTGTTAAGTGTGCTTAAAAACTACAGCCCCATGTCAGTAGATTAATGGCATGTAAAAGAACTCCTACGGGACAAAATTCCGGTACACTGGTGACACTGATGTGATCCGGGTACCTAACTGACAAGATGTTAAACAACAAAATATCTGTGATGACAAATTAGCGACATGCTTCCTTTAACTTTTGTGATAAAAAATATGGATAGGTGATTGTTGATATACAGAAGAAGGTAAAATAGTACAAAATAAATTAATGCTAAAAATATATTTTGGCGGGTAGGTGTTGTATGAAACGGCAATTAAAACAGACCTACTTCTGCGAACATTCGGTTAAAAGAGCAGATAGAGTAACGAATGTAATAATTTAATATTAATAATATTATTCCACTTCGTGGAATTGCAGGTATTTGCCCCGGTTTACCTTTAATCTTTCTTGCTCGGCCTATAATTTGGGAAGCTTAGCTTTCGATTCTTAGCAAATTTTCAGTGTATTTTGATTTGTCATCTAATTTACTGATTCTAAGTGTAGCTCTTTTCTTATTTTAACCTTTTGTTGTGTATTTACAAAGACCCTCATTTCTTCGGTTTTACTTTTATGAATTTGCTTTAGAGTTTGTACATAGGTTTCAGTGCCATAATTCAACTTATACAAGTTTCATTGTCTTCCTCCCAAATTTTAATTTTAAATCTGTAACGGCCCCCACAAATTACCTGAAATTTGCTAACTTTACCTTCAATATTTTTATCGTTTATTTCACAGCTAAGAAACTAAAATTCAATACCCCTTCCAAAGTTCTGCACTATCACCTTTTTTCTCATTGGACCTGTAACTTAAATATTAATGTTGTTAACTGAAGCATTGAAGTTGTAGAATTTGAATAAGCCATTTGAAAGGAAATGTACTTCTTTTCTTGAATTATTATCCTACTAATTTGATGATGATGATGATGATGATGATGATGATGATACTGATACTGCAGACATCAGGATGAGAATGTAATAGAGGAAATATAGAGATAGCAAAACTTCCAATATTCTCTAACCATTAAAACAGAGCAATATTGAACGACCCTATATAAGATAAGAGTGATCAATCACAAAATCAGCGTTGGAGCAGATCTTAAGGATAAACTTATGATAAAAGTAGGAAGAGGTTGTTGGAAACAACTTAATATCACGTCATAGAGTGCTCTATTGATCCAATGTGTCAGACTCCAGATAAAGCACACAGGTTCTGGCTTGGTACATGTGCTCGTTGATAAGTGCGGGTAATAATATAGGAAAATATAATTACCTCGTGATTAATTGAACATAGCTGCTATTTGGGCGTGTCAGTAGTCACGCTCCTCTAACTAGAGGCAAACAAATGTCGATAATCTGACAAAAAAGATCCAAACAGACTACAATACTAATTGTGGAGATAATTTCACTGACAGAAATCCATGCTAATGTCATTAGACGTTGGCAATCAAATGTTTGCTATATACCTTAGTGAAAAACTGAAGCCAAAGTATAAGTAATTTAGCTGTCTTAGCTAAGTCAACAGGTATAGAGTATTTTATTTTCACCATCTCTAATGCGTACTTAATTACCTGAAGGAAGTTTTGTAATTCTATTCCAAAAAATCGTTAATGAGATTTCACACAAGAACATATTTTTAAAACTCTGTGAATAAAAAAAATGTGTTGCACTCACACGACTTTCTCTATCCTTGCATAAACTATTCTTTAAACACTTATTCCGCTATCTATTTCATATTAATCAAGATAAACATTTTTGAAATTCTTCGAAATGGTTCACTTTGCAGAAAAAAATAATTTACAAATTTTTATTTTAACCGGGTTTACATTTTTGTACAGTTTACCAGCTATACAAAAGTTATCAAGAACAAACAGCACTACATAGAGTACAGCCAGAAAACTAAAAATATACATTTCATTTGCCATAAAAGTAACTTAAACATACGCAAGTTTGATCAAAATCGCTAGATCCATTTCCTAGAAAATCAAAATCGAAAACTTTTCCATGTAAAGAGTAGTTTATGGGGGAGGAATGTTCTTCAAAATCTTCGTGTCGCATCCTTGAAAGACTTAAACTTAAATACGGACTTTGTTTTTTAACCTGCATTTCATTTTTGGATTTTTGTTTTAACGAGATCCACATTTTTATTAAGTAAGTCTATCTCTTACTGTTTACATTTATGCAAAAATCATCCAGAATGAAGAGGTCTTCTGAGGACATTCCCAGAAAACTTAAGTTATAACTCAGAAACTGCCATGGAATCGCCTGTTTGTGTCCGTCAGTGGATACCCTCCAAATGAAAGAGTGGAGTGGGGAATAGTAGCTAATTACGTAAGCGTCTCCAAAGAGAGTAGGTTGGACATCGCTGAACTATTGCATACATAGTTAACCGGCTTCATCAATGTCCAAGTTTCTCTGATAATAACAAAGGAGAAGTTGGTAACAAGAATGCTGTTGCGTATTCAAGAGAAGCTCAAGTTCCCGGAAAGTCTGTCCGCGTGTTGAATCATAACACACTACACGTAGTAGGTAAGTTGCAACAAGCCATGCGACCTGCTACATTAGACCTTATCGCTTTTACATCGTCGTTATTAATGCTAGCGTGAAAACGCATCTCGTGTAAAAGCATTAGGGACCATGTTAGTGCGACATGGTACAGTACCCTGTTAGGTGGAAACTTAATCTCCTGCCAGTCAATATTACCTACGTGCAATTTAACAGGCATCTGGTAGCATGTGAGGGCCACTGTAAACCTCAGCCTCCTCCATTATTCCTGTTTTCCGCCTTCTTCGCATCTGCATACGAATCTTTTTCTTTTCTTTCTTTCCAGTATCAGTTCTAGTGCATCTCTTATCTAGATAGTTCCCTCTGTCTTCCAGCAAATGTGTTCCTCTTGATCATTCCAGTGCTGTTCTTCCTTTGTCCCTCTTTCTGAAGGAGGCTTATTAGAGAATTTTTACAACAATGAAATTTCTGATGGGTGGAATCTTTCGTCAATTTACCCAATACCTTGTACTTCTATCATTAATCACGGAAAATACAGTAGAACCCCGATAACTCGACTCTCGATAGTTCCACATTCCGTATAACTCGACAATCTTTTTTATTTAAATTGTTTATGTCCTTAAACTTGACTGTAATCGTTTCTATAATCCACAATGTCTAATAATTCTCCCTCACATTAATAAAAGACCTAGTTACTAGTCTTAGTAGGTGAGCTATCAAAAGAATGAAGTTATGTACGCTTTGTCTGTACGGCAGACGGGCAGAACCAATTCCTCACACTGTACCGTCATCTGCGTTACGAACGTGCATAACTTGATTCCTCTTTAATGTAGCTGGACTACTAAGCCTACTGATTACCATGTCTAGTCAAAGCATAAGCAGCTGACAGATTAAATCAAGAGCTTGACGCCAATAATGTGGATACGCACAAACACTTGTTTGGAAGGTTTGAAGGTTTATTGCCTTAGTGTTAAGCTAAACTTTCAGTTACATATTTATTACAGTACGTTTGTCAGATTCCAGGCTTACTGTTGGTATTGTGTTGAGTTGTGTTTACGTTTGTCAGATTCCAGGCTTACTGTTGGTATTGTGTTGAGTTGTGTTTGTGCCAGTAAAATGTTGAACGAGAGGAAAAGACACGAAGTTAACATGACAGTGGAAATTAAAATAGATGCGCTAAACGGACTGGAAAAAGGAGAACAATGCATAATAATTTTAAAATGTGTTATACTTTTCTGTTTCCTATATTGTGCTGGAACATGTAGCTATGTAATTTGTAGTATTATGAGTGATTTTTCCGGACAACTAGACATTTCGATAACACGACATCGTCTAATTCCACATTAGGTCGAGTTATCGGGATTTTACTGCACTGCCAATAACAATCGCACTAGGGATATTGATTTACCTAAAAAAATTGGGTGAGGTTTAATTTATTTCACGATGCGAAGACAGTTTCATTTTTATTTTTACTATAGCAGTTGCAACCCATGTGAGCAATATAATCTTATACAGCAGATGCTATTGCATAACCTAAATAGTATAAAACTGACCATACTGCATGTTTAACATAACACGATCAATAAACATTGCTGCACTTGATTTCTGATGTTTTAAAGGAAAGTTATGTTTTCCTTGCGTTAACATCCTTCCTCATCCTATTACCTTTTAGAGTGCCAACTGGTCACGTGGACGGTGTTGTTACGTATTTTATTTCCGTCGATCTGAGGTGTAATTCAACAAGCAAAATCTTTAACACTCTGAATGCATAACTGTAATTGACTTGGCAACAGCAGATTCTTTTGTTAAAAGTGGATTGAGAGGACCCTCTCTATTGTATTCATTGCATTACTAGCGGAAGAAAATTGAGGGACAAGTTTACAGCTTCTTGGCATGTGGTCGTTAAGGAAAGGGCAACACTATACTCATTTTTAGGTTTATACTTGACCCTTTACTATTTTACGACCCATCAATCTTTAAGGGTATAGTATCCAGATCCAGGTTCTGTTATGTATTTCGAGCTCTAAAAATTATTTATTCAGATATTCCCAGGTTAGTGAAGTCATTGCTAACATTTAAGGTCAATACCACTGTTAGAATATGAACATCTACCCTTCTTACCAGGGGTATTCGTGCCACGGTGTTAAAACCGTCACTAGAAACGCGAACTGTAAATTGTAAATGTGACACGAATCGAAAAGTGAGTCCATTTTTCTTCGTTGAAAAATTACTGACACGTTTAATTGTTATTGCTGCCTTAAGCTTGCCAAGATAAATGCTAATGGCTGGGACCCATAAATCATGTGCCATAATGCACTTTGGCAACAGTAGTTAAATAATAATTAGGCTGCTGTATTAAAGCAACGAGGCTAGGCACGCCTTCTAGTAACTACCAGTTTCCTCGCCAGATCAAGATCAAGGGGTTCCCACTTGCTTTTTACACCACAAAAATTAATTCAGGACCGAGCAGAAAAAAGATAAGAGCGCGCGTTTTAATGGAGTTAAGAAGTGATAAATTAGTCCGTCGCATTTACTGCCTAGGCTCGTGTATGAGCGAACGTTTTCTTTCTTTTAATTCTAGATCTTTTTCTTCGCGAACGCCATCAGTCAAAATGACCGGCAGGTAGGGGACGTGGGACGGGGGTAGGTAGCCCATTCAGCACCCTTCCTTCTCTACAGGGTGATTACTTTTAGCTCCCTGTCTCAAGAAGCAGATTTGTCACTGTCCATTTTACAACTGTGGTCAAACAGCTTGCGAAGAAGAGGCGAGAATAAAGGGTGAGGATAATAAAAAAGCAGTTTTGCAAAAATAGTATTTCTGATTTTTCTCCATCTTTCGCTGAGACAGACCATGGAAGAAAAAAAATTGAATTGGAGATAGAGTATCGCTATACGAGTTATTTGAGTAACATCGCCCATGGCTAATATAACAGTAATTGAAGAGAAGTACATCTTGGAATTAGAGAGTCTTCCAGCTGCAGAAGATGGAATACACGTACTAGAAGACTAGAAGAGGAAGGAGGACTGATACAGGAAGTAGATTTATGACAATGAAGAAAGGAGAAACAAGAAAAATTTATGGTATCTCTGTAAGATGAATGAGCAAGGAGAATGGTTGTGCCTCGAGTGGATTCAAGAAGTCGGTTATGATACCAAACCAAAGAAAATACAGGCAATTATTTCAGGACAACCTGATATTTCAATTGTCAAAAAATCGCAAAGAATACTGAATCTACTGAATCAACGCCTGCAGTATAAGATAAAAGACAATTAGAATTACAAATAGATAATTTACCTCCCAGAATGAAAACAATAAAAAATATGCAATTGAACGAACATCGGCTAAGATGAATATTGTGGTATTTGTTGATCTCCAGAAAATATTGGCCACAACAAATTTTTTATATAGATGCTGAAGAGAGGTGTGCGTATTGCATAAATTAAAAGCTAGGAAATCACAAGCAACGAAACTTGGACACCGATAAGAGAGAGACGGGTGACTTCAGACTGTCATCTAGAGTGCAGTGCTGTAAGATTTGAAGCTTTCACGGCGATAATTATTAATATACATAATTTTCGGCGTTTCGGCCACACTCAACTCATGGTCTCTACTGGAAACTGCAAAAGGAATAAACGGCCATCTTAAAAATCGTGGCCTTCTTTTAAGTATTCTGTCCAAGCTGTGATCAGTTGTAAGCCGTTATCTTTATTAAAATTATTTCGCTCTAATTTAATGAAGATCACTGTGGTGTAAAACCGCGACCTCCAGAATATGCTGTGCTATTGCTGATTTTTCTGGTTGTAGTAGATGTAGACTGCGTTTGTGTTCATCTTCAATAGTACGACCTATCTGTCCTATATAATGTCTTTCCACGTTGGCAAGGAATTTTGTAAACACAAGGTGTTTTAAAACAAAGATTGTCCTTAACGGGTCTCATATACTGTCTTAGCTATTTTGGTGGCAGGAATTCTCCTGATGTAGGCCACGTGTGTGTGTGTGTGTGTGTGTGTGTGTGTGTGTGTGTGTGTGTGTGTGTGTGTGTGTGTGTGTGTGTGTGTGTGTGTGTGTGTGTGTGTGTGTGTGTGTGTGTGTGTGTGTGGGAGGGAGAGGGAGATTGCCGCGCGCGATATCATCGCTGATGTTAAATATCCAAATGAATGATATCAAGAAAGCAGATGTTGCACGAACCAGGAATGCAACATACCATTAAATGGTAACTATTTACACAATGAGAGATTAAGATGTTAAATAAAGAATATTAACAATAGATAGAAAAAAATATTCATAGGTGTTATTTGTTTGAAATCCATAATTTCCTAAAACTGCACTCCAACAAAACGCAGCTTATTTGCTACCACAGTAGGTAACTCAAGTACTCTTGTTATGTGGGGGAAAAAAAGCGCCCAAGCTTGCTGAAACTTTCTCCAAAATTGTCATTCGTTTATTTTTTATTATTTTTAATTGAAAGCTATAGGTAATACACAAACCAAAACTCATCTACTCAGTATCTTCTTATTACATAAAAGCACGCAAACATAAACAAACAATAGCGACAATCCCTGCTGCAATATGAAGAAGATCCAAACGCACACCATCACATGCTTTTAGTATGATTGTGCAACGCAATTACTACAAGCTTCCCATTTACTTGGAAATAAATGAATAACGTAACGAGGTATTTTCTAGGTATTGCTGAACAGCGCTACGTATCGAGCGATACCAAACGTCACTGTGTGTGGGAAAACCGTCATGTTCTTTTTAAAAACAACAGCTACCAGCCGAGGGCAGGGAAAAACACATCGAATTGAAAACAACACAAAACTGCGCGTCCATTTAAGTGTAATTAAAGAAAATAAAAATACAAATGGTGGTTTTAAAAACACTGTAAGCTTTTTGTTTTCACCTCCGTTATTAAAACTTTTCATTAATCTCTTCACAATAAACGAGGTGTTACAACATTTACGACTCAATTGTTTATCTATAATTTTTTTGCAGCACAAGAGACGGAACGGTTGGCCCTCTATAAATATTAATGGAGTTTTCTCTCTCGCACGAGTGTTTGGACTGCCTTGCGGCCGATTTTCATGCAATAAAAATATTCTCTTATATGCGTACGATATCATACACCTGTCATCTAATGAATAGAGTCCGCAGAGAATTTGCCGCTGTTTGTACGTCCATTGTCGTTGGATTGCATTCGTGCGTGTTATGGGACGAGAATTTCACAATAGTAGACATATTCTCTGATTGAAATTAAAACAGGAGTACCGCAAGGTTCTGTTTTAGGACCCGTTTATTCTTAGTGATTTATAAAGTAATCGGTTTTTGTTTTTTAAATTACTCGCTCTCTTTGATGTTCCATGCTGTGAAATACAAATTATTGTAACAGAAATATGGTTGATTTTTATTGTTCTTAATAGCGTGTATACTGATAATAGAAAATCTAGAGAAGATATGGTGTCCATGATACATGCGATTTAGTGCCAAGAGATTTCAATGTTTTTATTCCATACTATTTATGCACTTTAGGGAATAATTTCTCATAATTTGTATAGGTGTTTGTTAAAGTTAAAATAAAGGTTTGCGAAAATGTGACTTTTTTATCTCGACTATGTACTCTTAAATATCTCAGTACTTTATTTACGTGAATTAAGAAAATTCTAAAAAGATTGATAATTAAGCTATGCGTTTTCAGCAGCTATTCATAAAAGTGTCTAAGATGGCTAAGATGGCCATCCTAAGTATTTATTGTAATTCATTATCATTTTGGTCTTATTATAATTCATTGTCATTTTTGTCTCCCTACATTTTTTTTTTTTTTTTTTTTTTTTTTTTTTTTTTTTTTTTTCCCGTATTAGGACATGCTTTCCCCAGCATTAAGTTTTATCCATTTTACGGCATCTAACGCTGCTGATGACCTTTTTATTATTGCTTTGATTGTCTTTAATAACGTAAGCTGCTTAAGCTTATGTAAGCTGGATAAGTTTGACAATTAAATATTATTGAAGCTTGTGTCTTTAACACTGTGTGAACCTGAGTCTTATAACAAACTGAGCGTCCTTAACATTGCACATAAATAATTATTAGTCCTTTAATAAACAAAGGTTTTCACGGCCGGAGTCATAAGTAGTGAAATATGCTTCCGGGCTAGGGGCCATGGTCCACTGGACTTCTCTTTCCACTTACAGCTACGACAAGTATCATCAGCGGCGTTGTAAAACTCTCCTTGCCTGTCTGTCCTTTCTGTTAAAATATTTTGTTACTTACCTATTCTGTGTCTTAATGGCAATCTACTTTTCAGTTGGATTCTTAAATACATATTAATGCACGCTTTATGGCTATGTAGTTATCTTTTCATTGCTGTTTTATCTTCATTAGTGACAAAAGGTAGCGATTTCATCTGGGAATAGAATGGTGATTAATGATGATGCAATAAACTTATTTGTACATGGTAAATCTAATGGCATATTATGTAAGTTGAATTCGGTGAAACTCAAAGATTAAGCTAAACACAGTCGAAAAATGGACAATGAGTATAATAAATCACTCTTAAATAAACTTCAGCTTCATTAAAATAACACATAAATTAATCAATATAAAATCTGTTGAATAACAGTTGCGCAATTTGTTCTACTCATAATTTATTTTCGTAGCTTTTCTACAAATTAACGCAAAAACTGTGTACTTTCTCGACTGCTTGGAGTAGGTGCTGAATTTCACTCAATATGTTGATACTTATGGATATTTCATCGAAATACACTCTTTAAGGCAGGGGAATACAGGTAACGCTGCTGTGACGTCAGCTCACTTAGCTCACATGCTCCCAGCGAAAGACAGTTGAACGTCTGACGTCACAGCGGGCAAGAGGAAATGGCATACAGGACATCGTAATTTTAATGCTGACAGTTTCAATTACGGAATAGTCACAGCTTATAAATAATTACATTTCGGCTCTATGCCGAATAAATACTAGTTTATGTGAACAGTCATGTTATAACGCAAATAGAACAGAAATTATAACTATTTTGTCTGAGCTAGAGGAGAGCTAAACAGAACAATTAGGTGGACATTTTCCGACATTTGCCGTTTCGCTTTTCTTTAACAAGTTTGTCAATGTTAGGGCGTAATGTACGACACATTTGTAACCAAAGACTGCATGTTAGATTGTGATCTGACAATATTCTTCGGGATTTTGACTTAGAAGGGTTCATAACCGAAAAGAATTGTTCGCACACATGCGTGGAACCAAACATACATAATATCCGTGCAACAAGGGCATATAACCTCAGAAATCTGGTTTGAGGAACATTCTTATAGCAATTAGCCAAGTCTTCCTCGTGTTTGTATTTGTCCTTTAGCAAATTGTCGCACTGTAAATTTATCAATTCAATTTACTACCTGCTAGAAACATTGTTAACATCCAATACGGGGTCGAAAGATCTGAAACGTAGTTGACAATGTTTCTACATCTTGAAGCCTGGTCTCAAACTGGTGTGAAACACGGCGAACTGAACACATGCTCCGCTGATCTAGGCAGCATAGCAATACACTGCTCTCGCCTGACGTCACACGAACGTACAAGCTGGCTCTTCGTTTAAATACGTCACACGGCCCGAAGTTGTCTTCCCCTACTTTAAGGTATCTTACTAAAAGGTCCGCTGTATGTGCGTGTGCATAGCGTGTGCTCGCACCCCTTCGTTTGCGCATGTGCATGCACATATGTGCACGCGTGCGTCGGCGCATGTCTGTGCGCCTGCCTGTTAATAGGTAACTCAACAATGAATTGTCATAAAATTGTTAATCTTGGCATTTAAGCTTAAGAAGGTTGCGATACGACGATTTTCAATAAGCTTTCCCACCCTTTTGCCCTTTACATTGAAAAAATATTCGTTTTTCTCAAACATGGATCTAACAATTTTGATTAAAATAGCATGTGTTTAATATTTATAAGTCCATGACAACGTGTCATCTTGAATTTTGTAGAATAGCCTGTTATGTGCTCATCATATAGAATGAAGTTTGAAAACCGTTAGAAATAAACTTAATGGAAATTAATTCTTCTTTCACACTAGCCTTATGTAGGTCAAGATTGGAAAGATAGAATCAGGCTGAAAAATTGAATGCTGCAGCCTAGATTTAAACCACGGATCTTCTGGCCTTCCTCCGGTTGCTCTAACCAAATGAGCCACCATGGCAAATGCCGGTACGACATTAAATTCCTCAACTTACTACACAACGAATTTAGACCTCATTTCGAAATGTGCAACACAGCTTTCTGCAAACATTTGTTTCGATTAATAAGAAAGTAATTTTAAGAATAGTTTGTAGAAAGGTGGGTGGGAAGCCATATTTGTGTAACATTATATATATTTTTCTTTTCTAATTCATTTAGTCATTATGTATTTATCAGAAGTGGTTTAGGTTTTCCGGCACTAAATTGGTTTGCGTAGATCACAGAAGAGCTGAGACAAAGTCTGTTTGAAAAAGCAGCTCGACCATAATGTGACAGAGAACGGAAGGAGTGTCTCTAACCTCGACTCAATTCAAATCTTTGTGCTTACGAATTAGGCGAAGCAAATACAGAAAGCTATGACCGCAGGCCGGCCGGGGACAGATGCACTAAGGTGTCTAACGTTAAACCGGTGGGCTGCTTAGTTTCCCCCGGACTTGACACGGGAGGCGGCTCAGAAAAGACCGCCACACGAAAGTAGTTTCCAGCGGGCAACTATCCGCAGCTTCTGTCCGACACCGCACAATCCCTAGCATAGCTGAAACTTCAAAGGGGAAGCGAAATGGTGGGAAATAAGTTCACGGTAGAAGAGTAACCACCCCAACATTCGTCTTGTCAACCAGGGATAACTCGTAGTCAACTAACCTCAAACGCAACTGAAGAGCCAACTCTCTTATTTTACAAAGAGAGACAAAAGCCAGTAGTTGTATAGCTGTCCTATTTTTGGATCATCAGAAACAGCAGAGCCCGCTAATAAACCTACAGAAAAAGATAAATTTAAATAAGAGGTTAAAGAAATATTGTGTATGAATATTTTACAAATAAAGTGTAATAAAGTACAAAATTATTATAATATATGGAAATATAACACCTAACCATTTTAGCACTCATTTATTACTTTCATTCAGTGAAGTATAGCGCAAATGATTATGTAAAATGAAAGGCCACTTCACAGACACTAAAAAAGTATATCAGTCACCTGTCAATTTGTAATTTGGCATCTGTCTTTTAAATAAGAAATACATGGCTGATAATAATTATAGCTTCCCCCCCCCCCCCCCCCCCGCCTATTGATCTGCTTAACTTGGTTGAACATTTTTTTTAACCCACTGCAGTGTCAAGAATCTTGTTGTCTGTTAATGACATTTGTGTCTACTGTTTTGATGGAGATCGAGGAATAAACCAGTTCTTCATGGACATCATATTAATATATACTCTTTGCATGGGATCATATGGAAAAAAAGAATGATCCATTTACAGTTCAAACACAGACACTTTTCAAACATCAGTGAATATTTATAAAATGGTTAACGTCACAAAATCACCTATTTAAGCATGTAATGATTGCCATCTTCATGTGTTACGTATCGGTTTATATTCCACGTTTCTGATTAAACAAATGCAGTGAGAAAGAATAGGATTTCATGGCTATCTACGAAAATTTAAAAATAATTATGCAGTTTATTTTTCATTCTAACTCTCAGTAGCATTAAATTCCAATATAAATTGTTTTCAAGAAATAAAAAATAAACCATAATTCTCCCTATTAAGGATTGTGCGCAGGTGAGTTAGCTATAAACATTTCAGCACATAGCTTATGATACTTGGCACTTGATGACATTCGCTGTTAAAACATGCCATGCTGTTCAAACATGCACGTATACATTGCTCTGAGAACCTTCATGTAAAAGGCTTCTTTTTTAATAAGGGTTGTCTCAAAAGCTTTCTTCCACCGAAATCTCAATATGATTGTTTTAAAATAGCCAAGTGGTAAAATGATTAAAACGCTATGCTTATTCATTTCAGTTACATATCTTAACCTTTTCTTATTTTATAACTTCCGAGCCTTCTGCCTATTAGCAAACTTGTATTAGCAGAATAAAAAGCGGAAATAGATTTTTTATTTATGGGCCTCCTTAACTGTTATGGTTCTTCGCGCCTTATTTCACATTGGGTTGAGGTTCTTTGACATGCCAGAAATTTACTACACGGGATCATCGACTTTACTTCGCTTCCACAGAAAGTCATGCTAAGGATTTTTACCCCGAAAAAAATTCATCGCCTTCTGCCATGTTTGAACCCGCGACCCCGGGAACCAGAGGCTAACACGTTAGTCCCAGACCACGAAGGACAACTACCAGTGAAACGTTTTGACTCAATGACAACTTGCAGGGGGGGGGGGGACTTAGCTCCTCGACAGAAAGGCGGTCTTTTGGGCCTCTGCCCCCTGGGAGGATGGGTGAGGTGAGTGGATCCTAAGGGTGGTCGGAACGTGCCATGATAGAGTAGATGGCAGGGTTCCTACATTTTCCCAGTTAGAGCTCCCCTTCCTCTCGGGTTTGTACAGAATTTGCCTGGCGACCCGGGGAAACCTCCGAAAATACTCATGGGTCAGGAAGGTTGGCTACAGGGATCGAACCCAGGACCTCCCGAATGCGGGCTACCACATGATCAATCCCGCTCGGTAAGTACATCTTAAGTGTCCCACTCTAGAATATTTCCTGGATACTTGCTTGTGATTTCCTTTCTTTAAATATCCGTCAATGTGTAAATGTAGGAAGGAAATGACCGCGCTCTGTTTCCAAAACGCACATACAGAGAAAGACTAAAGGAAGCATAGTCCTTCTCAGACCTGTTGTTAGGAAAGAAAGAATGGGAGAAAAGAAAGACTTGCTAAATGTATTGCCACTTAAGCAAAGTTCTTTTATTCGTTCCATTTCTGCCACATGCATGCCATCCAATAATTTGCCTCATAAGCTATAATCTAGCGTGAGGAAAGTGAGATCATGGTGAGATAGCGGACAATAAAAAGTTGATTGTGTTTATTCTGCAACTGAAGTCGAGGCTTTTAGAGAGCCACTTTTTCTCCTTGTTGCAGCGTGTCATTATAGTCCTTATTTGTACATGAAAATAACTGTTTTAAGGAAGCCATTATGTTGGTCCCGGGCTCTTAGATACATTAGCCACAACAGAAGGGGTAAAGGACTCCCAGGCTAGTATTATGTTAATAAAACAACCGCATTGCGTTGAGCGAGAATGTGTTTCCTCCTTTCTTCAAGCTGTCTGTAGTGACATTCACGTTAATGTTTTTTTCGGCGTCCAAACTACTTTATTTGTGAAGGTTGATACACAGATGACTAAAAATGTACTCGATAGAACAATTCATTAAAAAGCTCTCACATGACACTTACCGAAACTTGCACAAACACCACAATCCACTAGTAGCAAACCTTGGAAAATACACTATGTATGGAAATTAATAAGCATGCACGATCACTATCGCTTTTTGATAGAAATCTCACATAAAACGCACAAGTACAGGAATTCTTGAACAACCTACTCGTACACGATTGACAAAGACTCACGACAAATTCCCTTCATCCAACTCAGGTCTAAGCCTTCCTTTACCTACTGTATCAGACCACAGCCTGCTACAGAGCCCTTCAAGTCCTTGGTGATAGGACTTTCGTGCCTTGACAAAGCTAGAATTACTAGCACAAATACATAGCCTTAAGCAAATAAAAATAGCAACTCTAGATATAAGCACGAAGCTTGCACATTTATAGCAGTAGCTAATAAGACAATGTTTACCATTAAGTACTAGTATATACGCTAACGACTGGCAGCACTAAACATAAGATTGCACGAATAAACATACAGTAATCACATAACAGTAAGAAATCTTAACGTTAAGCTAACGACTGCAAACCTTAACCAACGCATGAAATCCACTTGGTCCTGTCGAGATTTCATGGACGTTACCAAGAAGTAACATTAGACGCGCTCGCATGCAGGGCATGCCAGCTTAGTAGCTTTCGCGTACTAACCAGGGTGCAATGCGGTACCCGACTAATGCATCACGAAAACACACAGTAATACACGGAACTAGGACGTAGAAAGTCTTTTTAGTGAGTATATCTCCCCCTTCAGGGCACAGGGACCCTCACACTGTTGGACATAGCATGTGGGCCTTCAACTATAACTGGGGTGTTCCCCCTCCACGGTAAAAGAATAAAAAAAAAAAAAGGATAAATAAAATAAAATAAATAAAAAAATCATAGTGCCTCAAAGTTTTAGGATTATCGAATAGGTTAAAAGCTTCCAGTGATATTTATTACATTTTTACGGTTCAAATAAAAGTACTATTAATTGCAATGCATATGAAAGTAATTTTACTTACGTTCTGTTTAAAAATAAACGACCACATCACGGTATGTTGTACCATAGTACCAATATACAATATTTGTTTACATGTAGGTACGCAATATCATGCTTCTTTGCATGATACTGAAGCTCATGAAAAGTACCATTCATAGTGTGCGAGATTGTTAAAAGCTAATGTTATAACCATTATTGGAAATAAACGGTTATTCTGTATTCAGTTCAAGTCTCACATAGTACGCTTAAAATTTGGTTTAATTAAGTCTTAACAATTACTTTATTAAATATGTGGAACATAATCCAACGACAGCATATTTCTTCAACCGACTGCCTTTTCTTGTTTCAGAAATGCTTATTTGTGGTTCACGGCTTGTAAAGTGTTTACTTCTTGGAATGTAGTAAATTAGCCTCTACCATCTATGTGTAAGTCTTAGACAAATAAAAAGGCTGCCATTTGTTTGCAATGTTGTATTTCTGTGGGGAAATTAACGAAAGGTGTCCACCAGTAGTTAGTACTGTACTTTTACATGAACTGTTAAAGCCAAACTTACGGGAGCTCTGTTGGCACTAGTATATATCGATGCAAGTGAATTAAGTACTTATTTGCAGAGCGAAAAAGTGCAAAGAACTTAACACAATTGTATTGCATACTATTTTTTTAGATGATAATAGAAATATTTATGCGAAGATAAAATGAATTACTCTCAGCTGTTCAAGTGTAGTTTCAAGACTGACACATAACCGAATGCGAGATGCCTGCCTGCGTCGAAGGTGTTATAGTTAAGTGCTGAACGAATTATACCGCAAATAAATGTTGACAAATGAAGGGTAAAATTTAGATGGTAAAATTCAAGCATCAAATATGATTATTTATCTTTATTTTCTGCAATAAATATACGTATCAATAGTCGGAGGATTTCTACGTTAAAAATGCAAAACGTACTTACTGCAGGAATTTCAACTCCCCAAGCACGATGGCTTGAGCGGGAAGTGAATAAAAAAGCACAATCGTTGAAAAACAATAATCATCACAAACCACCAGTATAAGACCGCAGTATATCAAGGTGACACTTCGACTGCAGTTTAGAAATGCCAACATTATGATTAGCTGTGTCATGGTATGCATCGTTTCAGTTATTGGCTGTTGGTGACCATTGCTTAAAACCTGTTAGTATTTTCTTAACGGTAAACAGTAGAGAAAGCGGAAAGCCTCTTAAAACAATAGTTGATTTCCCTGGCACTAGCTCTAGGAGATAGCTCAGTGATGAAGCGTTAGACGACCCATGCTTTTTGGATTAAAAATGTATAAAATCCCTATAAAGCATATTTTGACGTAGCCACTCCTGAAAAAGAGAGCCCAGGTTGACTACCTCACACTATTGCGTGGCGAGTAAACAATGCGGTAATGAGAACAAATCGTTTCCTGAGGATTCGAGGAACTGTTCGCGGTACGGGATAGTTCATGAATAGGTAAATTTCAAGAAAAATCCGTGCTACAGCATTCTCGGCTAGATATGTGAATGCAGTGTTGAGAAAAGTAAGTGCTGAGCACGGGAGTCTTCAAGCGAAGCGTTTTTAGTGAGTGTTCAGTGAGTGCATCGTCGAAGCCAGCTGTTTGTGAGACAGAGAGTGAAGTGCGTGTCACGGTTACAATCAGAACAGCTGTGGGTTGCAAGGTGAAGACAAATTGTAGATTGTGTTAACGATAAAAAGAGGACTGTGTTTTTGTGATTCAGTTTCAGAAGAGACATAAAGTGACGGGAAAAAGTAACTGGACTTGTCATGAATGGGATTTATCACGTTGTTATTTTGCCACAATATCGTTAGAAAAAGTGTGCTGCCTCTCTTTTACACTCAATACCTATATACATCGATGAAGCAATAAGGAACCGGAGAGAAAATGATCACCTTGGCATAAAATTGAGTATAATAAGTACGCTATGCTTTTTTGCACACCAAGTTATCCTGCAGGAAAATGAAAATCAGTGAATAATATGTTAAACATCGTCTCAAACGTTACAATCTTCAGCTAACGAGAACGAAAACCAAGTTTATGCCATGGCAATAAAATGTCCTGCCAGAGTTGTTAGGAATTGACAGCCGACCAGTAGAAAAAGCTTCTTTGCATTATCTTGGTTGTACATATGTTTTAATTACGAATAGAAGAAAAAGCTTCCTAGATTTCAATATACAGGTGGAATAACTGACCAACACTGAAAGACATTAGTCGTTGCAACTTTGAGTTATGGAAGCAAATAGAATAAACTACAGAAACGAAATAGAATTATGTGAATGGGATTCCTTAAATCGGTAAAAGAATACTTTCTAAAGGAGATAAAACGTAATGGAGCAATAAGGCAGCAGCTAAATATAGTTTCTTTAAATGATAACATTTTCCAAAACAGGGAAAATTGGAAGAACTGCCTTCAAAGAATGGATAAAGAAAGCAAGTAGGTATTAAAGAACAAAAAATGTAAAAATGTATGTTGTATTGCCAGTAAAATTAGCAATTTTAAATCCTTGTATCTTCACTTCCAGAGGAGTAATATCGTTGGTGCCAGGTTTTGCGTTGGAATACAAAATAAAGCAACTGTTGTACATTTTCCGGACCCTAAGTGACAAAGGGAAACGATGTACACACGCAAGGGAGGCAGCAAAAAATGCCACATCAAGAAGGGAATGTAATATGAACTATGAATTAGAGCTATTTGAGCCCAGAAATTGATTTCTCTCCTCCCCTCCCCTCCTTTCCCCATTATGTGCCCTACCAGTGTTTTACAGTGAGCGAGCCATTGTTGGTTTTTCGTGTCTATCCTTATCAAAGTGGCGTTGCACGAAACCTTGAGAAGGGTGCCGCGTGATTAATTGCAAGAGAAGTTGTTGCTGCTATCTGCGCATGCGCATTTAAATTAAAACTCAGCTGACCACGTCACGAAACGCCATTGTTTACTAATTTCTCCATTACGGCAGTTTGAGAGGGAGAGATGGTAACACCAGTGGTGGACTGTTAAATTTAGCTCTTTTGACCGCTTTATTTACTATTCTTTGTATTTTGCTGCATTTTTTCTCTTAACATAATTCACTGATGCATATAGGTTGTTTTGGGAAGTAGAATTATAGCTATAAACTTCACTAGAACCACAGTTTCTTTCCGGGATGTATAGGTAAATCATTTAAGAGAAGTTGAACAGCTGGCTGGGTACTTCATCAGGTGTTTAACATTGGCATCAGAAACTATGGATAAAGTCTTGCCATGGTAAGTAACTTTTAAAACCTAAACCTCAGACTACAGTATGCGGTCAGTGAGTAAGCATAGTTATGTTTTTCTGGGTACTTTAATACAAATGCATATTAAATACTTCACAATGAAATGCAAAATAACATTTAAAGAGATAAGCACGGGAAAGACTGAATTTGAGACCACAAGTGGCAATCAACCCCTGCTCTTCTAAATAGGTTCATATATTTTTAAAAAGAAATTATTGGGAGCTAGTCTAAACGTTAATCTACTGCCTAAATTTTCACAAATATTTCTAAGCTAAGTAAAATTTAAATGATAATTTAACACAGAAATTAATGATGAAAATGATTGTAAACAGAATGTTATTTGAGTAAAAGAATATTAATTTATTTGAGGTCAATCTAGTAACATATAAATAAGAGACTTTCTTCCACAGAGCTACTGCATCTTCCTTTCTGCAGAGCAACCTGATGTTCTTTAATCTGGCCCTAGTACTTTAAAGTCTATCTCAAGAGGATTTACCCTAAGAGGCATATCGAAGCTATAGTGTAGTTATTCGGAAATTAATCAATAACAATTCAGAATACTTTGGAATTAAACTATGAGAAAATATAAGAGATTTGAAAATGTTTACCTCCGAAAAAGTGTTAAACTCGCATACATTTACCTAGACACACATACATTAAAGTATTTATTTTAAGAGGGATTCCTCCAACTACGTTACATATTCATTACATATATTTGCTTAGAAATAATTGAAAATTAACAAATAATTGTGTAATTACATGTGTGCGGACACATTTCCCTCTTAGACCATCTCCGAGGGATGTCGCATCCTTGGAGGATGTTGAACTTAAATACCAAGCTTTATATCTCTTTTGGCTAAATATGTTTCGACTTGATGACACTTGATGTTTTTTAAAGTCTTCTGCATTTAGGGAGCCCAAAACACGCATTTAATGTGTTTGTTATTATTCTCAAGACATTGTGAAGGTGATGAAACATTAGAGCTCAAGCAGACATAATTACCAACTTTAAGGCAGCGGTGATGGCTAACAAGAAATTTCTGTCCATATCTTGCACACACATATTACTGTAAAGCCGGACGCGACGCACAACAAATAACGGTTGGGCTATGTTACTTCACACCACATACCAGGCCGGTGAGCAAACAAAGGCGTTCAAGGCCAGACTGTCTCGCGCCCCTGTTTGTGTATACGTGACCAACAACAATAAGCGCGGCGGCTAACAAGGATTGCTGGAACCTTCGAGAGGCACCCGGCGTGTTTGCAGAAGTTCCAGAAAGCACCGCGTGACATAATTCCCGCTATATAAGGAGGCGAGGTAAAAGAAGTAAGTTACGACCTTGAGTCGGTCAGTGTGTCAGTGAGTACAATACAGCTGTGTGTATGGTACTGTCGTGAAAGGTATGTCGCGTCGATGTGAAGAAGTTTTAATGAGCGTTGATTGATTGTATCGTCAGAGGTAGTGTATGAGAGACAGAGAAAGTGAAGTAAGACAGTGAAAGTAGGTACTGAGTCAAAGTACGACATAGTGATAGAAAAGTAACTGGACTGGGTTTTGTCTTCTTTGTCATTCTGGTGCCAGAAGTGGGATTCGTCGAATTGCCATTTTGTTATATTAGTTTAACCAAAATCCTTGACTGTTTAAAAATAAAATACAGTGAAAGTTTAGGCTTTTGAAATCGGAGGAAGAAATTTCATGAAAAGTTCACTTAAAATATGCTAGACTTAAGCACAAAATGTAATATCTGTGATGTCTTACAACAACTACAACTGTGGTGTACAACTACCCATACCCGTGGTGGGGCCAGAAGTTGCCGTTACTCATCCAACGAAACGCCAGAGTGGAATACCTTACAAACATGACTACAGATCGCGAATCATGATCACTGCTGTGTAAGTCGAGGAAAATGCCGGACTCGGAAGGGAGCCAGTGCGTCGCTGATGGCTCGCGTGCCCCAAAGTCTCAGGTGCTGAGTCAGCTTATTTATATCGTCGGCCGCTACCGGGTAATGCATGCACCAACAACACGGGAGGAAGAAATCAAAGGAAATGGTCCCTTCACCTAACGAGGGAACACTTGGTCTTGTTATAACGCTACCCTATACAGTGTATCTCATTCCAAAGTGATCGGGCGGGGTGGGAGGGCAGGCAGGCAAGTTTAATGTTCTGTTAATTAACAACTCTCTTCTTCACTCCATTAACTACAGGGCAACTTTCAACTCAGGCATACGAAATTTCGGACCAAGAACAACATTAAGGGAATCCTTTAATTTCAATTTCTTACAATTTACCCAATCTAATATTGGACAATAACACTATTGAATTTCTAAAGCTCACCCTAAAACTGAAACATAGGAAGTTTCTCCGGGTTCCCCCGCCATTCATTCCACTAATCATCCATTTTACGTGCATTTCATATCATCCTCTTCCTCACTATCATACCTGGTGCTTGGCTGACCACCTGCTTCCAGGCCTTCACTCTGTCTGGCCAGAGGTCCCTCTACTCCCCGACAGGCGTCTCACCCAAGGCACTGGCTTGCAAGTCCTAGGGGGTGTAAGTCCTACATAAGGGGAGGGTAATCAGGGAAAGAGGAAGAAGATCCACAACTGGTACCAGGAACAAAATAGGCTCAAAATGTTAAATGAATGAAATTAGCAAAATAACATTTATACTCGTATGAAAATTGAAATAATCTACTGAGACACAAGTATGTACACTGCTTCTTACAGTTTAAGCACACAAAACATTTTTGACTTTGCGCTATTGGGAAGTCCTTGGCATGTTTAATGATACCATAGTTTACATTGTATCTAAACTTCCCATGTCAGTCATTTTTATAATATCCACTACAATAGCCGCTAGTTTCACTATTACTGCTGTTATCAGCTATGAATAGGGTCATAAGGCATTTCATCATCTGACGTCGAGTAGACAACCCGTTTTCTCTTTTGGTTTTATCTTTCTCATTTGTTCGCAACTCCTTGAGGAATTCTACTACAGCTTGAAGTTGTGACGTGTCAAGTTGCACTTCGAATTTCTTTTACAGGCTTCAGAAGTTTCCTTATAGGATCAATTGCCGCATATATTCTATGTATTGACTCCATATAATCCAGGAGATCAATCTGAAGAGAAATCTATGCTGAACTTCTCCGTGCGGATTGCAGCAGGATTAATGGACCCAACTACGCGCATCCGATCTTAAGTCCCGCGCTCGAATCACCTGTGGCAACGATTAAATTAAGCCGGGATCAACCATCAGCACATTATCTTTCTGCGGAACAAAGTGACCTGGATTTCTGCAGCATTAGCTGTGCCATAACTGTGAGAAAAGTTTTCAGTTTGTTTTCGCCTGGTGCTGGTACATAAGGCCCGACTTACAGGCTATAATTCCCATAAGTTATTATCAAGCTTTTTGTTTGATAGTCTTGTTGATTTATATAAACACAATATGGTGACTATCTGTAGGTCACCGAGAACAGTTTTATTTGACATTAACATTATTCATCCATTTTTAAAATAAGTTTCTTTTTCTATGTAAAGTCGGCTTTCCAGTTCCTTACAAAGTGACCGTTTTATTGTGTGTCAAGCTACCGCAAAGCTAGAATCAAAGAAGGGGAAATAGAAACGCAAAGAACGGCCAAAGCGCACACGCGCGCACGCGCATACACACACACACACACACACACACACACACACACACACACACACACACTGCACTATTTACACTATATTCACTGTTTTACACTTAGTACAACTTCCGCGGCTTTGCTGTGCGGCAGCGTGTGGTGTCCCAAGTTGCCAGTGGTGGCGGCCGCAGACGTAGTTTGTGACTAGGGCCAGGGTGGATGGGCGCGCACAGTTGGCGAGCCATGGCTGTTCTATAAAATTTTGAAAAGACGATATTTTGCTTGTTTATATAAAAAATACCCGGTGCGCGGGCAGCAGGAGCATTTTCTCCTTCCGGTCGTCACTCGGCGGATTTATGACATCTTATCTTTTTCTTGTTGGCGTTAGTACCTTATCACATGACTTCTCTTATCATCTGACGTGGGAGTTTCCCTGCCTTACTTAAATTTTCTCCTTCTACGCCTTCTGCTTAATGTACCAAAACGCATAACAATGGAACAAAGGACTTTAACCCCTCTACAAAATCCAGAGATTCTTTGCCGAGTGCTCCAACATCTCTGCTTTTAGCTTCAAATAGAGGTACCTACTGGGAATGACCTGAAGTTTCTTCACTCTGAAACCTTAGCATACCTGGTAAACCATAAGAGATATATAAAATCTTACCTTCTATACAAATATATATATATATATATATATATATATATATATATATATATATATATATATATATATATATATATATATATTGTTAAAGCACACAATTTATTTTAAATACACTTTTTGTGGGTTTAAACTGTTTCCGAGATATTCTTTGTTATTAACTTTGTTATTCTTTGCTTTGCGAGAAGTCGTGGTTCGTTGCCCTCCCACTCCTGGTTATGCAAAGGGAACGGAATTTCAAAATCATCATATACTGCCCCTGTGATAGTTAGAATGGTAACTTCCAAATCTTCAATTCCGGACTGAGGATGGAAATTTTTCTTCAACATGAATTATTCCCCATTTTCCTTAGAGCCTGGAGGGATGAGCGAGAGAGTAAATGTGTGTGAGAATTTAATAGAGACATGACATCTTGATGCCTAAATGGCTTTTGAAGATCAAAGTCCTCCACTGCCCCTCCCCCCCCCCCAAAAAAAAAAGTTAATCACATCAGTTCTTTAAATATTTGATTGCCACTTTAGCCAACTGTATTCCATAATTTTTATTGTACCTATAAGGAAATGTGTAATAAAAGGATTTCTACAAATGTTTATCTCCATTAACATAAAGGCTTTTCTTCGTAAGACCCCATAAGGAAAATGAAATATAGAGGCTTCTTTGGGAAGATGATAGTCTTATGTTTCGTAAAAAGAACAACGCTTCGAAAAAGTACGAAAAGAATTTAACGTATCTAAATCTGCATGAGTAAAGTAAATTGTCATTTATTCAGTGCATCTGTATTTCAAGAGCCTTAAAAATCATTATAAATCACAATAAATAATATACGAAGGACAATGGTATACAAGTATTAAGTCTTGTCATTGTATGTAAGGTAACAGTAGCTTTTCCATCGCCAAGACCTGCAGACAAAAGTTTTCATGCAAATGTCGATCGAGTTAGATCCGGGAAGAACAAGCAGCTTGAAAATAAAGGTAAAAGCAAGGAACTTCTTACCACGTACAAAAACAAAGTTATTACGCCACGAAAGAAAATACAACAAATGAAATTAAGGAGCAATACATGTAGTTTAAAAGTACATAGTTTTATTTTTGTAAGAATAGTTTGTTGAAGAAAGGGTAAAGAAATCCATGTAAAAATAAGAAATTCTAATTTTCATATGTGATTATTGTTAGCTAATTACAGCCTCGAGTTATCTTTTGGACAAAAGAGCGTTCCCTATCGATTGTTGTGTACAGTCGATCGCCGGTGTTTAGAGACGTTGGTGATTTATGGTTAAATGAGAAGTGGCTCTCCGAGTTATGTTAATCGTATTAGTTGAAGAGGATCTGTGCACTTGACTTGTGTGAGAGAAACAGCAACAATATGTGAGAACATGACGACAGAGGGGCATGGGAACAAATTAATCACTTCCTGTCTGTTAATTATTGATCGCTAAGCGCTAATTACTGTCGGCTTAAAGAGAAGGAGGGGAAGAGATGGAAACGAGGCGTCAATCAAACGACGCCAGGCCGAGACGCGGCTCCGAGCCCAATTACGTGGAATCAATGCACCCCGTCTAGGAACTACAATGTGGAGTAGGGCGAAGGGAGCTCTGTGTTATTCCAACCCTTTTCTTTGTGTTGCCGCCCTTCTCGTTTCTCTCAGGGGATGCAATACTGCACCCCAAATACTGACACCACTGTGCTCAAGACTCCATTAACTTAATGTAGTGGTATTCAATCATCTTCTGCTTGGATACTTCCATATAGGATATACCTAGACACGCTCTGAACCAAGTCGACCTGCAGTAGTTCCCATACCTCCTCTGAAATAAAAATAACACACATTTCGTTTCAAATTTCGCAAACAATCTAAAAATTTGACCCATTAAACAGCTGCTCTTATTTTCACTATACTAAGTTCAGTCTTAGGTTTGTCCGCGTCAAAACAAACCCATGTGACCAGTGCACCGTGGTACAACAGGGTAGCAATGCGTGCAGGGAAGTAGTCCCATCCTAGTAATCTGAGTTTTAGAATGAACTTATCGTTAAATGATGTAATATTCTACACAAATACTTAAGAGGTTAATTAACGCTGATGTATACTGATTAACAGAGCTACAAGTCCCAACATGCAACTCGTGTGAATTACCTGATATCCGAGTATTGTTTACAGCCAGCAGTTTCTATTTAGAATCATGGCGGACGGCCGCGGTGAATTTGCTCTTGCGTCTTCGTCGACTTATGTAAAGCATAACGCGGGAAAACCATTGACTAGTGGTAAAAAAACAATAGTGTTGAACGTGTATTATAAGTTGTGTGAGAAATATCCAACTGTTCCCGTCAAAGAAGTAGCGAAATTAACTTCTGAGTTCACCGGTTTTTCGAGTACCAGTATAAACAGTGCTCGCAAAGAGAAGTAATAATTATGACATGTGCATCGTTTATTTTGTTGTGACTAGCAATCTTATCGTCTCTAGTTACATGTTAGTTACTCTTTAAATTGACGGAATAAGGGATCGTATCCTTTCTGTTACGTATCGCATGCACTCAACACATGGTTGTGACAGTATTTCTGGCGCGAATGGCGGAAGGATACATTATAACTGTGCACTGGCCACCTGGGTTCATTTTCGCGCGGATCAACCTTAGAATGAATAGATAGTAGATAGGTGAGTAGGGATAAGGCTTCCAACGTATTTAACGTCTGCTATAATATGTTTACACGACTTTCTCTACCCATTTTTACACTATTGTTACAAAAGCTTATCCTCTATCTCCCAATTCCAATCTTCCTTAAATCTTCTGTTATATCATCTTTTTTGGCCCCAAATGACCTCGTTGTCGATGAGCCCTTGAACCTCACTTACCTACATGTTTGGCCTTCCCTTATTTCTTGTACCCCACAACTTTCCTTTCAATATTCCTTTTGGGATTCTATCTTCTGTCATTCTCACAATGTGTCCTAACCATCTTATTATTTATTCCTCTACCTGCTTCATACTCAGATAAAATTGCAGAAATTTTCTTGTTACATATTTACTTATAAGTGCAAGGGAATAAAGGAATACACTGGACTTAAGCAATAGTCAATTTTTTTAAGAACGGGTCACTATGCGATGGCTTTAAAATTCTCTTCTCTTTGCTTGACTACGAGAAAAAAAAAACAAGTAGCGATTTTGCAGTTGATGTATAAAGTAGGTGAGAGCTGAAAATTATAATGAATAGCACTTTAAAACATGTTTCAGATAAATTGTGTGGTTTAAGAGATCTACGTCTTTCGCTTAGAAACTTTTTATCTAGATATCTTTACAAGTTATAAAAACTTACTTCAGAATGCAAAAGTCTCACCAGATTATTCCCATCAAATTTAGTATATTCATTTTGTATGTTGCAAAATATCGTTAAACATATGACATTTCAATCAAAATCGCTATAGGCATTTTCGAGAAAACAAAAAATAACGAAAATTGTTATAAGTAAAGCTAGCTTAAGATTGGAAAGTTTTCTGGAAAATCTTATCTGGCATCCTTGGAGGACGCTGAATTAAAAATTCAATGGTATTTAACTGACTTCTCTCTTTTTACTTGTGTTTTTTACAGATTCAAGGACACACAAACGAACTGCTTTCTAAAACGGCTTTTCAATATAGTGGACCCCAAAACGTGAATATCTACTGAAATATGTGCATAAAAATTTTGGGTGGTTTGTAATACTTCTCTGCTTGCTATACGTAAGCAGTAGAAAACGGGGAACAGAAGTTTGTTCTTAAGGTTATATTCCTTACATAACATGAATATATGCTGCAAAATTAATGGTCATTTTGATTATATTTAGGGCAAACGAAGTGTTTGAAAACGAAGGAAACATTTGAAAAGTAATATTTATTTTCATATAAATAAATTGAGCTCATAGATTGGAAGCATATATTGCATCGTCAATAATGTTAGACTCATTAGTTTAGTTTAATAAAATCCCAGTGTCTCCAGATCACCTTTGAAGAAAGGCTTTCTTGGAAGGATTAACGTGCGCCTTTCTAAGGCACTCACAAGGGTTTCATCTTTTGTTAAACTTTTATTATAACGCTGGATCAGGGCTCACGTTCGAGTCTGTGTTTTTATCGCATCTTCCCATTGTGAACCAGGGTACGATGCTTAATAAAGCGTTTTCATATACATTGTTGTACCGACCCAATTTGCTCTGCGTTAACGTGTGTGGCTTATATTCGGGAGGTCCTGGTTTAATTCCCGGCTACCTTCGATTTTTTTGCTTTCTCCGAGTCAGTAGGCATAGCTGAGTGTTGTGTTGGTTTCCCTTTTGCCATAATTCTCCTGTCCATCCTTTCCTGTACCAATCATTTCCTTCATCACTTGCTTTAGGGTTGAAAGATCTGGCGATAGTGTCGACCCGTTGCGGTTGGGCGGTGGCGATGCGCTTTGTGAAGGTTTCTCCCTGCCCTCGGAGGTGTTCAAACTACAATTGTTAGGGATCCCGTCCCGTCCGTGCTCATCGTTTCTGGATCTGGTCAGTCTTCGGGTTTCTCTCTCATTCCTTCTCCCCTGGTTTCAAATAAGATTGGAAAAGGAGTTCCACTTTAGATTAATTTATGAAAATAATCAGGTAATAATATGTATTTAAGAATGTTCATATCCTCCACTATATATAAATTCTGATCTACCACTGACGTTTGGGTGTCTACATATTTTGTGTGTATCAACTCTTCGTAGAGGGCGGTGTTAATAACTTCTGCTAAGCGAGGAATGGCATTTTAGTTGGAGTAGCCAGAGCCTGCTAGTATTGCAATGCTCTCCCCCCTCCCACTTCTTTTTTAACACGCCAAGATCCTTGTGGTTCATATTTACTTGCTATTTTGGAAATTATATTTTCTTCCATTTAGCTGTTTCCAATTAGTTCTGTATTCTATTATTGTTTTGTTTAATTTTCTACTTTTAATTGTTGTACTTATCGTTTTGTTTTTGTCTCGTGTTGTGTATCCAGCTATGGCTCTAAGCAATTTCATTGTTGCTGTTTGTACAAGTATTTATTTCATGTTGTGCCATAATTATACATGTTTTTGAGCCGTACGTTAAAATTGGGACAACCAATGTTTTATATAGTTTTATTATGGATTCATTCCTTGTTATATGCTTTAACGTTCTTTTTATTGTACCTATTACGTAGCCGAGTTTGTTTAATCTTTTTCAATATCTCTTTCTGTACAGTATGCCATTTCACATCCGAGGAAATTAAATTTTGAGACTTGTTCGTATGTTATTTTCTAAAACTATTTTAGACCGAACTGGATAGATGCTTTTAAATATCATTGTTTTTGTTTTGTTTATAGATTTTTTTTTTAATTTATATGCTTTTGCTATAACTTATAAGCCATTCTTTGAAGTTAATTCTCCTTTTTTTATTCATATTTGATCATCTGCGTACACCATTGTTTTTACTAATATTATCCCTATATTAATCCCTCCTATTGTTTGTTGGTTCCACGTATTCCAATGTATACGTCCACTAAATAAACATACACAAGGTTCAGTATGAAGACATTTTAAGAAATAGGTTTTAGCACCATTTTTGGACCACACTACTGCATACATATTTCAGATGGCACATCATCGATTCACGTTTGCTGCAGTATGTTGTTGCACCAGAAATATTTTCCGAATATACAAGAATCCGGAGAGACCAAAATTGTGAAGAACCTTTGAGGAAACGAGCTCTTTTTGGCATTAGTGGGAATTAATGGTGACCCTCACAAAATTGATGACTCTGGTAGTGCATTTGATGTCGGAAATGTATGCAACTTAAGTAAATTCGAAAGTTTATATTGATGATTCGTGATGTTTTTCTATTGTTTCATGCTAATGTTTACGAGGAGGAGTCTTGTGTTACGATAGTGTGTCACTTCTCCTGCATTAATATTTGATGCTCATAGAGAACACTAGTTAGTGCTCGATATTTGCTTAACCAGTGTTAAGTATTTCATAACACTTTCATGTTTGACCATTTGAAACAATTTTTTACTCATAGTACCATAAATATTTTATATAAAATTAGAATAACATTATTAGGCAATAACCTCCATTTCGGTACGCGAAAATGATTTTTTTTTCCAAACAACGCATCATACTTCCACAATTACTGCTGAAGTGATCGGAAGAATAAGCTGGGATACGCACGCCACTAATTCTAGAGGAAATTTAGCGTTAATGATCTTGAGGATGGAGGTACGGAACTGATAGGCAACGAGGCATGAATACTATCAGAATACTGCCAAAGAACTCTAGATAAAGTTAAACAAATCCCTTTTGCAGAGAGAAGCTAATTTTACTACATTTAACTCGTAGTATAAATTAAACATTTGTACATTTAACAGCAAGTGCTGTTGATATTTACAATAAATTTTTGGGAGTTTAATATTACGATAATAAGAAAATGCTAAGAAGTTAAATCAGTAACATATTTTATATAACTAATTTCGTAACTTATTATTATAGCCTCAGAGGTAAGGGAGGAACTTCTCTTTATATTTACATTAATAACAACTTAGTTTAAATATTCAAACCGTCAACCGCAAGATTATTGGTTAGGGTAAAATGCGGATGTTTCGCATTCAAGAGCAACTGTGTAGCTAGGAGAGGAGCTTGAATAAATTAAAACATCTTATATGCTGCACAGATAAAGTCGCACTAAGCGGCTAGGTGCTGTGCAAATAAACATATCGTACAGGAGAACCTGTACGACCTGTTCTCGAATGCTGGAAATGCTGGAGAGGTTTGCTGATAACGAACAACGAGAAGCATGTTTGTTTTCATGATACGTGCTTGACAATATCCTACGAGGTGTGAGTGCGTGGGCATCATACATTAGTGCTTCTAACGCTGCCTGTTTTCAGAATAATTTAATCTTCAATTTTACACAAAAATATACTAAAGACTGCGATATCAAAGTTCAAAGTAGCTCAAGTAGAATCTATTAGACTGTTATATTTGTTCGGTGTCGCTCCGAAACAGCTTGTATAGGTTAAATTAATTACTCTCTCAAACCAGTGGATAGAACTAAGCTCGAAAGATAGAGGTGGTCATGCTGGCAGTGTGTTTGTCAGTAGGTATCAACACAAACAGCTGCCTTCTGCTATAGGCATATTTTATGCACTAGCGTTAGTATACGATAACTCATTGTAATTTCGCCAGAAATTCATGTTTTGAGGCCCCTGAGTCTAAAACAGCAGGCGCATGGTTAAAAAAAGGAGTAGCAACTTTTTTCTATATCATAAATTCATTGTTATTGAACAAAATGACTATTACAGTAGCAGCCTTAGTGAAGAATATATTATTTCATTCTTTAACTAGCTGTAGCAGTCGGCTATACACTTGGAGCCATTATAAACGTAATCACGGCCACAATGTATACTGCAGCGGTTGTTACACAGAAGCGTTAGATCAAAACAAATCATTGAACACGGATTAAAGAGTCAGCACTGGATGCTGACCTTTGTATGAAGGTGTTTGAGAAACTGGAAGAGAGGCTAAGAGGGATACAGAGATGGAGAAGATAAAGAAGGAAGTGAAGCCCTTTAAAGCCCTGTTGGAGTTATCTCTATAGTTGTCAGTGGCAGGCGTAGAAGAAAAGGATTTTCCGAGTTGCCACTTAAAAGAAACAAAGTAAGGAGTTAACGCGATGCTCACGTGTTTATATTCTGTGGCTGCCTAGCCTCCATTAACGAAATGTCAGTCAGAGGTTAACGAGAGCTTTCACAAGTTGCTGGGAACAGTAACACCTCGAAGCAAATAAATTCCTTTTAGAGCATTGCACCCCATTTTAGCTAGCAGAATGATTACAAAATATATCAAATTGGCTAAATAAAAATCTAGTGAACACAATTACAATATACAAGACTTCGATAATGCCTTTGTTTACATTTTGTACAATAGGTTTTGGGTAGGCGTATTGTTGACATTCACCTTTGTTTCTTCTTTTTTTTTTTCTGTAGTGGAGTGGTAAACCAAGTAATATATTTGGGAAACATTGAACACCATTCTGGAATAATTATAATGAGTTGAGAGAAACAAATCGTGGGGTCTTCAAAACGTTCACTTCTTGATTTTAATTTCTTAGTTTTACACGTGGCAGCGCCGTGGCTGAGCGGTTACATAGTTCGTCTATCACCAAGGGTTCTATCCAGGGACCTCAATGTGGTATGTGTGGTGGACGAAGCGGCTTCTGGATGGGTTTTCTCTGGGTTCTCCGGTTTCCCCGCCATCCATTCCACCAACTGCTCCATCCCACCTTTCCATTCATCAATTTCACCTGCATTTCATACCATCCTCTTCCTCACTAATACCTGGTGGTGTGTTGACCACCCGCTTCCAGGTCTTCACTCTGTCCGGTTCATCTGCTCCCTGACAGGCACATGACCCTAGGCATAGTCCTAGGAGGTGTCAGTCCTCCATACGGAGAGGGTAATCAGATAAAGTAGCAGAAGAAGAAGGTTTTACACGTTCGTTCTGCAATTATATTTGCAATTGCACTTGGATCAAAGCTTCCAGCTATATGACACGGGAGCACCGAAGGATGTCATGTTACAAATTAGTCAAACTGTCATAGGTTCAGCAAGTGTAGACTACGGTACTTTTCCAAGTAGAATGATTAGTTATGAACCTACCCGCATTACCTATACGTTAGGTGTGTTGCATACTTATCGGGCGTTACCTCATATCGATAGCGTTGTTTACGTTTTTTGATCATGTTTTACTAGATTCCTCTAGAAATCCGAAGCGTTGAACTTTGAACCTTCTCGAAACTGAGAGAGAATATATAAAGAGCTGCTTAACCTACGGAACAACGTCTTGTACTGCTACAGTTCAGATTCAAGACACCGATAGTGATCACGAGGAACATTATTTTGAGCGGAAAAGTAAAATTTCTATTTTGATCGCAAATACCACACTTAATGTCACAGTTTTTGTGAGCGTAGTGTTAATAGAACGCAACTCTATTAAGAATTTTTACGCCTGAAAAAAATTTATCGTCCACCGGGTTTGAACTTGCGACCTCGTGAACCATATTACTCGTATACAACAGAAAATGACTTTCTAAGTGAGGTCCAACACCTTTTGGACTCACTGTAGGTCTGAAATGAAAATGCAGGCAACCTACGAAGGAATCAACTTACTGATGTATGGTACAAATGATTTAATTTCATCTGTATTGTTTACTTCAGGTCTAAGACGTATAAATGTAGAGCAAAATCATTCTGCATTAACCGGAGTGTAACTCCTAGCATCTTATCATTGTCGCATAGTGTTATGTTTGTTTACAACGAGAATATATTACTGAAAATTAACACGCTGTCAGACATTCGCGATTAGGCACATCATGTATGCAACAGAATTGAATAATTCATTATGCCTACTGCTAAACGCTGTTGCAGAAGTAACAGCAGTTAGATTTGCGATAGACTTGACGGCACTCTTAAGGAAGTATTAGACTCGACTCACGTGCTAATTGGTTATTAGTAAAGCAGTCGAGGAACATCTGTGTTAGGCTTCATCGGGTTTCCGTCAATACAAAGCTGATGGGAGATAACGTCAAAACGCTCTTTCTTCCTCTTTCCTCTGTCATCTTCAACATCCCCCTTCAGCTCTTCTTTCGCCTTCGTTTTTAAACACTTTTAAGTGACTTTCAAATAGAGTGGAAGTCATTGGAAGCTATTAAATTCAGCAGGAACGCTTAAGGAGCACGCTTAGCTTTGAATGCAGTAGAATAAACATTTCACCGTCGAAGGGTGGCTAAAATCTCGTGTTGCACTCACATGATTTTCTCTACTCTTGCACAAACTATTCTTATAAACACTTATCCCTCTATCTTCTTCGTGTTAATGGAGATAAACCGTTATACAAACTACTATATTATTGCTAATTTTCTTGTAGGTGCAAGAGGAATATGGGAATACAGTAGGCTTTGGGCGATAGTCAAATCTTTTACTATTGGAGGCTATGAAATTCCGTCCTCTTTGTACTGCCAATGGTAAAAAAGTGAATGACGAGCATCCATTTGAGAACAGTTTAAGTATTGGAAAACTCACCCACATCTACATTTTTTGGTATAGTAAGATTTAGTCTATCTCTTACGGTTTATCAGTTATGCAAGTCATCAAGAATAAACAGGACAACATGGACTATAGACAAAAATTTCAAAATATACATTAATTTGTCATATAGATATGTTAAACATATGACATTTTAAATGAACTCGATAGCCATTTTTGAGAAAATTAAAATTTTTGAAAAATTCTCCATGTAAAGTGTAGTTTAGGGTCAAGTAATTTTCTTCAAAATCTTGGTGTGGATATTAAAGATATTAAACTTAAATTCCAACTTTAGTTTCTAGCCGACTTTTCGTTTTTGACACACACACACGCGCGCGCGCACGGGTCTTTTCTAAAAGTACTTCTTTTCGTTCAGGGGGCCTCAAAACACACATTTCCAGTGAAATCTCGACATCAAATTTTTGGGTGGAATACAATACTTCGCTACTTATACGTAATAGAGAAAGTAAAAATAGCACAAAAGCATGAGTACCGCATTTTATTCAACCTAATAGAATTCTTTGACAGCTAGCAATTTATTCTTGTTACATATACTTCAGTTGGAGATGTTTAATGATTTTCGTTGCTCACCCACTCGACCCTTGGGTTTTCCGTACTTCTCTCTGATCAGTAAACGAATGCTAATTGTTTGCTAATGAACCAAAATTTCCTTTCTATCACTTCCCTTTCCTTAAGTTTCCTTGTCATATTTTAGGTATGTATGTTCTAGATTTCGTGGCGTATGGTGGTGTCAGACAGATGGTGCAAATGCTTGCTCAAAGGAAAGAGTACTTTTGTGGACAGCAGGGGGCTGCTTGCTGAGTATGCGGCAGTGAAAGAGAGTCTCAAATTTGTAGATGTGTTCGCCTATGTTACCTTTGAAAGTTCATGGTGTTTGCAAAGGAGGGGGAGAGAAATACCGACGACACTTCCCTCACAACACTCACTTTCAGTTGAGAAAAGTAAGAGTTTGAGAATTCAAACAGTAACAGCGGACATCCCGGAAGTAGTTACGTTAAGAAAAATGTATATGAACCTAAATTGTGTGCATCAACGAGATTGCAATAGTAAGATAAAGGCTGAGGAAAACTTAAGGGGATAGTCTGAGAAAATTCAAGACGTACAATTCGTTTGTTGGAACAGCAAATTAAATGTATGGCATTTCAAACAAAATCTTAGTCATTTTTGAGAGAATCAAAATTGTCTATCTAAAAGGTAATTTCTGGTGCTGGATTTCCCTGAAAATCTTCCGTTGCGTCCTTAGGACACACTGAACTTAAATATCAAGTTTGCTATTAAACCGACTTTTGCCGTGTGTGGACCTGTTTTCTAAACCGTTTTTTTATTCAGAGGACCTCAAAACATGTATTTGCGTTGAAATCTCGGTATCGAATTTTTGTAGGGAATACAATGTATTGTGACGCCGGCCGCGGCGCAGAACAAAGGACGTTCGGGACCAAGCAACTTCACACCACATACCACTCATTGGCGCGTAACAAAGACGCTCAAGATCAATCCTCCCCACAACAGTCACATGAGCAAACCGTGGCTAACAACAATCGAGCGGCAATAGAAAGGTTTTCCAGAGCATTCTAGCAGTCAGCTTGCTTGTTGACGATCAAGAAAGATGTGACTACGTGTAATAGCTTGTGGAGCGCGTGAGACAGTGAGACAGTTTTTGAGTCGGTTAGTGTGAGTGTGAGACAGCTGTGAAAGATGCGTTGCGTCGAAATGAACAAGTTTTAACGAGTGTTGAGTGACTGTATCGTCGGAATTAGTATTTGAGGAACAGAGAAACTGAAAGGACTGAGTCAAGGCTACGAGAAGAAAACAGCTGTAAGTTGTAATATCACGATGGACTGTAGACAGTGTTAATGTTAGTGGAAGCGAACTGTGTTTTTGTACAAAACTTTAGAACAAAGTAAAATGATAGAAATGTAACTGGACGTATTTTGTAAATTAGGTCACAGTATTTAACCATTATACAGTTTTAAGATCAGTCTATAAACCTAACCCGATTTGTTACTTGCTGCTGCTATATTTTGTCTGTCCGGACAGAGTATCAAAAACTGTTCTTCCTTTACCATTGATGCACGAACGATTATAGAAATATCAAAGCACATGGTGAGCTGAGCGTGCCCATTAAGTGTGTATACGGTGGGGGATGATGTTTAAACGCACACGTGCATGTACTACACACGAGGAGGGGGTGACCAAATATCAGACAAAGGGGAGGGGACGCATGAAAACAATCGATATGTCCGCCGCTGCATTTGGCTTTTTAATGCCAGTTTCACTCGAAGTGAGCAGACCTGTATCTGCCTCTCAAGATAAAGCTGTCTAAGGGTTATTCTCAAGTACAATACACTGTCAGTCCTATTTTTAAAAATGTTGTCAATATGGCTTAACATGTAGCCAAAAAGTGTCTTTCATATAGTACTGCACTGGGGTCTTCAGTTTCGCTTTTTTATGTCGTTTATTCTTATTCGTGGCGTTTAAAATTATGATAGCCACAAAATTTAACTGCGGCTTATAGTTGACCATTACTGCTCTTTTTCCTGTTGTACAAATAAATTTTAAGGGTGCAAATGATATTTATATCACCGGCTTTACAGCGTAACTTCACAACATGTTTAGTTACACAATACTGTTTGCCTATAACTGAATTTTGTGTTGAGTCAGCCGCCATTAAATTTTGTGACAGCTATAGATTTTGTACTTCTATGGCAAATGTTCAACATCATATTTTAAACACAGTTTTCATTTTAAATATATATCTTATTTTGTCACCGATTATAAAAGAGGTTTTGTCTAAGAGAAAATCAATTTTAAACTCCTTATGGAAGACTTACAACCCCCAGGACTTACCAGTAAGCGCATGAGGTCAGTCCGAAGCATGCTATGGAAGTGAGGAAGAAGATAATATGAAATGTGAGCGAAATGGATGAAAGGAAAAGTGATATGGAGAATTTGGTGGAATGAATGGCGAGGGAAACCGAAGAACCCGGAGAAAATCTGCCCAAAGCCTCTACGTTCACCACAAATGGCACATGTGGTCTCTTAAGATTGAGCGCGAGTTCTCTGGATGAGAGGCAAGCGGCCTAACCAATCGGTCACGGCCCCATTTTTAAATCTCCATTATTGTAAATTTCTACTGTTTAAAGCACTGTAAGTATAGGAGTTTAAAAATCCTTTGCAGTTCTTAACGTTTAGTGACAGTTTTAATTGTTTGAGTTTTCGAAACGTGCGCAAAAGTTTTCAGAGAAGCGTCGTAAAGCATTTTGACTGTGCTAAAGTGCCCCTTAAAGTAACTAAGGTCAACAGTATCAGAAACGAGAATTGATTTTGAAGTTATGTAGATGTTATGCAATTTTAGATGTGCAATGCAAACGAATAACATTGTCCTTATATTGCTATCTCCCTTCTGGTCTGCGATAGGTTATATAAAGGTGGAAATTAATTTTGTCATTAAGGACCTTCACGTAAAATCTGATACCTAATAATTGTAGTACAATCATTTCATAAAAACAGAAAGAGATAAGTAAAACGAATTATAATTGGAGTTTAAAAACCAACCGCGCAACGTCTGGCAGCCAGATAGCTATTCACGAATAAAACAGTTTATAGGCACGGTGTCGTGCAAATGTTCCGTTCACGCTTGGCCAAATTTTGCTTCAGAGAGAGAAACCGAATCATAGTCGTTCGGCTTTTTCCCCTTTTTGCCAGCCCCTTTTCAACTCTTCATGCGCTAACTCAACGCTCTCACTGCGCTAACTCCCTCGTTGTTTGTTCCGCCGCTTTCGTAATATTTTTGGCCTTAAAGATATTATAAAGTTGAAATGATGCGATCGTAATCATGCTGAGTTGGCATAGTCTCAATGTAATCAGAGACGTGTGTGGTGTTTCTAGAACTAGAATACGAACTACGGAAATCGATACAAATTTTGAATTATTTTATTGCCAGTTATTAATTGTGAAATTTTTTCTTCAACTGGCATATAGAGCACATTGATATAATAATCAGAGGTATGTTCTTTTATTGTGTAGATTTTTTTTATTTTATTTTATTTATTTTTTTTTATTTATTTATTTTTTTTAATGTACTGCGTACGAGTATTCTTTTCTCTGTCATGGATGATCTGGTAGTTACCGAATTTAGTAGTGATATACTGTCTTAAAAATCCGCCATTCTAGTGGTAAATTTAAGTTAGTATGACTCTGGCCGCCCCTCAAAGAGACGCTCATCTTTAAGCTACCTCACACTATTGCTTACAAATAAGCGACCCGACAACAACGGAATGGTCAGAATAAACACAACTATGAGCGCACAGAACAAAGCAATTCTAGACTGTTCGAGAAACGTGGGTGGCGGTGGCGGTGGAGGAGGAACTTAAGCAGTGTTTGTGTCAAGTTATAAGAGGATAGAACAGTTGAGTTGCAAGGACATGACGACGAATTGTAAATTGTGCTAATGATAAAACAGACAACCATGGTTCTTTTATTCAGATTTAGAAGAGAAATAAAGTGACAAAAAGTAAGTGAACTTGATCAATTTGTTATAATTGTGTCAGAAGTGAGATTTGTGATATTGTCAATAATTGTTACAATAAGAAAATCATTTTGGGGATGATTGTAAAACATTCAAAGAAATCCAAGAAGCTACACTACATGTAGAAATGTAAATAGCAATACATTGATGTGTGAGGGATATGTGCAGAAATGAGTGGGTTCCAGACTATGGTGACTGAAGACAAGTATGAAAGGGAAAAAACCAAACGATGCAAAGAACATTAGATGATAGGAAGAGATTGATTGATTCTGCAATTGACAGCATATAAAATTAATATGCTCTAGCAGTCAGTAAAGGTAATGTTACATCAATGAGAAGAGCTATAAGGGCGTTTTCCCTTCACATTTCGTGACAGCTGAAAACTCAACTGCTTGCATCCTCCTGTTGCAGATAGTTGGTGCCAATGTAATAAATGCAAACTAACAACGGAAAAATATAACGATCCACACAGTCTACCTCCAGCAATAGCGGAAATAATTAAACCTACTTAGAGATTTGGCTAAACCTAGTCTTCTCAAAAAGTGTCTTAATGGTGGGATGCAAAACTTCAATGAATCATTCAACAGTAATATAAGGAATAGAGTCCCAAAAACAAGTATTTATGGGGATTAATACACTTCACTTTTGAGTGTTTAATGGAGTAGTCGGGTATCTTAGCCAGGTGCTTTGGAATTGACTATCGATTCTCATACTGCTGACTTAAGCTGCAAGTAAACTTAGAAAGAATAATTGCCGATAATGCAATTAATAACTTACTGCAAAACATTAAGCAACAAAGAGAAGGTACTAAAGGAAGTACTGCAAGATGAGTATGAAGATGATCCAGACACTCCAAGCTATGGAGTGGACATGCGTTTATGCTGCAGCTTCTAACTTTGTCTACATGGGAGGTTTTCTCAGCTTCTGATGGCCATAGAGGTTTCAAATTTACACAACTTCATATTAGTGTTCTACACTTGCTAAAATTGGGTTGGGTAAGCATAGATGAATGGTTCTATAGATGGGTTGAAAAGTCTCCACCCCCTTTGGTGGCTCAAACCTAGGGGTATTCCATTGCAGGAAATTGGATCTCCACGTTTTAACCCACTACTTGTGGTACAGAGAAAACCGAGTTCACCTTTATGTTCAGCATATACTTCAAGTTTAATTTTGTCATCCTGAATAACTTGCCCACCTAGCATATATTTCAATAATATTATGATGCAGTGACTATGACCAAGCTTCGGTAGTTCGACGCTGGGCAGTAAAAGAGATAAGTAGCGCCCTCACCCAGTGTAAACACCAGAAGCCCTTGGAGAGATAACCAGAATCTTCTAGTGCACTGCTGAGCCCCTTAAATTCACACCATCACCAGAATCTTCTGGCTTTCAACTATCTCACGAGTCAGACAGTGAGTTAGTGAGTGTATTTCTGGTGCGACTTAAGTGCTTCATATTCAGTATGTTCTCCGAGTGAGGTGCTGGCTGATAGTGGTGACTTACAGCAAGTGCTGTTTCCGCGAGAGACTAGAAAAATCTTGTATTCGGTTTCCCAGCAAGTGAAGAAAACCGAAGAATTTCCAATACGCCACTACGTCAAAAAGAAAGTGAAATGACAGGTAAAAAAGAACTGGTTCGCACTAGTGAAGTGGCAGTGTGAACTAAGTGAAGTCACAGTGAAAGTTAAACTATATTAGAACAATGAGGTGGTAGTGAAAATTGGTCAGACACAGTATTTTACACATGATTTGCATGCATCATTTATTCCATGTTAATCACGACAAAATAGGTTTAAATAATGCAAATGTTGCTATACAAAAGACGTTAAGATGAAAACCGTGATATAAATACTTCAGAGCTGATGAAAAGAAATGAATGACCTCTCTCGCATCTAAGTACTCGTATACTACTTAAAATGTGGGACAATTAAACAAAGTTTTTAAAATTTAAAACACACTTATTTTCATTTGTAAGACATATATTGTTTTGCTAAAAAATGTTGGAAAAATTCTAAGTAAGATGTTACACAGGGGGTAATGTCTGTGGCCAGCATTCAGGAGGTCGCCTTTTCGAACCCCGTGGCCGACCTTTCGGACCCATGAATTTTTTCAGGGGTTTCCCCGGATCGCCAGGCGAATGCTGGGAAGGGGTTTTAAATTTTCTGTCCCTCCATTTCGTTATGATAATTATTTCATTTCATCCTTCATCCGGTTAGCTTTCTTTCAGGGTTGGAAGCGTCGGCGAGCGTAGTGGTAACAGTACGGCAGGGATGAAGAAATATGTTCTGGAAATCTCGTCCCCCAGATTGGAAGGTGAACTTCCGGGCTCCCATGGGATGGTACAATTCCGAGAATGGAGGGGAGGGGAGCCGCAGAGTCCCGCGTCCCCCTTAGGAGTGCGCACCCAAAGAAGTAGAAGAGTAACCTGGCTGAGCCAGCTCCGCCGAGGTGCTTCTAACTGGGAAAATGTAGGGATTCTGCCCTCTGCTCTGTCGTGCCAACGTTCCAGCCACTCTTCGGATCCATTCGTCTCAGCCATCCTTCCGGGGGCACCCTGTCAGGGGTATATGCACAAAAGATCGCCTTTTGATCGAGGTACTAGGTCCCCCTCCGTAAGTTTCATTGAGTCAAGTAAGATGTTTTTATTTATTACTTATTTTTGTTTAATTTGGGGAATAGTTCCCTCCGCCCATTGTGCTTAACACAGTAAATATCTATCCGCATTAGAGCTGACCTTGTTATGAATGGCATGTGGCCGTGGTTGAACTCCTTAGGTAAGCAGCTACCGTCCTGTATTTCACATCGCAACATCCCCAAAGGACCAGTCCATCACAAAAAGCACCTCTCGTCCGACTAATGGTAAAGAAAGAAAAAGAACACAAATGGCTCTCTATTTAAATTATTTTTCACTCCGAAGCCGTGATGGAGTTGACGCCGAGATTGATCTGTCATCAAACATGAATAATGCGACACTAATTGTTGTCTATGAGGGTTTTTGTAAAGGCTGCTATCTGCACGTAATCACGGGCTTTGATCGTGTTTATAAGTCTAATGGAAAGGCCGTGATGATGCTTTCTGAGCCTTGGGCATCAAGCGCCTCCCTACATTTCAGGCTGGTTTCCATTTTCTCTCACCTGTAGTCAACTTCCAAGTTTTACATCAACAAGGCACTAAGATGAGGAATAATTACAATAATGTGTACATTAAGGGACTATGCGATTTAAAGAATAGCAATGTTTGAACACTTGGCATTATAAATAAGAAAACTCTCCAATCTATTTCTTTATTTTATTTTGAATTTAATATTTACAGCCTTATACTATCGGGAAAGGAAAAAACTTCCGAACGGGCTAGGGGTGTTTTGCCGTCTGCCGCTATCATAGAAAGGCGCGGATGAAACCATACCACATTTTAAAAATATTTTTAAAGACAGAAGTATCACATAATTTGCAAATAAAACATGCATTTTTACATGCGCTTTTTACATGCTTTAATTAATAAAAATTATTTCCAAAACATGTATCTTTAATCAGGCGGCGCCGTGGCCGAGCGGTTAGACCAGTCGCCTATCAAGGCGGCCGGATTGATCCCAGGGACCCGTATGTGGTATTCTTGGTAGACGAAGCGGCGTCTGGGCGGGTTTTCTTCGGTTTCTCCGATTTCCCCCGTCACTCCTTCCACCAATTACTCCATCATCACCTTTCTGTCAGGCGATTTCGCCTGCAATTTATATCATTCTTGCTAACTCTCATACCTGGTGCTGGGATTTTTTGTAGTGTTTAACGCCCACTTCTACTACACAAGGCATCGCAGGTAGTGACGTGGAATGAAGATGGAACACATGCGACTGCCTGGGATCGAACCCGAGCCGCTTTGGTGAGAAGCGAATGGTCTAACCACTCTGCTACGGCGCGGCCGTAGTGGTGCTGGGCTGACCACCCGCTTCCAGGTCTTCACTATGTCCGGCCTATGTGTTCCTCTGCTTCCTGACAGGCATCTGGCCCTAGGCACTGGCTTGCAAATCCTACTTAAGGGGAGGGCAATCAGGTAAAGAAGAAGAAGTGTTATATTTAATCACTACACTCTTAGACCCCAACTTGTATAAATGTATAACGCCATTAACGACACGCTGGAAACCAAAGCACATAACATAGAGTACCTTAAACATGTGGAATTATCTGTGAATTCTAAAGCAGTATATTAAACAACCATAGCTCGAAAACTTTGTTGAATATGAAATAGTGAGTAACATGAATAGCTAAACTAAAGAAGATTGCATCTTCCATTTGGCTCCGTTTATCTTCTCCTGCATGCACACGATAATGATGTGCAATTTATCCTTCACAGTTGGCAGAAACACGAATCTAACGCGAAGGAATAGAAAATAGTTTGTTCACATCAAGTCCGGCTCTAAGGCAGCGATGCCCAATCTACTTGAAGACGCTTACGTAATTAGCTGCTTCTCTTTTAGTCGGAGGGTGAATCAGCTCACAACCAGATAGTCAGTATCCAGTGGCGGACACAAAGAACGATTTCACGTCAGTCCTTAAGTCATAACTTGAATTTTCTGGGAATACTGTCTAAAGGCCTCTTCATTCTAGATGATTTTTACATAAATGGTAAACGATAAGAGACAAGAAAAATCTTACTAAATAAAAAAATGTGGATCTCGTTAACCTCCATTTGTGTCAAATTCTTTTTTGTTTTGAATGAACCATTTCCAGTATATTCTTTGTTATTTGTTTGAATTTGCTAATGCTTTTACTTTTCTCAAATAGGAGCATGTTATTAGTTTTCTTTCTGTTTTTGGTCTCTTGGCTTTGCTAAGAGAGTGGAATTTCAAATGCATCGCAAAGCAAACAGCTCTTAAAACATTTCAGTATCGTGTAAGGCCTACTGTATCCCCATATTCCCCTTGCACCTACAAGAAAATTAGCAATAAGATATTTTCTGAAAATGCTTATGTTGATTAAAATGTAGAAGATAGAGAAATAAGCATTTGCAAGAATAGTGTGTATAAGAGTGAGTATAACTCTACATATATTTGCGAATAGAATTTATTCAAATTAAACTATATTGAAAGTGTATAGTAATATGCTACACGACGATCATTGGTGTATGTTGACTTTGTCGCCAAAATATTGACATATTTCTTAAAAATAAGCAATACCAAACAAGTTGTTAATGAACAAATATTTGTTGCATTAGATTTGAAAGTGGTTTTGTAAATCAAACGCAACGTACATACAACCAAACCGCCTCTGCAACACAATTGAGTGTTAAAAGAGTAGCATAGTTCAGATAAACTGGAAGGAGGTAAACCCAACCTCTTCTCTTTCGCAAACTTTGGAATTCGCTGATCTATATTATCGTATTAAGACTCCTTCGGAAAATGTTGTTTGTATCGAAAGGAGTAATTTAACTGAAAATGAGCACTAAAATATTAATGAAGATAAATTCCTTCTAAGGATGAATTTCGATGTCTAAAGGGCAATCTAGTGTTGACTGGCGCTTTAATTATTTTCGTCTTTCCACCATTGCTGTTTAAATATAAAATGTATTTTTACACAGAATTTATATCGTTCAGAATTTTCGCAGGTAAATGTGATCATACGATAAATTGTGCTCTGTCTAACACATGTAGGAGATAAAAGAAGTGATAAACCAATTTGAGTGTGCAAAAAGACACAAACGAGCACTACAGCTTGTTCAGTTGTGGTTTCCTTTGCAGTGTTTCAGAACTGTGCCATATGGCCATACATAATGTACAGGCGGTTTTCATTGATTGTGAATCTTCAGTAGGTGGCCTAGCAGGGCCGTCACGCAGTGCACTCGGCATGACGACTTAACTTATTAGAGACAGCTCTCCTACTTGTTTTAAAATTCTGTAAGATATATCTACCCACTATCTAGCTAATGCACCAATGCATAAAATGCTTTATGTGCTTGAATATATTTACATTAGGTACTCCTAGCATGTATGGACAAATTGTTTTGGATAACATTGATAACATTGTGACACTGTTTTAGGTTAAAAAAACAGCTGATTCTTATGAATTTCAACCTACTGAATTCATAAATAACCTTACAAATGACCGAAGAGTTTCTGTTTCGGTAAAATGTTATGTTCTTCAGCTGCTTCTAGGTTATAAACATTGACATTGTTGCTGTGAGTGTAAGATTAATATTGTTTCTGCTATAATTAGTGAGAGTTTCTGGTGCTTTGAGCCTTTCAAGGTGTAAACTTTATTAAGACATGTAAATGCGTAAATTCAGTAAATAATAATAATTTGTTACATTGTGGTAAAGTAACATTTATTTACGTGCAAAGAGACACCTCTTGTGAAGATTGCCTATCAGCGTTATTTTGGTATGAAGGCAGGGGATCAGGGTAAGTCATGGGCTCCATATAGGTATATGTTGCAACTCTTCTTCTGTTATAGGTACTACGAGAATGTAGTACAAACGATGTATGGTTTTTGCTGCATCTGTGGTTTGGAGAGAGCCCACAAACCATGTAGATGACTGATGTTTTGATTGACTCCATTAATATCCAAATCTTCCATCTGCTAATCGACTTATTCTATATTCAGATACTTCGCCACTTCCACTGGAATGGAGGCTATTCATAGATTCCTCCAATCTAACTTGGAACGCTGTATTACTTCACAATGGCAACCGTCTTCCTGCTATTCCTGTTGGTCATGCAGTTTACATACAGGAGGCTGATGAATACATGAAAAACCTCAACTCAATCAAATGAAAAATGGAACAGAGATATTACGGTCGTTGTAATTACTGCACTGTCTTCTGGGACCGGATAACTTCTATGTCTTCCCAACTCACTCCTCTCACCGGGGTTCCCCGTCAGGGGCATAAGCACAAAACATCTCCCATAGGCCGAGGTGCAAACACCCCCCCCCCCCAACGTTGTCATACCTAATAATCAAAATGTCTCTTCTGGCCAAATTTTTTCTCACATTAGCAGCAAAAATGGCAATATAAACAAAGAATCATGTCATGACCATCTTTGATGGATATATAACATGGGAGTTATTTTTTTATTTTATGTTTAACGTCTTTCAACCGGTTAGGTCATTGGTGAGATGATGCTCAAATGAGCCTGGTGTCCACAGAGCTTAGTTACTCGACATTCATATTTCAGGATAACGGAAAAATGGAGAGAAATCTTATCCAGGTAACTCACTCTAATAGAGACTCGAACTCCGGACCTCTTAAATGTTAGGCAATGGTACTCCTATACCACAGAGGTGGACATTTGTGTTAATAGTTATGGAGACAACGGCATCTCTCGTAGTGGTGCATGCTTCTTAGAGAAACCAGCCTAAAAACATTACCGCTTTTGATGAGTGGAGACGCGGAGAGATGGAAAAAACAGTTGAAGGTAGATGGAAGATGGCATTTATCGCAGTGCACTTGGTCCATAAGGCGTGGGGAGACAGGAAGTATGGTATTTGTGTATCCCCCTCCCTCTTAGATGTAGTGACGGGTCGAGTTTTAACTTGCCGTAGCCGCTTAATGTCTTTCTGGCAGAGTGTTGTATTTAATTTATACTAATGGCATAATTAATGTTTTGTTACCTGGTAACGTCACGTCCCGTAGCAAAACAAGAATACCTACGTGCTTCGTCTACATCAAGTAATGACAAGGTGGAATTCCAATCAGCCAATGAATAATGATACAAAGCTTGGGGCTACGGCTTTAAACGTTCTTTGTTGTGACCATTATTTAATTAAGCTGAAATTAACTACATAGGTTAATTACAAACCAGTAATTGAAAACGAGTCGCTTGAAAGAAAGCTCTTTTTGCGTAAGCCTAAAGGTTTTAATAACTCTTAGAGAAGCTCGTTAGAGGTACAAGGCTATGGACTTTTGTAAGCTTTTGTCGTTCTTTAACTTCTAAAAATCTTTCCAAATGAATGAAATATGACAGCGTGAATGAATATGAAGTTACTGAAGCAAGGTAGAGCTCATATTTACAGCGATGACGTAGTAATTACAACAACTAAGCATAAACGATCCTGTAGGCTTGTCCATAATACAAGCTTTAAAATTAGTTGCTTTGATAGTATACTATGCAACTTAGGTTTAACTTTTAAAATGTACATAATTACATGTTCTCTACAACTATTAGAGCATTTGAAGTGAACAATGGAACAGAAGAAACATTTATAGTAGACTAAATATATATTTTTGAGCTAGATTTGTAAACAGCAAATATGTTGTAGAACCTGAACAAATGCATGTACACTTTATGATTGAAACAGGACATCTGCTGCCACAAAGGAATTTAATAACATGCACTGTTTCGGACCATCTCTGCTTCTGGGTCTAGCAAGGGACGAGGCATAATTCTGACCAATGAATGCTAACAAATTTGCAATACAGGACTAGAGGCGTGGCGCTGTAATGACAAGGAAAAGCGGGGGAGGGAAAGGGTGGATGCATCTGATTAGTAGAAAATGTACATTTTAATTTTCTCCAAATTATTAATGCCTATTAGGGTTGCAAATGTTGCTTACAATAAGTAGCGTTTGTTGAGTTAATAATTCTGCGCTATGATAAAAGCTGTCGTGTTATCCTTAGAAGAACAACTGTAACAATTTACAAGAAAAATAATGCAATATTACATTACGTTGAATCCTACAAATTCTCCCTATTTTTAAACTGAAATTAAAATTCGTATCGAAACAGCTCTAAACATGTTTGTCTATTACGTTATATTATAATACAAATTCTATTTTCGAATGAAAGGTTCTAATATCTATGTTATAAAATACCTTTTGGGTGGAATTAAAATTAATTACATTTCTGTGTATTTGCATAGTTTCTAAAATTTTTCGAACTGTGTTATCAGCTTGCCATAGACCAATAATCTAGCCACGTGTAGGTTCTAATGTATACGACATGCTGTGAACAGTTGAGTAACGATTTACTGAGCCTTCGGAAATAATACTTTCCTTTCATGCCGGCGTGTCATTCGTTATAACTGTGTCTGGCCAGTTGTTTGAATACTGCTGTCATTGTAGACGGGCAGAGGAAAGGAAGGGGAAGTTACGAAGGCGTTGTTAAATAATCATGATACCTTTGCATTTTTCTAAATTCATCTTCTGTACACTGTACGCAATCCCCAGGTGGTGGTTAATGCTATTTCAACACGTTAGTCAGTCTGTTCTTTAATATCCAAGTACACTTTACATTGTATTCTATTAATTTTATGTTTAATCTATAAACAATACAAAAATCTTATTTTCTGTATAATTTATAACATATTCTATATGTATGTTCCCTATTCCTGTTTAACCATTCCAGTACTGTAACCGACTGCGATTAAGAGTAAGGCTTAGTTGAGAACGAGAGGGAAGAGAGTGTGAGCTTGTAAAGCTTTTGTACAGCACCGCGGCAGCCAGTCTGCTTATATAAAGCTTGTTCGACCGGATAAGCGAGTGGACAGAGCAGGCGAAAATGTTCTATTCGTCACTGAGGTCGACGCCAAGAGACGGAAAAGTGGTGGATATTCTGTGCAATGAAGCTAGGACCACAAGATTTCTCTCCTTACACCACAGCGTGGTACAGAATACCCCTACAAAATACCCCTGAGCTATACAAAGTGAAACTGAATAGGTAACATTGTATTAATGTGACCTTAAAATAAATGAAAAATATTATATTTAGTTAAGCAAAATTATGGCGTCCTTTTAATCGCCGCCCACTATAGTATATCATGTTAGAAGATATTTAAACTAATTCCCATGTGCAAAAGAGTCCTACAAATAGTATGAAGCTTTGAAGAAAGTTATTAGGGATGTTGACATCAATACAAGGGGGCCATCTTTTACAGATCAGTTTATATTCTGGCAAGTCAGATGATATTAGCAAGAAAGGTGAACTTATGGATAAATGAAGGAAAAACTAAGTAACCAAGAAACCATAGAAATTATCATAGAAATTTTTTCTCTATCTCGAATCAGAAGTTAATTCAAAGAACAATGTTAGCTCTCAAATCCAAAAAAGGATGATTTCTACAAACAAATGCTATCAAAACCTCAGTAAACATCTGAAATCCAAGTTGCTGCTCAGGAAACCTGAAGTCCTGATGTATAAAGTCTTAGTAGAGCCAGTATTACCATATCGTCTGAAAATTTGGGCACTTTCTAAATATGAGAGACAACTTGGCATATTTTAAAGAAAGATCTTGGGGCTAATGTTTGGTCTAGTGCAAGAAAATAGTGACTGGAGAAGAAGATGCATCTATGAATTATACAACGAACCAGACATCGCGAGAAGTATATAGATCCCATGTGAGAAGGACTACGTGGTAATGGTAGAATGATAAAGAAGATGTTTAATGTAATGCCAGATGGGAAGAGGAAAGTCAGAAGATCTAGGCTAAGATGGGAAGATAATTGAACTAAGGAATTGGAGAAGCTTAGCACTCAACAAGGGAAAATGGTGAAAGCCAAGGCTCACAGCGGGCTATTTTAATTAGTTTTAATATTTTTAAAAGTAAAACTAGTAAACACCACCTCCGATGTTTATAGTTCTGCATCTTAACACTTCTAGCAAATACTCATAAGACTTTGCACCACTATTTGAAGCGATTAGATATACCAATCAGAGGTAAGGAATCAATAGCGAAGGCACCGTTTTGATTGACGAACGCTCCTATTACCACTGTGTGAATGTGAAGGAACCCCTGTCATGTCGAAGAACCTATCTTGATGTTCATCTTCAGCGTGTTATTAAGTCTCAGTGTCTTTATTGTGCGCTGCCATCTTCAGGAGTCTACTCTTTCTTTTGTTTTTGTTGGCAGCGGTAGTGGACCGACCGACCGACCGTCTGTTGTTTTCAGGGAAGCAGCACCTAGGTCTGACAACATGGGGCTTAGCACAGTGCCTAGCAAAGCCCTACCTCCCTCCTTCCCTCCCTCTCCTAACACTTTAATTCGCATCTCCTTTCGACGGCAAACTAATTGAGTGGAGGGGCTTTAAATCCTTTTTATAAGGCTGCGTGTATGTATGTAGGAACAGCAGCGATTAGGCTTGTTACAGGAAAGTGACAGCCTTATTAATTTGACGGAGTATGGTGAGAGGAAGAAAAGGGGAGGGGGAGGGGATTACATGATGTAGCTACACGCGGGGAAACGGGGGGATTGCTTCTTTCCTGTAGCAGCAGAGAATCCAAGACTGATACAGTGCGTTTCACTGCATCTTTTACACCATCAGACATCATGTAATCAAACGAAGCCTTAACTTCTCTAAACGTATAACTTAATTTGCATAGATATTTTACTTTGTAGTTATTGCTGTGCAACATGCAATTTAAATCTGATGTGCTTTCTCTACTCTTGTACTAACTCTTCTAACAAACTCTTATTCCTCTACCTTCTTCATGTTAGTCGAGATAAACATTTGTAGAAATTATCTTATTGGTAATAATCTTGTAGGTGCAAGGGCTTTAAGCGATAGTCAAATCGAAAACAGGTCGCTAAATAAAGGCTTTAAAACTCCGTTTTCTTTATACGACGAAAATATAAACAAGTGAATAACGACCTCCCATTTGAGCAAAGTATAAGTATTGCGGAACTCACACAGATAAAGAGAAATATCTCGGAAATGATTTACTCCACAAAAAAATTCATTTGGATATAAATTGTGTGTTTTAACGAGATCTACATTTTTGAAGTGATATTTGCTCTATCTCTTACGGTTTACCGGTTGTGCCAAAGTCACCAACAGTAAACAGGACTACATGAGCTATAGCCAGAAAATTAAAAATATGCATTTTTATTTGCTATAAAATATCTCAAACATATGGCATTTTAATCAAAATCGTTAGAGCCTTTTTGAGAAAATAACATTTTTTGAAAAATTCTCCATGTAAAAGGTAGTTTAGGGTGGAAGAATTTTCTGCAAAATCTTTATGTTGCATCCTTGAAAGATATTAAACTTAAATACCAACTTTTCGTTTTTGAGTTATGCTGATCTCTCTCGCTCTCTCTCTCTCTCACACACACACACACACACACACACACACACACACACGAACCTTTCTAACTTGTTTATTTATTTATTTATTTTGCATTCAGGGACCTCCAAACATATATTTCCGGTGAAATTTCGACATCGAAATTTTGGGTTCAATACAATGTTACCCCTTTTTACTATACGTAGTAGAGAAAGTAAAAATGAATAGTTGAACATTCACATAGTAAATTGCATTTAGCATTGCAAATTATTTTACTTGGAATTGCTTCACATTAAGAATCGGTTAGATTTGAGCCATAGCTCTTATTTTTGTAAACTTTAACCTTCAGTTAAACTTAACTGAAAGTGGTCCCCATATAACTAAGTACAGTTTAACGTTATGTTATACGAAGGAGGTCCCAGGATATCCATCTTCTAAACAGAACTCAAATGTGGAATGTTCGTCAGTTCTTAAACACCCTTACAAAGAAACAGTCCTAACCTCAAGTAGTAAGTCTGTCTCAGCATTTGAAGTATACGACGAAGATTAGCGATCTTCTTTTCTCCCCCTCGAGGTACACCAATAACATCGCTCTCAGGTTTAACTCATCGAGAAGGTTATAACATGGCACCTGCTTTAAACTTTTGGTTTGGTTTAACCACACGTCCGGCGAATTACTATATAATACAGGGTCCATCCTATATACCTAATATTTCAGTTCTTTCGCATCATGGACATCATTCTTTATGTGTAGTTGGCACAGTAATTAATGCTGTCTCTCGCGCCGGTACATAGGCAACACTTCTGCCAGTAGTACCCGCCATTGGTATGTATATAGGCGCCCTTGTTTTACTGTAGAAATGAGACAGATGTGTGTTATCTGGGTCTTCGAAGTTTTAAGCGGCCAATTGAAATTACTACGTTTCTAGAAATGATATTCCACTGTTTACTAATTTTAAAAGCTTTTTTAGATGTCCTCCCACCTCTTTAAAACTTGGCTAACTACTAAAATAGTGACATTTGTCACAGTGTCCCCGAATGCCCAATTGTATTTTCTCATTTGATTCAGGTATACTATGAGTTCATATTGTGGCTGAATTAAATTTCCGCACTTAGCTAATATAAGCCTTGTGGAAAAAATAATAATATATATATCAACGTTTTACGAAATTTCTACGATTCTTCCTGGTTCAAACTATATATGGTTTTTAAAAAAGTTAATTTTAATACAATAAAAGTCCTTTTAAATTTGATTTCCGGCGCCTCTTTTATTGAAAAAGACAAAACAGAGTGCTGATAATTTACTTATTTGTGAATTCATAAAAGTGGATCATACTTTTTAAGTTTAACTTGAATGTAGATTATCTTTAACCCACATTTTCCTAAATATGTGTGTCCATTTCTCAAAGGCTAACATTGTCCACATTTGTATAACATAATGTATTAAACGCACTGAATTTCAGTTATATTTGGATTCTTATAGATTACTAAATATTAAAAAAGGTCTTAACGATTGGATTCAATTTCATTTAATACAAACTGGTGTAACCTGAAGATTAGCTGAATTACTCTAGTTTGGTGAAATAAAGTACAATGACTTAAGAAAATCCCTAGTTCTCTGCTACAGTAGCTCTTGAGAAAAACGAACCAAAATATATCAATATTCTCATCAGTTTTCTCTACATGCATATGTATAGGTATATATAATATACATAGCATATATTATTTAGTATTTTTCAAAGCACAACTCACATGTTGATACTTGCGCGAGTACTGATATTGGTGTAACGCATCCGTGGAACTATGGCAGTACAGACAGTCATGCATGTTCGCTTGGTTCAGTGCATGTCCAGATAAGCAAACCTTTTCATTTCCCGATTGCGTAACTCTAATAGACCGGAAATTAAAGTACATACGTTGCAGCATTGAAACTCGCCTTTAAGGTACGACATCTCATATGATACACTGATATTTCCTTGGTCACCAGAATGTGTGGATCAAATGCACAATTGGAGCCATCGTCACCTAACATAATAATATCACATTGTCAAAAATCGTTAATTCTGTTCTCAGTAAAGTTCTATTCCAAACTCATTGGCGTTAAATGGTAAAGACAATGGGCTTCCGAATCCGGCATAGAGCACTGCACTAGGTGTATGTGCTTCGAAAACGATTCCTGCGCAATGGTAGACAGGATCCCTGACGCTACACAAGCCTGCCCACAAGGACCGAGAGTGGAGTCTGACCAGTGCGAGGCAGAAACCTTTACAAAGTGCACTATCGCCGTAAGTGCACTATCAGTCGTAACACGGTAGGCATTGTTGCCTGGTGCTTCAACCTGAAAGAGATTATGATGAAGAAGGAAATGATGAGTGTAGGAAATGATAGATAGACAAACCGTGGTAGAAGAGGAATCAACCAAGAATTCCCCTACTGTCCCGGGAAAACCACGAAAAACCCTCGTTCGGAATGTGCGGTCGCTGAGATCACCTGGATGTGAATCCTGTTCGGTTTGGTCAGCGTGTACCTCTTGTTTTGCACTGACTTTGTGTGGCTTCCGGACGTTGTAAAACCAGTGCAGTTTGTTTATTCCTGTATGTACTTATATATAATAAGCGCAAGATTTAATGTGGTATCACCATGAAATTCGATAGAGATTTCATCATAAATAACAGTTTTGAAGCACCCTGAATCCAGAAAAACCACTTTAAGCAAAGTCATGTGCGTCTGTGTGCACGAGCGCACGAACAGCGCAGTTCAAACGAAAACTCTAATAAATATCAAACTTGGTATTTAATTTTATTATTTTTTCAAGGATACAACGCCAAAATTATCAAGAAAATCTCCATACCCCAAACTACTCTTTGCATGCATTATTTTGTTTAAAATGCATATATTTGAAATTCTTACAAGATAAACACAAGGTATGTATATCTTGAATTTTCTGGGAATATTCTGTGAAGTCTCAGAAGAGCTGGGAAGAAATTTTTTATGATTGTGTATACCTGGTAAAGCTAAACTGATAGACAAAAATCTACAGCACAAAAAATGTAGACCTCTTTAAAATATAAATTTATTCCAAATAACTCTTGCTTTTCTTTGTGGCCAGGTGTTAGACTGTTGAAATTATACTGTAACGTAAGTACAGTTACAATTTATTAAAGTTTAAGGATGTCCGGCGAGGGATTGCCACGATACTAAGTGTCTGGCAATGGATGACGTGATTTCTAATACTGCCCCGAAGAAAACATAACATTAAGCTTTATACTTGGACAATTTTAAGTTGCTATTTTATACACCTGTTGCCTGTCAGAGCCACGATGATCCAACATTCATAATAGCCCCATCCTACCTGTGTTGGGAAACTCAGTTTTTATAAAATAAGGAAGGTCTGGCAGTCACGGGCTCTTGAACTATTATTATAGGTGTGCATTTTTTAATACTTTCGTAATTGTTTAGTGCTATCGGTATTCGGTTGTTTGTCGCAATGTGTAAAGATTGTTCTATACCCGCATATCGCCACTCACTTTTTAATGTCTGCCTGAAAATTTACTTTCCTGTATTCTCCTTGTACGTAAAACGAAAGGTATTAGAGTTAGAGGTAGAGTATGGACGTAGGAGATTTCACAGCAAAGATAACTGTTTAGACTGTTGTATGTCATACCCCAGGAGGAAGGGATGAAATAAAAGCGTTCTAATGGCGTGTAGGAACCCAGGAGAGTAGCACGAGTCAGCGACACTGAGTTTGCCAAACAGCTTCCGTTCAGGCGACTGCAACGCCACCCTCCGCCGAGAAGAGGAGTAACAGTTCCCAAAGTTCCCACACAGCAGCGCCAAGCTTATGAATGTAACATATGATTTTATTTTAAATATATCAGTCTTTTATTTACTATGTATTATCGAATTCTTCTATAATTATATCTACGTATTATCTACATGATCCATGCCAATTTTTGAAACCAGTAGTGTGAACATTTGCAAAATATCTAAGAAAATAGATAAAAGAAAATGTTAGTAGAGTCCTGACTGCACAGTTCAACAGCAGTAGGCAGCCATTAGTTCGTTATTTACTACAACTTGTTCTACACATGACATCACCCGCAGATAAACGACCTCGGCTTCCTTGGTCGGAAAAAATGCTTGAATAGAAACGCCCATAATGATGTCGTCATTCCTGAACTTAGCTCTACCTGGCGTGAAAAGTTGTTCACAACACATAAATTCAGCTTTTTCCCTCTGACCAGTTAAATACTGAGTTATGACGTTTGAATATATGTGCAAATAAGGCCTATTATGCCCTGGTTTTATATTTTAGCCACTTTAAGATGTTCTCCTTTGTGCAATTTTTGTCTAACATCCCTCAAAATCTCTCACTTAATGGGCTAGACTTACTTGAAAAGGTCGTTGGACGAAGAAAAATTTATGATCTTAAGTTTAATAATTTCATAATGATAGAACGTGGTAAATTAAGGCGAAATTGATTTGGTCTTGTAATTTGCAGCCATGATCACCTCTGGAATATATCACTCTTGCATGTGATTCAGAATAGCTCAATACACAAGAAACATGACTGAAGAGAAAATAATTTTAAGATGTTCTGCTTCTTCATTGAACCGATATGCCTTGATCTGACAATCAAACCGAGGTTCATAGGAGGCATTTCTTTCAGTCAAACACTTATGTTAGGATGAGGCTCTTCCAAGTGGCAAAGTAAAGGAACTCCCTCAACGACAATAACTGAAGACAGCTTGTAACAAGAAGAATATCAAGCAGACGAACTTTATATAAAGAAATAATTCAACCTGCAGAAAGCCAGAAACATACCTACAAAATGCTAAAGCAAAGAGCAAATGTTATCAGCATTTTATGAAACTAGATGCAAACACATCAAGAGTCGCATTGAGAAGTATTGGTCTCAAATACAGCCCAGTATCCACAGCCCTGAATATGTATGCGTCCAACAATAAGAGAAATATTAGCTCAGCTTTATCTAATTCCATCTAAAAGTTTGTTCCCTTGTTCTTCGCTTTAGATTTACGAAGAGAACCGTGGCCATCTATGTTTTCTGGGAAAATATTCTCAAAAAGTTCTCTACTACAATTACGAAAATACTAAATAAAATGCCTTTGAGCTAAAAGGCAGAAACTAGTCCTTCGGCTCGTCTTTATATCACCCTGATGCATATATCATAATTAATTACGCAGGATGTTTTAAATTGATGTTCCTCTAAAATGTTATTTGTGTTTTTGTATTTGAAATAGGCTTCATTATGCACTTTTTGTTTTTTTCATTAGACAACTTAAAAACTTTCATAAAAATTCTTACCATTACTATAATATATCAGAAGTTCATCCTCAAGGTATAACTGTTAAAATAAAAGATAAGTTTTACCCAATTAATTACAAAACTAAAAGAATAGAAAGAGTATGAAATTTTAAGGACAGCATATAGCATCCAGTTCTTAAAACATTTGATTATCCCCGTTCCATTTGTATGTAATGTAGCTATTTCTGGTTTCTCTTGATTAAAATGAAGTAGATAGAAAAATAAGCTTTCTTAAGAATGGTTTGTATACCTACACACTAGTAAACGATAGACAATAAAGAAATTTGTGTGAGTGTGATACATCAGATTATTTTTAGCTATGCTGCTAGTGCGCACACAAACACACACATCACATGCACGCATGGATTTCTTTTTAAAAATGTTTTTATAATGTAAAGGGCCCCCAAACATGTATTTCCAATTAAGTCACTATGTGGACATTTTGGAACAGAGTACTTCCTCACCTGTTATAGGTACATGGCAAGTCTTGTCTAGTTACCTACAAAAAGGAGTTTGAGTTGTAAGCAAGAGGTACATACGATCCAGGACTATGGAACTAACAGGCTTATATCGATTCGCTTACAGGTTCGTGCCAGCATAATCTGCTTGTTTATCCTTGGGAATCAGCTCTGCGACATCTGGAGTAGGAGGACAGAGAACGGATTAAAGCCACGACGTGCCCTAAGTATTCTCTTTTAAGATTGCAACTTGTGATGAAGTTTCCGTGGACGGAACAACCTACTTAGATTACAAACGAGGCATTAGCAGCGACTCGTGAGTTTAGGCACATCTTGGGTGTTCACCAAAATTTGGATTATTATATTCCTGAATATATGAAATAGTCAGCTGCATGATACATGTTTATGGACACTACACACGTGAAAGTTTGTCAGTCGATGCAAGAATTAGTATCTTGTAGGTCACAGCTGATAAGACAGTTTGAAGCAACAATATCTCACGCCGCCTAACAATATCTCAAGGTCCTTTACCCCTTACCGCCGGTCGAGCATTGAGATGTGTGTATTTTGTTTGGAAAGGATAACATTATGGGATAAAGTCTCTTAGTAAATGTTTCCAAGCTTTCCACTGAGACGTTGCTGACTACTTTAGGTAATAAAACAATTCACCATTCAAATAAAACTCTACCTGTATTTTAACATCTAAACATTTGCTTCATTATGATATAACTTTGTGCCCGTTGGTGTCATGTATTCCAGCCAAAGATTTACGATGTGCTCACTTCGACCCACCAGTCAAAAGTGTGCGCTCATTCGGAACTGAATCGTTACACTTCCCCTACTCTCAATTCTTTTAAATTTGCAAGCTTATCTTTATTTTGCGCTCGTTTTTCTAATGATTATTTATTGATAATTATTATTTTTTAATTATTTTAAAATAATTTTCTGCATAGGTATATATAATTTCAGTATAAATATTAAAGATATTACTGACAAATTATTATCTAAAAACAATAACATGTATAGAACTTCAACATAGTTTCATTTCGAACTCTATTTCTCAGAGTTCATTTAAGCGTTCCACATATATTCTGAAATTCATATAATGTTTGTTTTATATCTCTATCATCATAAAATGTGATATCACACCCAATTAATTAAAATGAACTTGCAGTATTGTTTTATCTCTAATAATTATTTTAATCTTATCCGATCTTTCCCTGGAAAAGCCATAGTTTCTTTTGTGTTGAAATACTTAAATGTATTTAATCATTATTTTCTCCAATTGACAAGTTGCTAATTGTAGCATATTTTCATTTCCAGCAAAGATTACTTGATCATCAGCAAATAACATTGCATTCAAATTAGTAGAATGAAGTTTAAAATTACTCCTCAGTTGGGATTGCCATTCGTCAACTTCTGCGTCTATGTATATATTAAAAAGTGAGGCGACAATGGGCAGCCCTGTTTTACTTCTAAATGTATTAATTCTGTTTTCAGGCTCTTATTGCATCCTTTATCTATGTTGACGATCGTAGATTCATACATCTGTCGTATCATAGCAATAAAATGCTCTGGGTATCCTTTGTCGCACATTATTTGCCGTAACTTTTATGAAGAACTTTGTCAAACGTTGTTATACAGTCCATAAATAATAGATTTTTTCCAAATTGATTCTCTTCGTTTCTCTATTATCTGCCGCACTATAAATATGCAAACCGTACAAGATCTCCCTCTTCTGAATCCAAAGAAGAGATCGATATTGACATCATAGATGGTTTAAGGGATTAAGTAGGTTGGCCTCGTGAGCAAACTTGCAGCCGTATCACCGAATCACTTCTGCTGGCATAAGTCGGCGTGAGGTCGACAGTCGGGTTGGCAGGCTCAGCGTCAGGGCGTCCGCGAGCTGTAACGCCGCAGTATTTATTTTTTATTCAATTTCTTCTTTTATCATAACCTAAAATATCTGCTGCAATGAACTAAGTCGTTCATTGTTAAACGTTTACACTACCCCTGCCGATAAATTATTTTTTCTGCAATTAAATTAAGGCTTCTTGTAGTTTTTCCGCCCTGGATGACATAATTGAAGCGGTTTTTCAAGAAAACTTCAAGCCTTTCATCTGAAGAATGCCTGCTTTACGCTCTATACTATATCTATGGAAATTTCATTTCTTAATTTTTATTCAACAAGAGTATTATCAAATGGTTTCTTGTTATATTTTCCATGTTAGGCACTGATCATATTCGGAATAGCAAATATGTACCAGAATATTGCATATAGTAAAATAATTAAGCAGAATATTTAGCTGAAGAGAAAGTATATGTTTCCCAATGACAGGAAAAACTGAACATGCTCAAAGGAATTACTCGTATAGGTATCTTGTAACACTTAACAACATAGAAGGTATCGTATATATGAACAATTTCACTGATGAAAACCTCGCTCTATAATCTATAATTCAAATTCCTCTTTATACAGATAACATTAAAGATGTACAGAATTAATCTCTGTATTTAAAAGAACAGAGGAAGGAATTTTACTAAACAATTGTTGAAGAATTTTCCAATAAGGCAGAATATGAAGTGATGCTGATTTTGGCAGTTTTGAAGGTAAAATGTAAGACGATAATTTTTTAAGCAGTTTGCAATATACCTACCTAAAACTTAATTAGAAGCAGCGTTTCTTATTATAGCTGGATTTGACCATTGAATATACTTATTTACTGCATTAATCTTAAATCTAAACTGCTTAAAAGGTCACTTATTTACCATATTCGTAGAAATTAATTTAACACTCCTCCAACATTTTCTGGATTTAGCAGGAAGGTATACTGGACAATACACAGATTAACGAATTAAAACTATAGATATAAAATAGTAGATTTTGAATTAATCATCCTCCATTCAAAAACTGTTAATTATATATACAATTTAAACATTATATATCTTAAATATTCACCAGAATAAGCGCCTTGTGCAGTTTTATTTGCATCATATTAATTTTTCAAATTAAGGACAATTTAAGTATTTTGTTATTTTAATGTAACTAAACACTAATGTAGTAACATAAGGTACAATTTTCAATTAAATAGATCAGTATGTAATACACTTTAATAACTACAAATTACTTTTCTTTTCTTTCTTTTTTTTTTTTTTTTTTTTTTTTTTTTCAAAACAGTTTTGAGAGATTTTATGAGACCGTTCTCCCAATTACTCTTTTAAGCGCAAAAATTAATTCGACAAAGTAAATCTTAAAGTTTGAACTGTGCCTAAGTTAGTAAATTAAATGAGAAATGTATATCAAGAGTCGTAAGGGTTATTATGCACTGTGAAATTTTCTGAGAATTCTCAACTTCTTGGTGGAGTAATATGTCTAGGAAGATAAAAATGTAAAGAACAAGCAATACGTGTGACATGCTTACAATTATATGGAGCATTTTTTGAGTTGATGAAATAGGAGATAGGAGTATGAGTATAATTAACGCAAAGATAGTACTTGTTCATTGTATATTCCATTAACTTATTAATATGTATTTAAAACTATAATATAACATTGTTTGAAAGAGTTTCCATAAAATTTGCAGTTGGAGTGAAGTATACATTCAAGAAAATTATTTATTCTACAATACCTGTGATATTATCAAACCATGTTCCACTGCTTGTAGAATACACATAATTCTGATTTACAAGCAACAATGTGAGAACAGGGGTAGTGTTTATACGGAATTAGGGGAGCGGTCTGCGACAATATCTGGTTTATTCAAGGTCTCGCAATACCATTTGCATAGTTTCAGTTGGAGAAACACGTGGAATGACACAAATGTAAGTAGTATGCCTAATTCTGCTATTCCACATAAGTGTTTATGAAACATATATGTCTGGACACATTCCGCTCGTATTGCCACGAGATTCTTCAAAAAGAATTTCGCATGTGTTTGAGCTCCAAGCTCATAGAATAGCCAATAAATTTCATGAAACGGGAGGTATAATTGATAAACCAAAAATGCGAGATTCAGTTCACCTAGAAGAAACTCTTGATAATATTGGATAATAGTCGAAGAAATATCCTAAAAACTCTTAACCGTTTTTCAGCAAACTAATTTCTTAATCGTTCTGTTAACTAAGTTAAAATCCTATAAAATACAGTGGCTCAAGACTCATAAGCCGGATAATCCTACATACAGTTTGTTAAAGGGCGCTCAACTTCGAGGTCATCCACGCTCTTAAAAGATTCATGGCAATAGCCAGATATAAATTTCACTCAAAAATAGCCAGATATGAAACAAGTGATAAATATGTCAAAAAGCATAAACAGATAACTAACATTTTAAATCTTCAAATTGATATTGCACTCCGCTAAAAACTTAAAAACTCTATCAACCGCTGTTTTGTCGTCCGCTAAGACCTCTGCAAGACTGGGAGGCAGCTGCAGAGAATCCCGAAGGTGCGCTAGAGAGCAACACTCTAGCAGCACGTGGCGAACTGACAAAAGTTTGCCACACAGCGGACATAGAGGGTCACTTTTAAATAGGTAACCATGCGAAAAATTGCAGTGCCCTATTCTTAATCGAGCGGATTATATGTTATGAATATATTTTGAATAAAACTCATGATGGTGAAATTTATCCTAAACTCATCTTCTAACCAGATGAATCTTGGTTTTATACACGTGGGAATGCAAATTATCAAAATCGTAATGTTGTAGTGCCGAGAAACTTAATCTGCTTTCATGACGAACAAGTAGGGGTATAGTGCACAGTTTCTGGTAATACAATAAAATAATAGACCCAATTTTTTAGGACACAAGTGACGTGAATAACATCGCGTTTGACGATACAATTATCAGCATTAACATAACTATGAGCCCCTCTGATCTAACCACCTGTCATTTAAGTTTCGCCGAGATATCAGTTCAATCTCTCAAAGAAAACTTAGTAAAGTTAGGGTTAATGTTATTGGATGGTACCAAAAAGTGTTGAAAACAAAGGAAAGTAGTTCCAGCATCTTAACTGGCATGGACGAGTACACGTCTTTTAAAGTACATTTGAATGTATTAGACATCACAACGGGCACTCGTATTAGACAGCAGGTGGGAGGCAACAGCTTATCGATCAAGCGGGATCCCGCCTCAGTTGCGGAGACACCATGTACGGATGGTCCTCTAGAAGGGATCCAAAAGCATAAAAAGTTTCCGAAAATTTTCACAGAATGAACAGTTAATTCTGATACAACATTTTGCTTCCCTATGGGTATATAAATCGTCGTTGGTACTTACAACATTTGTCTGTGACAGACTGTTTTGAATTATTACTAAATATGGTAGCTACTCGTAGACTTATGCCAAAGTGGAAGACAAAGTCTCTAGCGCAAGTTAAGAACTTAGCCCATTCCTACCGACATCACTTCCCCAGCGAATGTCGGTTCTCCTTCACAGAGGTGAAAAGCCGAGCGATCGGTTACCATATTGATTATTATTAAAGCCCTATAAATGAGTTTGAATCTGTAATACAGGAAATTTCGAACTGCAGAACATGTAAATATGTGGTTGTGCAAATAAGGTCGTATCGCATTTTCACTAACCCCACCCACCCCCACCCCCCACCCAAAAAAAATAAAAATAAAATAAAAGCAATGTCAGTCGCTGCTTTTGCAAAACTTTTCGCTCATCTCGCTTGTTGTTCATTGTTGCAATCCACAAGTACACTAACTGGTGATTTTGTCTCTCTAGGAGAAACTGCAAATTGTTACCACGGTGTTATTTTATTGTTTTCAATCCATTATCTTATTATAAGCATTTCTCAATACCTATACAACAATCTGCAGCGCCCTACACATTGAAATTTATTGCATTACATTATGCTATTTCGAATACACATAATGCAAGAAGCCTAAAGGTCGTGCAATAATAGAGGAAAAGATGTTTAAAGCAGTTATTGTTCAACAGTATTCATTTTCTACATTAGAATTAGTTTGTCCTCACCTTTTTATTGGTATAGCAACGTGCTGAATACACAGAACAAGACGGAAACGTGCTCCAAACCCTGTGATTTTGATTTAAAATGCACTTTGCAACGTTACAATTACAATATGATTGTTCTCGATGAAAATGGTAAATCGTGCCGAGGTTTAAGTGCCACTTAGGGACTAAAAACTTTCCAAATGCTCCGTCAAGATTCCAAACTGCAGAACTTGGGACATCAAGGAATAGGGACTACTAAGAGGAGACATATTAAGAAAAGCAACTGAGCACAGTTAGATGAGTCATAAAATGCATCATTCTAATTGCACAATTTATTACCTGTTCACTGTAAATTTGCATAAATCAACCAAGCAATTCAGCAATGAGTTTCCTACTGAGGATAACTCTGTCTCCATCGTGCTTCCTTAGTTCTTCCCTTTTACAGTTTTGCCTATCCTTTGCTCAAATCAATTGTTTACTTTTAATGTTGTTTATCTCTTATTTTCTTCTCCCCCGAACCTTAAAATCACTTTTCTTATCTTTCAAAGTACCAAGAAGTTCCTTCTCATCCAATGGTCCAAACAAATTATTTTCTTCTTTCAGATCAATTTCAGCATCATTTTTCCTCCATACTTTATTTACAAAACGGCTTCATTACTCATTGTCTCTCTAGTTTTCTCCATATTACATTTCAAACCTTCCAATCGTTTTCCTCGGTCGCCTACACAACTGAGTTATCAACAACATAGTGTCACTCTGCACACATTTTCGCAACGATTTAGGTTGTATTCAAAACTTTCCACTCCTAACAGTAACTGATGTGAATGTGTTTTCTCAGTTCCAAATAACTATTGCCTTGTTCTATTTAGAGCTTCCCACCTTGCCATTTTACCTCCATTAGCAGTTCCCTCGGATCTTTTCCTCTTCTGTCAGTAAAGCAATCATCAGTAACCCTTGCCATGCTATTCTGCTTCCTTTTACCAATTCTTCCTTGTGCCGAAACAATTCTTCACCATACGTTCCAGGCAGATGTTGAACTCAGTGGGTGATAGTCCTTCTTGCTAATCAAATTCCCTCTAATATCTGGCTGCTTTCCTCCTATTGAGATTACTTAGGCGACAGCTACTAGCTATATAAACAGGCTGTTAGCAGTATAAGAGGAGATATTGGAAACTTAATATGTATTCACCTCTGTATGTCAGTTCTTTTTTATCTTCATCTAATAGTTCTCCGACAAACCAAGCACAAAGTTTACTACCTGATTTTTCTTTTTCGTTTTTTTTTCATGGACTTAATTGCGTCGCGAAATAAACAACGCCTGTCGTATAGACTATCCGTTTTGTTTCACACCTGAATGTGTGATCTCCTGGGCTAGGTTGTGTGAGATTATTGGGCTTGTAGAAAGTATTAGAACTCGGTTCCGGTACATCTTTGTTATCACGAGACCAACCCACTCTGCGACATGCCTTCTCTGCCTCGCCTACTTAGAGGTACTAACCAACCTGAAAACATACTACTTTTAATAAGTAAAATTATAAGTTCGCAAATGAAGCAAGTAATATTGTCCACTACACCGTCATCAGTTACCAATTAAAATACCTGCATATACACCCCCAACACACACACACACACACACACACACACACACACACACACACACACACACACACACACACACACACACACACACACACACACACACACACACACTAATAGATTTTACTATATTACAATATTTTTTCTTTTGGAGTCACATAACAGAAACAATTGCCTCAAAATAGAGGTCTTACGTCAATGAAACGTTGAAGCATGTACCTCTGCCACACCCTTAGTTCACAGAAACGTCCACATGGATACAAGAGGACGGTTGAAACATTTTATCAGCCAACAAGAGCATCATTTTGAACACCTATTCCATGAATGAAGTTAGCATATCAGTAGCATTTGATAATAATAATAATAATAATTATAATAATAATAATAATAATAATAATAATAATAATAATAATAATAATAATAATAATAATAATAATAATAATAATAATAATAATAATAATAATAATAATAATAATAATAATAATAATAATAATAATAATAATAATAATAATAATAATAATAATAATAATAATAATAATAATAATAATAATAATAATAATAATAATAATAATAATAATAATAATAATAATAATAATAATAATAATAATAATAATAATAATAATAATAATAATAATAATAATAATAATAATAATAATAATAATAATAATAATAATAATAATAATAATAATAATAATAATAATAATAATAATAATAATGATAATAATAATACCGTACAATAACATTAATAAGAAACGTACAAATGCTAATGAAACATCACGTGCCCTCATGCCTGCACTTTACAACCTGTACTCTGTAATGTTAGGCAATAACATCATATACAATAGTGAGTTTATTACCCAGAAAATAAGGATCCTGTAAGTAAAGTGAGACCTTTACGGTTGTTTATACTGTTATTCTCTATTATCACGGACTATACACTCTAGTTCAACTGCCTCACACCTCACGTCTTCGCTGTGAAAGGATGTCTATTTGCGGCGATGCCGGCTGAAGTGGGCCACCTGGTGTGTATGTATATACCAGGTGAGTCAGCTGCCCCTTATTCTCGAGTTTTATGCAATCCGCATTTTATAGCCCAACATGAAAACATCGACCCCATTACTAGGTTCTACCCTCGTATTTAACATGGATGTTAAATACTCGATGAAACACTAATATAGATGTTATCACACCGCCTTTTAATATATTCGTAGTTAGACAGCTGACGTTTGCACTTCTGTAAATATTTACTGGAACCAGCGAATATTACATCTTAAACGGAATGTTTACCTTACACGTTACTAGATAGCTCAGTTGGAACGAGCGCAAGACTCCGAAGTAATCGTCTGCTGTGAAGGTGGTTCGAATCACGTGCATGTACCATTTTTTTTTTTTACCATGCAATCCTCACAATTTACAAATTATTATTCTGAAAACTATTATTATATTCATTTTTATTGTTTTATTTATGTTTCATGGCATTGTTTGATGTCTCTTTATTGGTGAACTACAATTATGTAGCTGTTTAAACACACCTATAGGTAGGTACAATTGAAATAAGGACATTTATACACATTTGAACACAGAAAGCAAGGAAATTATATTTTCAGAATTAACATGGAAGTTAAACTCAATTTTGCAGACAATGAATTATTGTGCTATTAAAAATGTTTCATAGTGGTATGTTTTGCGGCGCTGGAATGGCCCTTTTTCTGTTCCTGGAACACGACTCCTCTAACGAAGCAAGTGCTCGAACTGGTGACCTTCTTGGGTAAGACACGCCTGGGCACGCTGTTGGATGGAGCCCCTGACTTGGTGTAGCATGGTGGGTTGCACACTTCTACAAGCTACTGTAATACGCTGACGAAGGGTTTCTAGATTGCCCAGCTCCTCTGCATAAATGCGTTCTTTTAAATAATCCCAGAGTAAGAAGTCAAGGGGTGCCATATCAGGTGATCTGGCAGGCCAGGAAACTGGTCCTTGTCTTCCTATCCAATGACCAGGATCTGCAGCATTCAAATGATTGCAGACAATCCTCGACCGATGCGGAGGAGCGCCGTTGTGTTGAAACCACATCGTCATTCACTCCTGCAGTGGCACATTCCCTAATAATAAGGTGGGAGCTACTGAGGAATTCCAGGTAGCGTGCTCCTGTTAGATGCCCCTCGAAGAATAATGGTCCAACAAGGTGGCCTCCCAAGATTCCACACCAGACATTTACATCCCACTGCTCTTGGAATGCTGCCTCCCTTACCCAATAAGGATTATCAACACTCCTATAGCGTATATTGTGACGATTTTCAGTTCCCTTGTTGTAGAATCTTGATTCGTCAGAAAACAATATCCTGGATGCGAATCCCACATCACTTGCTACTCGCTCCAGCACCATTCACAAAGGATCACTCGAGCTTCGAAATCTCTCCCGTGAAGTGCTTGGTGTAGGTGCAAACGATAAGGATGGAACTTATTAGTGTTCAATATTCACACTACAGAAGATTGGCTGATGTTCACCTCCTGAGCAACTGACCGTGTACTAGTATGCGAATTGTTCTGGGTGGCGTTGAAGGCTGCTTCTGCGTAAACACCCGATGTTGCTGGTGCGTATATATGAGGAGACATTCTTGCAAGTGATGCTGTTACACGCAGACGCCTTTCAACATTCCGGAAGGTGCTTCTTGTTGGTTGTCGTCTATTCGGATATCTCTCCCAAGATATTTTCTCCGGTGTATTTGTTCATAATTCTCCGTAGATCAAAAGTATTACTACATACTCGTCTGTCGAATACATAATGAAAGACTGGCACAAAATATCGTGCGACAGCATACGTTTGGAGAACGCAGGGGTGGGTATTCACAACACAGTACATCATGCCAGTGATGCCAGTGCAGTGAGGCAGAAGTCATTACACCTGTTCAATTACAAAATGCAAACAACCAAAAACGATTTAAATTGTGGCCTAAACGCTCAGGGACTTTATAATTCGATCATTGTGAATTCGGTTTCCAAGTTTTGATGAACATAAAAAATATTTACAGTACTGAGACTCGAACCTGCGTCATTGGGGGTTAAGCGCAAAGGACCCGTCACAATCCTATTCGGCTATTTCAAGACTTGACTGCAAGGGCGTACCGCGTGCAATAGTAGGACTTGCATGCCTGGCGCTATGTCATTGCCACCTCGCGAGTTTTCGGGCTTGATTTAGGCTTTTAAGAAAGTTTTAATCATTTTCTGGGCGTTTTAATATTATTACTTAAATGGCAAAAGCTGTTACGCGTATTAATTGAGATGCACGAGTTGTAGTTCACGCAATAATGTAAATAAACTGTTGTTTAATAATATGTTCGTTTTGACTGTACGGGTCCATGATGGATGAGGCGTGTCTCTAAATTTTTCCTAATTTTTGCCAGCCAACCCCAGCTCTAAGTACAAGAATCCACCATTTTCTTTTTAGCTGACGTTGTTAGTGTACTCATATGATAGGTCGATTTTTTCCGAGGCGTTTACTGAATTACGTTGCTATGTATACTCTAATAAACACTTTGTAAAATCGGCCGGAAACCGGAATTCGCTCTCAGTAAACGAGTCGTATGTTTTTGAGGTGTACTTTAGCGAGGAGTACGTTCTGTCCCTTAAACCACTGTTGCTCTCAATTTTGCGCATTCCTCTCTTTAAGAACGTCAAGCAATACTTTTTAGTAAGCGCAAAACTGGAAAACTGGACTAAGGCGCACATGCCGTTAGATGGGTGGCCTACCTTCCAAAAAAATGAGGCGCGGCTGACTCACCTGGTATATGTACACACCATGTATATATTATATATAATTACAATTGGTATTTCTTCTTTCCAAATACTGCATCAAATGCCTTTTCCAGATTCACAAATGCAATGGAGTATATTGACTTTTTATCTTCCTCTAATATACTCTCGCCGGCTTTTTTGTAGCGGTCTAGTTTTAATTCTAAATTTTTCCCTCCCAAAATTCTCCTGGATCCGTACTTATTTTCATAGATAATATGATTTTAGGCACTATATAACTATAGTGTACGTGATACTTGTAATTTGTTTCATGCCTGCGTCAGGCGAACAGGATCTGCTCAAGTGATTTTCTTTGTGCCATACTTTAACTATTAAAACAACAAATAGGGGATCTAAGAATGCATTTCTTGGTGAATTGATTTATTTAAGATTATATCGATAAAGGTCACAAGATCCGTGCTTGAGCTAGTATTTGAAAATGGTGCTGCAAGTGAGCAAACTCTCTGGAATGGTCAAATTGTGGAGTTGTCGATATATGAAGTGCCTGAAATGAATGAGAAAGGACACTCTTGCTACATTTACAGTGATAGACAAATGAAACACGATGTCTATTCTTGTTTACTGCACATGACGGACTTACAGGTATTTGTTTCAATAGGTATGGGTTGCACACAAAATTATATATCTCATGCCTACGATAGTCGAAAAATGATGCTTAAGATCTCCCAACAATTACGGAATGAGATGATTTTAAGATCTTTACTTAAAGAGCTTCAAAGCTCTGCTGAGCCTTTCTTGTATTGAATTCTACCTTATTCAGAAGATCGATTAAATACAAAACCAGCTAGCATATTTTTATGTTTTTATACTTCAGCTCATTATATTCTTATGTATTTTTAACTGAACACAAAATCATAATTTGATTTCATCATACAGAGACTTGCTGTGTACCAAATCTATATATAAATTTATAATGAAAAGTAGATATATTAGGGTTAGTGAATACTCCTTGACTGTTTTCAAACAGCAATCTTAACTGTATAAGGCACAACACTAATTTTGAAGTCAGTTTTTTCTACATCCAAATAAACAATACTTGAAAAATACATGTTTTATTTATGTATTCATGTATACTAATTTATGTCCATCTGAAAAACTCAATTTGGTAGTGAAATAACTCAAATAACTAGAAGCATTAAATGATGATAATCTATAAAATAGTGTTATCATTTACCTACATCTTGTTAAAATGTTTATAGTGCCTGGAAAACTTTCAAATGATGAAACCATAAACAGGTACGCCATGTCTCTGATATGATGCCTATCTGTTAGACAATTTTTATGTTGGTTTTTACATTTATCTATGAGACAGACCTTGCTTAATCTGTGTAGTATTTGGACTAAATACCTTTTATCTTGTTGACTCCGTATTACATTTTAACTTTTAGATAATCACTGTTTGAATTTCTTCACAATTGCGTTATTGCATTTATTCTTCTTTTGTTTGCAGTTGATTCTTATAGAGGCATTAATATTTTATTACAGACCTCACTCTTTATGGCAGTATTTTATTTTAAACTGCTAAGGTATGTCCACGACATAGTTTTTGTTTTGTCTGTTAACATCGAGTAATAAATACATATTTTGCAAAACTTAGCTTGAATAAGCTATAACGATGATACCCAATCATATTGACTTTAAGTGGAAATGATATAGGCATTAATCAAATTGTAAATTTAAGTTTCTCCGAATAGAAATGAAAATAACGTATGTATCCAAGTGCCCAAAACGTTTACTAACCACGAAAATAATTAAGCAGTTTCCTATATTGTCGGTAAAACACTTATTTTGGGAATATTTGTGTCGTAGAACTACATTATGAAATGATAATTAAATTTCACATATTGTTAATTATACTTAATTAATGTTAGCACGTACAAGAAATTAATGCTGTGTACTTCAAAATAATTATTGCATTGTATGTAGGTAGGTTAAATTATACTTCATTTATTCCTCAACAATATGTATTAAGAGTAACTGAAGCTGTTGTGAAATGTTGCGGAAATGTATACAATTTGTAAACAAACAAGAGAAATTTAAAGACTTTAAGTGTGAGTCTTCAGGAGAAAATATATTTTCTAATACTTTATAATCCAATTTTCCGCTCTTACAAAATATCGCATGCAATGAACACATTGACATAAATTCCTAAAACTATAAAAAAGAGCTAAATACATTTTAAGAGAAGGTTTGTGAGAAATACATTTTCTCTGTTGATTGCAGATGTTTTGGCTTCTTTAAGAAATAAACATTAATAAAAGCTAGATTTTCAGGCAAATTGCTACAGAATCAATTTTGTGTAAATGCCTACTATTTAGGTAACCCTGGTAAAATTATAAAGATATGTATTAAAAACTTCTACGTACAGACTAATTCATATGGTACCCACTGAAAAAATGTGAACTATTAAGCGCGAAAAAAATTAGGTTTAGTTTTAACAAATTTATAAAGTTTCAAAAGCACATAGCGGAGTTTGAGCATGCAGTTGCATGCTAGGAATGTAAAACATATGGGTGTTAATTAAACAAAATTAAACAAAATATGAGTTCTGTATTTGTCAAATGTTCACCTATTTTACATAGATGACTCCCCTTGATATTGTAGCTTTTACAGGTTAGATACTTCTGTGACAAATATTTCTGAGGAATTAATTCAAAGTATTCCAAAAATTTATAACTTTTTTGAGGCTTTGCAAATTACGCATTTTATATGTGCTAGGATGACATCTATTTTGAAATTAACACCGTTCAATAAAAAAGAAAATAAGTTCTTCATTCCAGCAAAGTATGGGCTGAAACATACAGAATGAATTTCCACATTAGTGTTATGTTGCAAATACACGAATAATATAACAATTCCGAAAAAAATTATGAAAATTTGGATTATACTTATGTCGAAAAATACCTGAATAAATGTTTCATACTCTTTGTTTACTTCTAATCTTCTGTGTATTTACACTATCATATCCTGGGATATAAAATGAGACTACAAAAATTGTTTTTAATTTTAAAACGTAGCTATATTTTATGTATTTTTCTCTAGGAGATTTTGAAAATTTACTCAAAACTTCCACATGAAGTTGCTGATACCTTTCTTTTGCAGTTTTAGGACTAACTGTACCTAATATAAAATTTTTATAATATGTAATCATTTATTATATTTAGTGGTTACAAAAAGAAACGCACCTATAAGGATAATATTTAAAAAAATATTTTAATGGTAACTTAATACAGATAGAAAAATTACCAGTGATAGAAGCATGTAGAATAAACATACAACATATGGTAGATGGCACAGATAAAATGTTGCAACTGTACAAATTTTACGTAACATAATGTATTTGAAAACTTGTAAAATAGGTTTTAAACTAAGAGATCCGTTTTCTTCATTTATGACTTTAAATGGTATTTCTGCAACATTTGATTTTAAAGATATAGTTAGGATGGAGTAAGCCTTATTCATTTGCAAATCAAGGTTTATGAACTTCCCTTTTGACAAATCTTCGATTCCTTGATAGCTCTGTATAAACAAATATTTTTCTTGTTCAGTTATTACAACACTGCCTCTGGCGCGAAGGGCTTGGTTCGATCTCCGGTACCAGCTTGGGGATTTTTCCCCCACTTTGAGGTCTGGCATTGGTGCACTTAGACTCGTTAGGTCCTGGAAGGGCCAATTGAGGAGCTACTTGATGAAAAAGTAGCGACTCCTGGTCGTGAAGACCGTACAACTGACCGAGAGAGCTCGGGGCGCTAACCACGTCCCACCCTCCAGTGCTTCACCCCACTCATGACGCCTGTAGTGGACAGAGGTGGAGGATGGAGCAGTCGGGCGGCCAGCCAGCCTTTGCCCTTCATGGGCTGCTGTGCTGGGGGTTCAGATGTGCCAACTAGAGGACATATTAGAAAATGGCAACTGAAGTACGTCCTATTGTTAATAAAACCCACAGCATTTCAGCTAACAACAATGCAATATTTTATTACTTAGACTGCAATGTTAATTAGATATGATGTAATCATTTCTACTTAGGAAATGTTTTCTATATCCAATTGCAAATAGGCACTTCCTTTCTATAGGGTAAACCTGCCCAATTTCGTGATATACCTTATTTCGTGAACCAATATTTATCATCCCTCGTGGTGCAAGATAGGTGCCGAAGTTGGGATTGACCAACACATTCAGAGAGGCCATTCTCCCTTTCTCTACTTGTAGGGATGTGAAGACCATTAGCCTGCTGAAAGGGTTGCTACAGCCAGTATTTTTGAGAACTTGTGTGAAAAAGAGGTTTAAAGTGCAACAGTAAGAATCTAAATTTATTCAGCGCTTTACATATAGAATATTTAGTGTGTTGTTCAACTATTATAAACTTAACACATGTAAGCGTTGCATTATTATATTATTTTAGAATTTCAATCGTGAATGGCTTATGCAAATGAGCGACTTTCTTACGATTTTTTCAAAGTTCAGAATAGTTAGCTCCTACTGGAAGAGAGAATTCAAACGGAAATGGAGGTAAAACGAAGTTAAAACTAAAAGAAGACAAAAATATGATGCTCGGCGTCTACAGGCAGCACTTATGTGATTTTAAAGGAAAAGTAGTCTATATCCAAAGCTCCTAAGAAATTTTCCATTCTCTGGAGAACTCTGATGGGTTGTGTAAGCAGAAATGATGGCGATGCCAACAAACATTAAAAAGATGGGTAGATCATATGCCAAAATTCGCAGCAAAAGAAAAACTTAGTGGTGGGCGAGCAAAACTGGACCCCTCATCCAAAGTGTTCTATCCAGAAGAAACTCAAAAGTGCAACCGGACCCAAAAATAGAAACGCGTTATCTACCCAGAGCCAAGCCGGGACAAATGGTTTAGAAGGGCAGAAGAAGAATAAAAATTCTGAAAAGAAGACTTATGTTTGGAGCTGTAGTATGTGTGCCCTGAAGTATAGAAGTGGAAAAAGTGAAAGTTCCTGGATTCAGCGCTGCTTTTGTTTGAAATGGTACCACAAAACTTGTCAATCTGTAGATTCCATTGTCCATCTACTGTTTCTATGTGTAATGAGTGCGCAGAAGCATAAAAAAGTGTCAGTGACAATATATGAAAACTTTAATTCTAACGTTCACAGAATTAGGTGCAGTAAGTCACAAAATTATGTAGGCCTCAAGAAATAAGGTACATTATGTCGACTATTCTTTCTAATAAAGTTAAAGTTAAACCCGTGGCACTAAGTCCATATCGGACCAGGGCCTGCCAACCCGACTGCCGGCCTCACGCCCACATACTCAAGGTAGAATAGCTCATCTATATAGATTCTTAACGGTTATTAGCTTTATGGTGTTCTATGAGTACTGCATTTGTCGAATACATATTAATAAACCAGTTTTTTAATATATGCATTGCGTTTATTACATGGTTCCTTAGCATCACGAAATTGGGTAGGTTTACCCTATAACATTGTTTTAAACTTTCATCTTTAAGTCTAAATGGTATTAGTGCATATAAAGGAAATTGTGTCCAACATAAATCTAGAAACTAAAATGACAAATATTTATTTTTTCTTATGAAATGTTTAACCAAGAATTTTTCAAACGTACCTTAGGAATTAATATTGTGTAGCATGTCTTTACTTAAATTAAAGATATACAATCACTATTTTTGGAAATATATGTAGTTTGCATTAATAGAAAATTGATTGATAGTCGCTAACGTTGGAGCATAAAACATAATTATATAAATAGTTACAACAAATACTTTTTTATACTGCTAGTTCTGTACATAAAGAAGTGTGCTGGAAGTCAATTGGAGAATGCCTCAATCTGCTTTTATCTGAAAACTGAGTGCCGTATTAAATTAAAGTGGGGCTAAAGTATGTTGTTTATTTAATTAGTACTGCAATTAATAATTGATTTACGCTATATAAGCAAATAATAATTGCAATTAAGTGCACTTCACTTTACGCCAAACAACCATATTAGCTGCAATTACTTTTAATACCTAGAATATGAGAAACAAAATGATGTTGAAAAGAACTGGAATAACGCGGTGAAGTGAAGCTGTAATTATATGTGTAATAATAGTTGATAGAATAATTATTAATATTACTTTTATTATTAATATTATCATTATTATTATTAGGTATAACGACACATATTTTAAACTCCTAAGAGAATAAAGACCATACTCTTTTTCTAAATATGCTTGTTTTCTGCTAGATTTCATGATTGTGTTCAGTGTTTTACAATAAATCGTAAAAGAAGCAGTGAATCTACAACCACATTACAGAATGTTCCTTTAAAGTTTCTAAATGGCAGAAATAAACATTTGCGGGTTTACTTTACATATTTCTATGCGTTTCTTTGATATTTTACTATATTAACTCTATTTTGGACAGTGTTAAGTTGAGGATTCCTACGACTGAATTGAAATACCTATGCATTTTTCAACTTTCCTTTCGTGCAGAAGTTTTAACCAAATATATAACATTGTAACGCAAATATAAATGGTTACACTATGTGCACTATACAATATAGTAAATCCTTTTTATAAGAAAGGTTTTTTAAGGTCAAATTTTGTGATATTAGGCCGATAGCTGATAGTTATACCTATATCTACATTTTTACAACCTTTCAAGAGGACATTTTTAAAACTTTAAAAATACTTGTATGAAAAATTGCGCATATATTACCTAGTTGCAACGGATAGGTGTGGTTTAAAATATAATTTAAGGATAAAAATTATAGATGTGTTTAGTGGTGCCAGTATAGATTTTATGTAATAAACAAGAGCAAATGCCAAAACAATAACCTCAACTTTTGACTTGTAATCAGACAATTGTAATTACTGCTAAATGTATTTTTAGTGCTAGGTATATAGGTAGTTACAATTAGTAAGCGTGCATTACTAGATGCATTAGAAACAAGACTTTTCCTTGCTAAACCTATTTAACAATATTTCATTAAAAATTAAAGAAAATTAATGTGAAGCTGACAGGAGCCCTAACTCTGTGCTGCTTAATCTAAAACTTGATATTAAATAAACCATGGTTAATGGTATTACTATTATTGTTTATTATAATTATTATTTATGATTATTGTTATTATTGTTATCATCATTATTATTACTATTATTACTTTTTTATTTTCCTTAGTAAATACGCAGCTATAATATACGTAAGATGATGAATATGTCTAGTAGTACAATTATGACAAAAGAGACATTATTGAACTTTTGTTTTACACAATTAAATTTGAAAATGCAATCAATGCGACTTAATCATTTCAATGACAAAAGAGACATTATTGAACTTTTGTTTTACACAATTAAATTTGAAAATGCAATCAATGCGACTTAATCATTTCATTGAATAAAACAAACTTTCATAACATTTTTAAATAATCTATGGAGAGACGTACCAGAGTGGGCTTTAAAAGACACTTGCTGCCATTTTAGTTTTTTCCAAGCTTCATAAACACTACACTCTTATAGATATGTATTACAACATATTGCTAAACAATGTGTCCAAGGGAAATAAAGCATTCAAAATCCATCACAATATTTATGAGATATTTCAGAAGTTAGTAAATCCGTTTAGGTAAATTAATGCAGAACTCTAGTACAACAGACATGAAAATGTTACAGATCCACTACTGAAGTGATATTCTTAAAAGTTCTTTAACTTACATCTGATACCTAGATACCTATAAGTGTTTCAATGGATTATTGAAGTATTACAGTATAACCAATATTTTTAAAAATTAATCTGAAAGGAGTAACGACTCTAAGAAAAAACAAAAAATATTTTCCCATCTGACACGTAATTACATGAACTATCTCTGATCAATGGACATTTTTACAGGCTAAGCAAAAACATTTAACATTTCAATTTCGTTTCATTAGAAGTTATAGATATAATACCATCACAGATTGTTAATTTCAGAACTAAGTTTAAGGTGTAATTTAGAATTATTTAGATCCAAAGAGCTCAAATACCTACTTCTAGATAAATTGTTTATATGTACTTCAGATAAGAGTAATTCTTTCTCGAGAAGAATTACCAAATAATTACACAGAGAATAAAATAACCACTACCATAGTTGTGCCTGAAGTATTGCAGAACATGAGTTAATGTAAACATACCCTGACCAGTAAACATAAAGCTCATTTATAAAATTAGAAATACGATGGTTCCAAGTATAGGCCATGTGAATTTATAAGACATTTAGAATATCTAAGTGTTTCTGTGCTTTTACAATACTTAAAACTCTTGCTTTTCACATCGCATGTCTAGTTTTTGAGCATGAACGCTTCCATGTAATAATTTAAAGGCCATTAAATTCAACTTTGATTATCTAAACTTTAATATTCTTTGGGCATAAATATTCTGCACACTGCATTTTCAATGCGAAAACAAGTGAAAGAGCCGCACGTATTTTGAGCTCTGAATTAAATTTTTGGTAGTATCTAAAGAATTAAATTCTAAAAAATGAACTATTCTTTGTTCGAAATGTTGACATCAAGGAATTTCAAAAACAATGGTTGTTTATGGTTTCAAAATATTACGTTATTACACCATTTACTTAACAAAAAATTTAAGTTTTATTTGAAACAAATGTTGGTAATTTATTGAACTTACAGAATAGGTAGCTACTTTTGTAATTAATGTATATAATCCCGTCCAAAGTATTCCAAGAGTAATTTTCACAACAGTCATAATCGATGCACATAACGTTTTATACAATCCTAAAATTACGTAATGAAAATGCAAGAGCTAGGTTAATTTTCTTATAAATCATACAGCTATGTGTATCTGCTAGTTATGTGTTTATTTATTTACACATGATAAAAGAAATTGCCCTTGTGTTTCAGTATTCATTCGATTTATTGTATCATTGTTTCGGGCAATTTTCGGCAGAGATATAATAAATATCTACTCGCAGTTTTCAACAACAAAGTAATTATAATGAAGCATATAAATAAATATTTCTAATAGGTCATTCGTATAATATATCTACTTAAATTTGTGATGATAAATACTGTTTAGACAGTATTCTTCTAGCACATGTAAATATCAGCGGGAATAATCACTGAAGGAAGTAGTAATTTCAAATTAAATGTTTGAGTCAGATGTTTACAGTCTGAGTTTGCATCATAACATTGCTGGCGTGAAGCTGATTGGAGCGGTAGAAACAAAGAAAAGTAGCCCCGCCTCCTTACAATTAGCAACATTGTTGTGACTTACCACTGGATTCCGCGCCGCCACCACCGCCGCCCCCGGGACTGAGCAGCGGCGGTTCACAAGGCGTCGTGCCGTTGCCGCCCCCGGCAAGGGCACCGGCCGATCCCGTCGAGGGCGAACTCCGGTGGTTACTGCTCAAGCCGAGGATCGCGTCTATGGTGTGTCGTGGTTGTGACGTGGTGGACGTGGTGGTGGTCGTGGTGGATGTGGGTTTAAGTCCGTGTAGCGGCAGGTGGTACTGTTGGGACTGCTGGTGCTGCAGCAACATGCGGATACCTCCCCGGTCCAGCATCAGATCCGCTGTGCTCGCCGCGATGTGATTGTTGTTGTTGTTGTTATTATTGTTATTGGTGATCACAACGGCCGAGTTATTAGAATCGCTACTGTCCGCCTCCATTGCCTGCAGGAGACTGCCTGCCTGCCTGTTCCAAAAGCCAAATTCACGCGCACAACTTTCCCTGTCTCCCTCTTTTGCTCCCCCTCCCCAACCCTCCCCCCCTCTGTCAAAAAAGATTTACGGCCCGCTCTTCAAACAGCTTGTTTGCCGGCAACGGAATTCCTATTATCCCTCCTCGATTGGTCTACTCATGGTATATTAAGGCTCCATTCCGAAGGGAGGGAGAGAGGGAGTGGAGGCGTGGCGTCTAGGCAAGGGGGCGTGACGTCACAGAGGTATTGGCCAATGGCGTCGCGCCGCTTCCCTCCACATACACATTTATACACATACACAGTCTGCTGCTGCTGACGATTTCAAGAACCTTGTCTCTCCATGTATACCTATTCCTCTTTCCGCCCCTCTTCGGTAAATTGATGTTGCTTTTGGGGTAAGCCCCTCCCTCCCCTATAGACCTCACCAAGTAATTTAGACTGCCGATTGGCATTACAGACACAAAGTTTTTCTTCCCCTGTACACCGCAATGTGCACCCAAGCCAGAAATCTTGTAATGCCAACACAAAGGTGACCCTGTTAGCTTATCACCGATGAGTCTATGTCTACAAGCAGATTAAAACTCTAATGCAGCTGTCACATTGTAGGTGCCTTGTTTGAGGTTAGGGGGTCATCGTTTTCAAAGGCAACTGGTTTTATTTACATTACCTGTACATACTACAACATCCTGGGAAAGGGCAGAAACGTCAGTTTTTGAAAATATGGTTTTACTGCATTACAATAATAAAAATGGAAAGAATAAGCCCATTTTTTAAATATGTACCCTCCGATTTTGTGCTTCGATCACGTCCAGATTTATTTTTAATATGTTCAAAAACTGAACTACAATTTTTTACAATTTCACCAGTTTTTTAACAGGAAAATAATGAAATATTAATTTTTAAGGTAAGGTCCAAAGTCCTAAGGGCCAAATAGTTTCTGGTTACACGCATGACCAAGAGAAGTGAAAAGTAGATAGTATCTACAAAAAAACCGACGCCGCAAATTTTCCGTGAAAACGTCGGCATAAAATAATTTGTTAATATGCACTTTAATTATTCAATCTCTTTAACACAATAATTATACAGAGTGGTAGGTATATTTACAGAATAAATGAATCACAATTTATTTTGTGCATTGCCTTCCAAAGATTTCTACACATAATCCATGGACGCTTGGACTGCCGGTTGCCGCTGTACGCCCGATGGGCCAACTACGTTATTGCTTTGTGCCGTTTTTTCGTTTCCTTTTCGATGCTGCCATAGCCCTCGTATTTGCTTGGCACTGAACTTCTTATTGATACCAGTTCCTATTGATACAAGCATTCCTCTGATTTGCTTTTTCTAGAATTCCGCGCATCGATGAGCCGACATCTTGGGTTTTTTTTTTTTTTTTTTTTTTTTTTCAATTTTAGATTTTATACCCATTTTTACTTATATTTCAGTGAATGTTTTTATTTTTTTTCACTTTGAATCCTAATAGTACTTCTCAAACTCTTTATAGTGACACCCAAATCAACGTTCTAGCTAAACGCGTTCTCAGCCAACACTAGTTCTTTTTAAATTTATACAACGCTAATTCACAACAATCACGCGCAGGTGCTTACACTAGCTCGATGACTTTACAAGCAAAATAAAACTGCATAACAGACATGCATACATATCTACAGTTAATAAATAAATTTAGTTATTTAATGTATTTAAATTCTATTCATTGCGGAGCTTTGTAGCGAATGTCAATTCAGTATGTCTTAATAAAGAAGAAAGAGTCCGTTTCTTTGTTAGAAATCGAAAGGAGTGTTCATAAAAGTACTGTTAAAATCTCTCAAATTTGAAATAATTTTAAAATACTAGCCAGAGGTGTAATAATTCCACTGTGTTATTATTATTATTATTATTATTATTATTATTATTATTATTATTATTATTATTATTATTATTATTATTATTATTATTATTATTATTATTATTATTATTATTATTATTATTATTATTATTATTATTATTATTATTATTATTATTATTATTATTATTATTATTATTATTATTATTATTATTATTATTATTATGATTATTATTATGATTATTATTATGATTATTATTATGATTATTATTATTATTATTATTATTATTATTATTATTATTATTATTATTTGTTGTATAATTTAATAATAATATTATATCATAATGAGTGCTCACTTAGTTCCAGTAACCTAGACAATACAAACGTGCACAATATGTTTGGGCTAAGAGGTTGAATTTTCTGAAATAATTTATTCATTAGTTTATCTAAAAGTTCTCGGTATAAAATAGGAATTTTTCATGTGTGTGCGCATTGATATTTAATTTTATAGAACTTCTATAGAGCTTTCTAGGAACTGCAAAATCAAATGACCTAAATAACACAGCTGCTTATAAGTACTGTGGGTAATAGGAATAGGAGAGATACGGAGGGCACTGAAGCTGGGCTTAGTGTTACTATGCTCCCAAGGGCACACACTCGGGAGGAAGGGTGAGATGAGAGGAGACACCGGGCGGCTAGATTCAGACTAACGGCACATACATTGACAGAGGTCCCTTAGGTTTCCCAAGTTTGACGATACCTCGAAGTCTTAATGTATTTAATACATTGAGATAGTGTGGGAAGTGCATTATCTTGACTTCGTCTCTCTTTTCAAATTATTGCTCTATTGCAGGGAATTTGATAATTTGTACCTTAACATGTATCCACTTCAGTGTGCTAGTTGTTTTTTTTTTAATTCGTCCGACAGTTTTCTCACTAACACATCACTACCTGATGTTTTTGCATAGCTGTACCTGCGCCACAAAATGAACAATACCTGCCGTATAGACCATCCGCTTCGCTTCCATGCTTTCACCCTTCGATACCTAACTTGCTATGCGAGGTAGCCTGGCGTTATTAGCCTCACAGAAAGCATTCAACCTTAGTTACACATCAAAATAAGCAAAGAGTGTATTGAAAAAGCATGACATCTACAATTGCATGTATTTAACTACCTTATTCGTTTCTTTCAGTATAAAAGTGTAAGTTGTAGATTCCAAATAATGAATAAGTATTTGGGTTATGTAGGAACCGTGACCGATTCCTTCTTCATTTGGTATTAGTTTCGTGCAAGTGACCTCGACAGTCCTTACACTTGTACTGCTTTACCTCTCACAACTATCTGCTCATTTGGGCAAAATAAACACGTATGACTTGAGTGTGTCACGCAAACTTGGATCTACTAACCAAACTGAAAACATATTACTCTTAACTGAAATTGTTAATATGTAAATCAAGTAATGTCAATGTTACAAATATAACAATGTTTAATAAACTCACCATTTTCACCTCGCAATTCCAACACCGAAATGCTACCAATTCAGCAGCTATAACTGTTACAATGGCTCAGTAGTAGTTATGCTATAATTTAGGAAGCCTTGAATTAATTATTTAATGGTTGATGCCGTGACTCAAAGTGGGTTGTTTGAAAATAATCATAATTGTAAACGATAATAGAGATTAAGTAAGAGGAATTTGAGGTCCGAGACGTAGATTTTGAAGACAGCTTCTGAAGAGCAAGAAAAAATGGGTTATGTTTCGCTTACCGCCCCAGTGTATAGTTGTGCGTTATAATTACAGTTAGGCAAAATATAAAATTTCATATTAAAATCAATGTTTTCTATCACTATGCAAACAAGTATTTTAGCAATGTTTCGAATTTAATTCACTATTCGTGTATTATTGGTAAAATGTTCATACTTCTTTACATCTTATAAGATTTACTTTCTTTAACAGTAATTTCCGTTAGCAATGAACTGCACTTTACAGCTACATATTCCATCTGGGCATACTACATATGTGAAACACGTATAGAAAACCTAATTCCAAGGAATCGGGAACAGTTGACAAAATGTAGCATTTCCTCTGCGTACGAAATTATAAATGTTGTTAATAAATATGGACAAAATCTACAAAACCTTAATTTTTTAAACTACGGTAGTTATTATAGCCATCATATCTGTGATAAATATGAGTTTCCTTTGAAATGAACTCATTTGTTGTAGTTCCAAATTTTCTTCTGTTTAAATATCAACGGAAAGACGTAGAAAACACTATCATGCAACAGTTCTAGGTCTACTACTTCAGTAGGTAATAGATCTGGAGAAAAGCAACGTGTTAATGATAATGATAAAAATCTTCAAGGTTAATGCACTCTAATAGACTTCTCCATCTGCACACATTCCAAGTTAGTTGTTACAAGTTCTGTGTTATGTACCCACAGACATCTCCTTCCTTTGGATTTACGTTTACAAAACTGATAAGGTAATTGTCTTATACGTTCGTGGTTACAATGCAAGCGCTGGTTGTGACGGTTAATACAATAACTTTGGTCGAGTATTCCAATCAGACACTTGTAAACATAATGTAAATTAAATGCCTGCAGGTAGCTCCAACAGTACATCTAGAACAAGAATTGTAGCAGGAAAACCAGAGTTTCTGACCTTGAACGCCAATACTGTGATTATTTAGTACTAGCAATTCTTTATTTTTATTTTCTCTATTACGTAGGTATATTAAGTAGGCGAAGTATTGTATTAGACCCAAAATTTCGATGTCAAGATTTCACAGGAAATATATGTTTCGAGATCCCTGAATCCAAAAATAACAGTTTTATAAAAACGTCCGCGCGCGCGTTTCTGTTTGTGTCTGTCTGTCTGTCTGTCTGTGAAAAGCATAACTCAAAAACGAAAAGTCGCTCAAAAACCAAAGTTGGCATTTAAGTTTAATATCTTTGAAGGATGCAACACAAAGGTTTTGAAGAAAATTCCTTCACCCTAAGCTACCCTTTACATGAAACAATTTTTGAAAATTTTGATTTTTTCGTAAATGGCTCCAACGATTTTGATTAAAATGCTATATTTGACGGTGTTTTTATGGCAAATTATATGTATATTTTGAATGTTCTGGCTATAGTCCATGTAATCCTATTCACTCTGACGTTTGCCTAACTGGTAAAACAAATTCTTACTACAGGTACAAACGTGTAGATCTTGTTAAAACACACATTAAGTCAAAATACATTTTTTATGAGTGAACTATTTTGGAAATATTCCTTGTTAGGTATTTGTTAAGCTTTGAAGTACTTAATCTTTTCTCATATTGAAGGTTTTTGTTCATTTTGTATCTCTTGACCGTGCAAAGAGAACAGAATTTCAAGGCTTTAAAAGATTTGACCATCGCTCAAAGCCTACTGTATTCCCATATTCCCCTTGCACCTACAAGTAAATGAGTAGTAAGATAATAAAATATAAATATGTATGCATATCCACGGAAAATGTATTTCCCAAATCTGTCACCTCTTATTATTATGGGCTTCGCTGATGACACCATTATAATTATTAGAAACAAATGTGATATTAGAACTGTCGTGCATTGTATTTAGAAAATTCAAGAAATTGGGCTAAAAATGAATCCTAAAACATCTGATGTGTTACGCTCACGTGACTTTCTCTACTCTCTTACTAACCATTCTTACAAAACCTTATTCCTTTATCTTCTTCATATTAGTTGATATAAACATTTGCAGAAATTATCTTATTTTCTTGTAGGTACAAGAAGATTATGGGAATGCAGTAAACTTTGAGGGTTCACAAATAACAAAAAATGAATAATACTGTTCCATTTGAAGAAGTCTAAGTTCTCCAAAATTCACACAAATAACAAGAAATACGTACCTACCTACGAAGTGGTTCACTCTGGTAAAAAAGAAAAAATTATTTAGACATAAATTGTGTGTTTTAGCAAGATCTACATTTTTGTGCAGTGGGATTTGGTCTATCTCTTACAGTTTACCAGTTATGCAAAAGTAAATATGACTTACATGGGCTAGATATAGTCAGAAAATTCAAGATATACATTTCGTTTGCTATAAAATATCTCAAACATATAGTAGTTTAATCAAAATCGTTATAGCCATTTTCAAAAAAATCGAAATCTTTGAAAAATGTTCTATATAAAGGGTACTTTAGGGTGGAGGAATTTTCTTCAGAATCTTCGTGTAGCATCCTTGAAAGACATTAAACTTAAATACCAACTTTGTTTACTAACCGACTTTGCGTTTTTGAGTTACGCTGTCCATAGACTGACAGATACACAGACTAACACACACACATATATAATTATACAGACCTTTTTCTAAAATGGTTTTGTGGATCCAGGGGGCCTCAAAACATATTTCCGGTGAAATCTCGACATCGAATTTTTGGGTGGAATACAATACTTCCTCTAGTTTATGTAGTAGAGAAAATAAAATTGTGTCGACGCATGTTTCGAAAAGGAAAAACTAAAAAAGACACAAAATTGACAGAAATATCACCACAATAAAGGTGAACACATTCCTACGTAACTTTTGCGTTTCATTCAACAGTTCCTTTGCTTTCGATACAAAATCTGTGATTCAAAGTCTTCACTTGTGATCAAAAATGCACAGTTCTGAATCAGCCTGTTTGCCCTACACTAATATACCCGTTTCAGATGGCTGATGAAGGAAATTTTAAACTAACTTCAGGTAGGTATAACAGGTTGCACCGTGTGTTCAGACTACAAATATAAAGGTCTCGGGTTATTTACAACAACTTGGGAGGCTTATATTGAATATGTAGGCTAATGTTTCCTGGCAGATTAAGCGATTCTGTTCTTGTGTCACGTGATTTAGCACCCGAAACAAACAAGCATAGTTCTACATCTTCAATACGTATTAAGGACTCTTAATACCATCATATGTCAAGAACTAACCTCTGATGCAGGAAACATTTGGAAAACACAAAGAAATAAACCAAAGAATATAGGGTGCTCACTATCCCTTCGTGGTATACAAAGGATACGCATTCAGTATTAAATGAATCAGAAACCTTGAAACCTTTTATGCAATGAATGGTGCGAGTCTATTAATATGATGACACACGTTTCTGCAGTTAGGTTCTAGCCAGGCAGAGAGAGAGAGAGAGAGAGAGAGAGAGAGAGAGAGAGAGAGACAGACAGACAGACAGACAGACAGACAGACACAGAGAGAAACTTGCTCAAGTCTTGGGATCATGGAGACCTGCGCAACTGTCGTCTTCACAAAATAAGGCCTTTAATAGCCAAAGAACTACATAGCACGAACTTCAATCTCTAGAAAGAAGTACCTGGCATCACAGAAATAATAGTATCAGGAAGTTAGACATGCCATTCAGCATCAAAGAACATATTGATCCTATCATTTGATTTGAATATCGTTCTGGGGAAGTTCACAGAGAAAAGCAGGACCAGGAGCGCACCAAAAATGACACTGATTATGCGTGCGTACGATGTAGTTATAGGGGCTCCAAATAAGACATCTTTTCAAACCATCACGTAAGAGCTGGAAAGATGGGTTGAGGAAAATAGTTTGCAGTAAAAGGCATCCACATTACATTCAGGAGACGAGGAAGGTAATGTGCGGAAGACAATCTGACTGTATGTGATGATTCCTTAAGAGTCGTAAACCAAACCAAAGTATCATTACGGACTAAAACCACTTTATTTATCGATTACATCCAGTTTAAAAAGAAAAATAAAAGAAAAAAAGACGAAGAAAAAAAGAAACAGTATAACACTAGCACCCGTAAGAGCAATAAATGATGTAAAAGATTTGAAGTTTACTGACAACAGCATTGTCACTTTTCAAAACCTAATCATAAAAATAGTATCAGAGAAATCTACCTAATTCGGAATAAACTGACCATTAATAATCCACAAAAACTTAAGAAAGCAAAATTACGATTTTTAAATGAGGTATACCTTTAAAGTTGGCAGGATAACATCACCAAGATTAATTTAAAAACTGGAGGCAGGAATTTTTCAAATAGATACCTCATACTGTAATTAAAACTTTGTATTTATTATTTACAGCTTTATATTTTATACGGTTTGTATTTATGTACAATGCATTGAAACGGACAATGAAAATCAATTAGTTCACATTACTTTCTTAACCCTAGGGCAGGTGTGCTGATGTGTTTTATAGACCAGATTTGCTGTTTACTCTCTACTGGAAAAATCACAAATCCTATAGCTAATTGTCCCTACCTTTTGAGTCATTGCTTATGTTCAGTTTAGTCGTGTTAGAGCAATTGTAATATCGACCGATTAAGGACGTTTAAACTTTTTCTTGAAGCTGCCTCGCCAGAGTATGATATATACCGCCTGCCCAGTCGTGTAAGATCTATTTCAATTGTCAGTTTGTTTCCTGAACTCATATAGAAGGGGGTAAGGCACAAAAGCCAATTATTTTACAGAAGGCCGTTACACTTTATCATTAGCTATTGCCGTTAGTTCGTGTTTTAGGGCCAAAATATTTGACAGAGGAGGAACTAGGAAGAACCGTTGTTTTCTGAAAGTCATCATGGGAATATTGATTATTTATTTTCTAACAGAAAGAATGTGAATATCCCTAACAGTATCTTTGATCTTCAAAGTGATGAAAAAGTAATTCTCTTTTAGACTGACGTTAATTTGTTATTGTTAGTGATAAACCAACAAAATATGAAAGCCATAGCCCATCGTGGAGGTATTTTCAGGCCGTAAAAGCGTCATTACCAAGTTCAAGATATGCACATACAAGAATAGGTAAGGAAGAAACAAAGGTAGATGTAGAATTTGTGGACGGTTAAAGAATAGCTCTACTACATACAGCTATAAGCATTAGTTCTTGTAATCTACGAATTATATACTGCAAAAAAATCGTAAAGCTGCAACTATATATTCTAATTTATCTGCACTGTGTACAGAATCCCTTCCTGGGTTGTGGAGCTAGGAGTTTAGTTTTAGTTTAAAACTGTAGTTATTAAAATTCTCCAACATTTCTTCTGTTACATGCATATAGGTAAATAACTTGTGATCTGTTATTGCAATTGTTACTGTAGTTACCTTTTGTAACAATGTTTCTTGACATCTGGAAGGGCAAGTCAGATCCTTCTTTTGTTCCCCAGTTGCTTGTCGCGATGTTTTGGTTGAGGGGTGGAAGCCGCAGGCCCCTTGTTATTCAGGCCCCTGCCGTGCACAATATCAATACGAGAAATAAGTAGAGACAGAGTCAAAGGACTCGCTCGACACTGCTGCGAGCGTCAGCGATGGATCGATGTAGGAAGGTTCGTCAAAGATGTAATGAGTTCAAAGAATAAGCTTGGGAAATCGAGTTAATGATGAATGTATCACGCCGCTCGACTTTGTTGGAGATCGTGGGTTGATATGTACCTGGATGTCAAACAGTGAAGTCACAGAGAATATGTATCAACCAGTGTAAATCGAGGAGCGAGACACACCAACAACTGCATACCGTATTCAGTGGTTTGGCACGGTGCGCTTTATGCTGCCGAGGTCCACGGGACTAAAGTCTGGGGAAGAACACAGAGAGACGAGTGCAGAAATGTTATTATTTGTATTTCTTCCGTTTGTATTCCCAACATAATACATATTAAGATTTCAAAGAAAATGTAGTTTGAAGCCACAAATTAAGGAATTATCACAAAATAATCCACGTTCGGACATCTGCGTGCTTATGAAGAGTACAATTCGAAAGCAAAAATCCGAATTGCATAATTGAGTCAGCTACCTATAGGAGCAAGCCTTATGGTGGTAGATAAAAACCATGTTTAAGATATTGTGAAAAATTACAATGTGACGAATCGCTTCTGATTCTGGTGTGGCAAATGTCAAATCTAGTTATTTTTTCTTGTCACTTTATTCCTCTTCTAAAACTGGACCACAAAACACGTTCTCTTTTATCGTTGACACAGTCTAGCTACCATTCCTCTGGACCTTGCAATCACAGCTGTTCTATCCTGTCGTAACTTTGACATGTAGTTCACTGTATTTCTACCCTCTCTGCATAACACATGGTTTTCTTACCAAAACCTTGAAACACATGAAACTTAAATACCAATTTTAGTTTTTAACCAACTTTTCGGTTTTGAGTTATGCTGCCCACAGATGACGATTGACACAAACACACATACACGGACTTTTTTCTAAAAATACTTTCTATTTGGATTCAGATGTCTCAATACATACTTTTCCGCTGAAATCTCGACATTGAATTTTTGAGTTGAATACAATGCTTCCTCTACTTTACGTAGCAGTGAAAGTAAAAATAAATGAACTAAATCAATTCAAGTTGTGCAAGATTAAAAAATCAGTTGTTCATTAAACATCCAGAGTTATGCATCTCAACCACTGTCCATGCTATTGTCCAAGATAAAGATGCCTTGGTTTAGAAGCTACCAGTCCTTGTTACGAAACTTAACATTGAAACACAAGCAAAATAGATCAATCATTGCATTTGACTCTTGCTTCTTGCATCTCCTTCTTTAAGTTTGACTTACACATTCTTTAAGGGCAATAGTCAAAGGCTTTTAAGAATACGCAACGAAATCATAAATAATCACTGAGAGAGATGGCTCCACGGTAACGTGTGAGGCTCGCATTTGGGAGATATCGTGTTCGATTCCCGTCGACCGGCTGCTCTAACCTTGGGCTTTTAGTGATTTTCCCTAGTCAGTAGGCGATTTCTGGGGTAGTTTTTCGCTTACCACAATTTCCTTTCCAGCATTTCTCTTTCATCTTCTCATCTTTTGGTTGAATTTCTAAGTTTCTGGTGTTGAACAGGTAGAGTGAATACTTGCTCAAAGGAAAGAGTAGTTTTCTGGACACTCGAGGGTTACTTGATCGACGGGGCGCTTATCGCTCTCTAGGCGACTCCTAACAGAATCGTTCGGACCTTCCAAGCGTCTCTGTGACCTGTAGACTGCTGTAGTCCTTCCTCCCCGGGGCTGGTAGCCATAATAGACCTATGTAGCTGGTCGCACTGCGTGAGGCTATGTGCTATAAACCTTTAAGCATAATCAGGTAAAAGTTGGGGTGGGTGTGTATTAAACGTTTTATTTGTTTTAATGTTATTTACGGAAGAAAAGGGAATGGGATATGGGGGATAGGGCAGGAAAGTAAGAGAGCTAGATTATGTTAAAGTGAGAGAAAAGAGAAGAATATTCGCAGTTAAATGGCATAACTAGTGGGTACTTCTGGTTTAACATTGTGAAAAATGTATTGGCACTGGCTTAAGGGAATATATGAAGAGCAAAAAGAGAAAAGCGTGCAAGTGCCAGTTGAGATCAGTGGAGACAAGCACCCAAGAGAATCTGCAATGTTTCTTTCACAGTTGCCCACCATGTTGCACCTCCCCTAATATTGGGTGCGTTATGTCGCAGTTGCTCAAAGTTTAAATCTCTGACGAAAACCCAGTGGTGTAGCATGCTGGAGCATCATCTTAACAGACACCAGTCAGTAATATAACAACTCAGTTTTACAAATGCCCAATGCAAATGTGTTTGTTTACAATAAGAACCGTGTAAATTTAGGTTACTACATAGGTATCTGTTTTGGAAACTTAACCATTTTATCTTATACCTACCTCTTATGAATTGCACTAAAATCTTTGTGTATAAGTGTGGTAGAGAGGGATAGGGGGAGAGAGAGACAGCAATTAGCTTAAGCTTGCCTACATTTAAAACTTTGTTTTCATTCTAAACGCTTATATGCAGGCAAAACGTAACAATCTATAACTTTAGACGAAGAAATTATCAATCTCTGCTTCTCATTTATCTAAGATACAAGCTCATTTGGCATAGATTCATCTATAATACCTGGTTTTCTTTATATGTCAATAACTTCTTTTGTTGCTTTTTTTCCAATAGTCAAATTTTATTATAAAATGTATCATTGAAAACTGGGTTTTCCGGAAACTAAATAATTCTCATGAAATTCCATTCACATTGTTCTTAATTATAGCCTTGTAAACACTAAGTCAAAATTTCATACAGCTATCTGTAATAACTTACTCATAAACTGTACCTAGCTATCAAAAATGTAAAAGTGAGAACAATTGAGTCCAGATCCTCGTTATTTTCTATAATTTGTAGCTATTCCCTCCATAAATTCTGTCTTTTTGATGTAAAGTGTGTCCAGTTCGTGCTAGTGGTGTTGAAGTCTGGCTTAATGCCTAACTTTTTCAGTATGTTAATTCTTCCTACGTTATCATCATTGACTGAGATAATGAAATTACTAGCTCTAATGTGTCAGTATTGATGCCTACAAACACTGATTTTGGGATCGTACACCGCACAACATTATTGAATGTTTCGTTTGCATTTGGGATTTTTTATGTAAACGTTTTTTCAAAAGATCCCGTTGAAATAAGTGTCTATATCGGTTATAGATCTGACGACAAGCATTACAGGCTCTGATAGGCCATGGTGGATATACTTTGGTTCCCCTCTATTGTACTTACACCAAGAATTGTTATTTTTAGGGCAGAGGCCATGTTGTGGATAATCAATACGAAAATAGGTAGCCAGAATAAATCATCTGTATGAATTATATGCTAATTAATCATGCAATTTTGCTTTGAATGGATTTTAAACAACATTTTCATATTCAGCACACTTGAAATATTGAAAAGCAATAGAAATCTGAAAACGTATTTTCACCCCCACCATCACTTTAAACGGAAAAGTGTGAAATATCTCGCCAACTGAGAAAATCTAGCACGACTAATATCAGCACCACTTCTTCTGGTAAGATTTGTTGTTAAAAGATTGTGTACATTAACATTTTTGCAGTACTGTTGATAAACATAAACTGCCTAAACGTTAATAAATACGATATTTTATGAACGAACTGACACAAACGTACATTTGATGCATTCATAAAACATAAATTTTGCAAATATTTGTTTATTTACACTAAATTAATTAAAACAATTAGAATATTGTTGGTATTAAATTCTTAGTATTTGATCACTTCAATTTCCTTGCACCTAATTTTCATTCAAACGAAAACCCTTCCCAATGGCCTCCTAAACAAACATTTTTCACCCCAATCCCCGTTAGGGATGGTTTTGGCATTACCAACCCTAAAGAATGAAGAGAACAGCGTTTATTCTTTTATTATTGAGAAAATAGGCTCATTCGTGCTGAACATTTTCTCTCTCTTTGTGTCGTAGTTTTTTTATATCGCCCCTAAAATAATGAAGAAAACTTTTTTTTTCCCATAAGAGTGTTGAGAAAATAGGTGTGTTTATGCTTAACTTACTTCCCGCCGAACACTTATCGCTCCTTTTCCACTGTAAAATTTCTCACTCGGACTAAAAAACCCTCAAAGTACCTCCATCAAACAAATTTCAATCCTATCTCCCATTAGGAGTATTTTGTCTGCATTACCACCTCTAAAAGAATGAAGCGAATGAAGGAATGTATCTACTTATTTAGCAAATGCATTGAGAATAGTTGCCTAATTCGTCTTGAGAATTCTCAAAATTAACTATCGCTGAACAGTTTTCACCCTATTGGGGTGATGTTTGAGATGCATATGGGTGCAGATTTGGTTGAAATAAGATTATAAGGAACCTATAAACTCACAACTACATTGTTTTTATGTTCTTTAGACTATATGTTCATGATTATTTTATTTTAGTTTTTTATTTTGTTCATTATTTTTGATTATGTTTATGCTGACATAATAGAAAGTTAAATTTTCTACACTCAGTGCTGTTAACTTAACTACATTTATTTAACGTATGTGCATATTAAATCCTCTATCTTTATATATTTATTGCAAACATACCATATAGTAATACTGGATATTTAATTTTACCATTCAAATCGTACTTGGATCTTTATTTCCTTTTTAACTGTTAATATTCACTTACGATTTAATTCTTGCGCTGCCTATGAGTTGCAAGTTACTGATTTTTAAGGCCAACACAATCATTTGCAACAGCTGTTAGTAAACTATTAATTATATTTGCATGTAAATTCCATTTAGGTTATGTGTTATATGTTATTGGTGTTTTGTGAACTCGTGTCCTGCCTTGGACCGAATATACAATTTTCAGGTCTGCTCCTTAAATGTTATTCTAACCACGCTTTGTTCTCCTTTAATAACAGATGACAGTACCAGATCATAACTAATGTCCTTTCGTACTTTATTATCCAGTTGTCTCGCATATCAGCTAACTTCAAGATTGCGACTCCTAACGGAAAAGCCAAAGCTATTTAAAACTGTGCTTCTAACAGCGATGTAAACATAAAAGGGCAAGCGAGAGAGGTCGGCTGTTTTATTTGCCCTCAATGTCGGTTTTGCCTGTGCCACAAATTTCGCACATTTTGCGTTGCATTCATAACAACCGAGAAACGAATTGCACGTGCAATGCATTTACAAAACCGCACACCAATAAAGCGTTAATGAGCGTTTTGCAGAGGGCCATACAGTTGTTAAATAGCTCTTTATGGCTTTAATAGTAATAGACTTCATTGCTGGCTCGACTCGAATTTTAGAAAGGACGAATTACTGTTGATATGAAATCTGCATGCCAGGGACAGATTTAAATGATCCCTATACATCAGGGACCAAGCATTCAGTTTAATACCATTGCGTTTGTCAACTACAGTTGAACTACTTATTTATTTTTTTGACATGGAAGCAAAAAGTCACAACAAAAATCATAAGCAAGTAAAGATTTAATTTTCATTCTTAGGTGAGTTAAACCATAATTTGTCAATGTGACTTTTATTTGTTTTTTCTTCTTACAGTTATAGTTTTGGTTTTCTAACTAAACTCTCGTTCTCTTTTTACTCCATATTTCGTATGTCTTTCTCCCTTTCCTCCTCTCTCCTTTTGAATAGGTAATTAATTTCTTATCTCTATATGTACTTGCAGTAACATTGCCAGTACGAGTAGACACATTTAACCTCTCCACTGTTAGTCAAGTACTGCAATTTCTGCACTCGGCTTGCACATTTAAAGCCGAGAAGGAAATACGACTTTTGAAATCCTCTGAAACAAGAAACATTTTAAAACAAAAACTTTCTGTGCATGGAAGAGAGAGAGAGAGAGAGAGAGAGAGAGAGAGAGTCTGAAAACAGTATAGATAATGATGAATAAATAGCAAATATCATGATCAAGTCTTCCATCCTTTCAAAACACAAGAGAAAAGTTTTTCGAATAATTTTCTCCACCTCGGACAACACTACAAATTTTGTTTTTATTCGAGGGAAGGCATTTGTCAAATTTTAGTTAAATTGGCTAAAATTTAATGAATCATTTAGAATGGTGATTTGTGATCCATAATTATTGTTGTATTGTTATTTTTTAGGTTGATAGAAGAATTTATTATTTTTGCTGAGCCAATGCTTTGAAGTAAAGTATTAAATAAATATTCCCAAACGTAGTATATAACTTGGATTTTTGGTAAACATACTGTAAAGTCCTTTGCATTCTTACTCAGTTTGTACAACTGGGAAAGAGGTAAAAGGAAACACCAAGATTCTTGGAATATGACTTTAAAACGACACTTATTTTTATGACGTTAACCATTCCTGAAATATATGTATTTTTACTTTGCCTACGTGGTGCCTACATAGAAGAAGTAGATAAATTTCGATCCAAACATTCAATTTCGAGGTTTCACACAAATACATGTTTCGAGACTCCCTGAATCCATAAACAGGATTGCGCGAAGAAAAAGAGTTAAACCTACTGATAAAGAAAGATTTAGAAGTAAGAAAATAATTCTTAATGTTATACTAATCCTTAAAATTAAATATCAAAGGGTAGTTTAAAAAAATATTAGTTTTGGAAATTAATAATAAGATTTATGGTGCGCGTGTCTACAACACCAAAACAGTAAGTCGGATAAAAACAAAACTTGCTATACAAGTTCCGTATCATCCAATACAAAGATTTCCCAAAAATGCCTTCACCCGAAAGTACCCTATGCATGGATTGCCTCAAACTGACTCCAACAACTTTCATGACCAATAAAGTGTACTGTGTATCTTCATTTTCTTGGGAAATATGCAGTGAAATCCTCTTCTTTTATAACTTTGTATACCTATCTGTCAAACCATAAGAGCTGAACGGAAAAAAAATAATTACTGGATGAAACCGTAGATCTGTTAAAAACAAATAATTTCAAACAACTCTTTGGTAGCGCTAGTAGTTCTGAGATATTCTTTATTGTTGATTTAAATGTTCCAATACTTTGTGATTTTTAAAGTGCTGTTACTGTTCTCGCGTTGTTATGGGGAGAGTGTGAAATTTTAAGGGTAGCAGATAATGATCCACTTTTAGCCAATTGAGTAATGATTCCGCTTCAATGTGCACCCATGGACCTCCCACCAAAAAAAAAAGTAATCTGGAACGCATAATATATACATTGACACATGCCTAGGTATATGCGTACAGACACACATACATACACGCATACTACATGACTGATAGACATATCTACTTTGTGAAAACTAAATTATTTAGTACTCGTGGAGTTGTTCTCTGCCGTTACAGATGTCTGGCAAAGTAGTTCCAGATATAACTCATTTTATCCACTTGTAATAAAGGCCATGCTACTTATGATAGCAAATAAGTCACATGTTATTCACATTGACATTTGTATGTATGTTAGGTATTTACTTTTTAAATTAAAGTTGAAAACAGTAATGCACCTTCAAAAGAGTACTTTATAGATATAAAGTTCTGATCAAACACCTGCTATTTAAACAATTTATTTAGTACCAAATCTTTGGTTAATGCGCTAAATTGACAAGTTTCATAACTGGGGATTTCCAAATCTGCTTCTTGCGCTATCAGTGTGTTAGAGAAGCTAAGAGTTTTGCCAGTCCAATTTGAAAATTATTTTCAATTTTACGCAAAGGTATCTTATGTTGCAAGAGCTTTGTTTTACTCATTTTGTATAAATTATCACACACACACGATGGTATAATATCTGTGTGTAATTTCTAACTTTATTACCTCACTCTAATTTGTTCACAAATCCTGAATTCCAGAGTTTGAACATATTATTCTGATTGCTCGAGAAACTATGAAATAGCAACATTTTCATAAAACATTTTAATGTTTCAAAGTTTCTATTCAAACATTGATTTTGATATGTTTTTACAATTTCTGAATCAGTCTGTATTTATCAGAAACGTAGTTTTAAATAACTGGAGAAACGATAGTTTTGACACACCTACAGTTGGAAGCAGAAAAAGTGGCATAATAACTCAGATCGCAATACTTTTTTAACAGCTATATAGTTACGTTTAATGTTTATTTTGAAGTAGTTGGGGAAATTAAGACGAAAATTGTAACATATTTATCACTTTTAATAATTACTTTATAATGCCACGACTGATTATCAATTTATCTAGAAAATTCAATTATCACGAGTTGCATTGGTTAAGATTTCTTTACGAATTAAAGGACGATAGAGTCTATTAAATGAATTCTCCAGTGATGCTCCAATCTTTTAAGATGTCGGCAATGTCAGTAATACAACATTTGTCAAGCTGATTCCAAACATATTTCATGTTGTATTACGTGTTCTGAGGTTTTCCTCTTGAAATTACATCATTTCAGCATTAGATGCTTCACCAAAACGAGCTTGAGCCATTTTTGACATTTAAACCTAACGGTTGTGTTGCGTGAAATTAGGTAAGCTGTTGTATATTTGTAGAACAGTGCAGCTAGATTCTTTATATCGGTCACAACATAAGAAAGACGGGAGGGGGGGGGGGCGTATACTTAAAATTCAGAGAAGGTATAATGAAATTTGAAAATTTTTTTGTGGGTGAAGACTGTTATTGGTTTAAACTTGAAAAAGTTATGAACATAATTGTTTTATTATCGTTATTATCGTTATTATTATTATTATTATTATTATTATTATTATTATTATTATTATTATTATTATTATTATTATTATTATTATTATTATTATTATTATTATTATTATTATTATTATTATTATTATTATTATTATTATTATTATTATTATTATTATTATTATTATTATTATTATTGTTATTGTTATTGTTATTGTTATTGTTATTGTTATTGTTATTGTTATTGTTATTGTTATTGTTATTATTATTATTATTATTATTATTATTATTATTATTATTATTATTATTATTATTTATTGTTTATTATTATTGTTTATTATTTTAATTATTGTTATTGTCGTTGCACAATTAAACTTTTGGTCCCAGTAGGTAAAAGAATGATGTTGAATAAAGCTATTTTCAGCCTTAGTAATATATATGTTATGATTATTATTAACCTGACAGTACTCTATTAGCAAGAACAATAGACTCATAGACAATATTATGCTTCTCTCTCTTTTGGGATTACGTAAGTAACTTGTAAATTGAATGGTTGGAATTATGTAAGAGGGAAGGTAGGAAGTTGACCCGTAGAGAGAGTAGATCTACAGATATTAGCAAGCACTCATTAACCATTACTTCTAAAGGATAAAGAAGAAAAGAGCATCGGAGAACTTGAAAGGCCTTCCTACAAAGACAACGAATACAGATTGATAGATGCAAAAGCGAAAAGTGTAATATTCAAGCCCTTCACAGCCAGATGTGCCCTCAATTTCACGAAAAAAACGACATAGACATCTCACAAACACCATTAAAAAGTTATGAATATCATGAAATAATGGCAAATATTCCCGGTCGTTTTCTGTTAGCTTGTGAAATAGATTGTAAAAGCACCCCTCTACAAACCTGGAGCTAATTATAACCAGGGCGAGGCATTTCAGTAACTGCCACTTCAAGTTTAGTGCACACGAACTTAGGCCATAAAATAGTGGGCACCGACAACATAAACAAAGCTTCCTGTTATGTGCACTCAATCAAACGACATACAGTAAACGAGGATCTGTAGATGAGCTGGTAATTGGAAATTATATGTACGGTTACACTAAGAGGAAGTATATGCATTAAGTTGCGCATTGAGATATTTAAAAGGAGCAGTACAATAAAATCTTGATTTATATGTGAATATGTGACATTGAATAAGGAAAATTGAAGCTATTAACAGTGAAGCAACAAGATTCTAAAGTAAGAACAAATTAGAAACTAAAAACTTCACTTATCTTAGTAATGTTGCACGTTCTTTTTGCACAAACTGACTCGAGTAGATAAAAAGATAGAAAAATGTAAGTATCAAACAGCTGTTAAAGAAGTTTCAACCCTTAAAAAAATAAAAGATAATTGTATTTTTAAAAAGTTTACTTACCATCCATGGACCAATAAAAAATTTACAAAGATTTTTAAAGAATATTGAATAAATTTGGTCCCTCAAAATAAATTTAATATACAAAATTTACCTAATTTTTCTAAAAAAGATAAAATACCAAATTATAAAAAATCTGGCATTTATCAATTTAGCTGTTTAGATTGTGATAAGGTTTATATTGGTAAAACTAAACGTCATTTAGAAACCAGAATAAAAGAACATTTTAGAAATATTAAATATAAACAAACTGATAAATCAGCTGTGGCAGATCACTTTTGGTCATTTAATCATGAAATTAATCCAGAAGTTAAATTATTAAAACAATTAAGTGGACCTATAGAGTTAATGGTTTGGAAAAAAACTTTTATTTTAAAAACAGCAACCGTGTTATGGACTTCGAATTACCTTCCATAGATTGTATTTATACATTTTTGTTTTCAGAGATTGGTAAATAAAAATTGAATATCGGTATTTGTTTTTTGCTTGCAGAAAAAAAATGAAAGATTGTAGCTTTGGTAACGCATTTATTTGTATAGCTGTGAGAATGAGTTGGAGACAACTTGAAACTCGAATCAGTTTGTGCAAAAAGAACGTGCAACATTATTAAGATAAGTGAAGTTTTTAGTTTCTAATTCGTTCTTACTTTAGAATGTGACATTGAATTATTTATACAATTCATAAATGTACACATAGACACTAATTCATGGCACTGTATGACCAAATACATAAATATTTTTCAGTGTCAAAAAAAGCATGTTTAACATACCCAATTTACGTGTAACGTTTACTCGATCTGTAAAGAAATGCATTCAACAAAGCTGATAGACAATTGTATACATGCATTTATAACCGTAGTCCTGCACTTCAGACATGCTAAAAGATTTATTTCAATTGCCAGTAATCTAGAGTTAGTTCCCTATTCGCAACTACTGCACCGTAATGTGTCATGTGTCCTGAAGCGGCTGTATGTAACACAGCCAGTGCCTGACCTTGCCCTTATGTCCATGTGATCGTACCCTGCAGTGCTGTTTTGGGACTAGAAAGGTAATGAAATGCCTCGCCCTGATTATAACGTAATATTTCTCGCTCTCTCACTATTTCACTCACTCTCTTCCACTCGCTCTCACTCTCTCACTCTCTCATTTTCTCACTCACTATCTCTTGTTCTCTCACTATCAATCATTCTCTCTCTTACTCCCTCTCTCTCACACATTCTCTGTCAGTCTCACACATTCCTTCTCACACACAGTCTTCCTCACTCTCAGTCTCTCTCTCTCATTCTCTCTCCCTCGTTCTCCGTGGTCTAAGGGTAACGTTCTAGTCTCTGATTCCCAAGGTCAAGGGTTCAAACCCAACGGAGACGATAGTTTTTTCGGGTGTAAGAATCCTTAGCACGCTTCCTTCGGAAGGGAAGTAAAGCCATTGGTACCGCATCGTAGAGTTATGTCACGTAAAAGAACCTCAAGCCTGATAAAGAGGCCTCTGAGCAAAATAAGCGGTCTTTCACGGCCAGTGTAGAATGGGACGCTAACAACAGCAGCAGCTATAGAGCAACCATAAATAAAAACACCATCTCATCTCCTCCTCTCCCTCCCTCATTTTCCCTCCCTCTCTCTTTTATAGAATGAAAACCGAATAACAAATTAATAACATTATTACAGTTTCCAATGTGTTGATTTTACAGTTACCGCCGCTCAGGATAACGTATCACGATGGAGAGCAACCTTAAGGTTCTTCAAACTAAGAAGTCGAAAATCTGAAACTGAATTACACTGAATCATATTTCTCCAGTGCAGAAATAAATACGTAGATATTAAGAGTTTGTTGAGGGGTAAATTTAACTTTGTGGTAATCTCAAAACTGTTACTACATTTTTTGTTTGATCGCGAATGAATTATAACTGGTTACTGGGTTGCAAAGCAGCTCCAAATTACTTGAGTATCAGCAGTCTGTCAAAGCCTCTGTCAGTGGGGAAGAGGGGGAAGCTATTGTTGTGGTTACGGAGCCCTTTCTAATCGTGTTTGTTGGGCGGAAAGCCAGAGACTACTGACGGTTAATTAGAGGAATGACTGATGGATGGTTCTGATATATAATTAATAACATCGTCTGTCTGGACCTAACTACCTCTCATCAAGAGGGCGCTACGGCGAAACCGCATTCTGCTCGTCTTTCTGTGCTTGCCTTTACATAAAAAAGCAACAGTTCATGTCGAAACCCACTGCGCATTTCCCAGTATCGAGCAAAGGAGCCTAGATTGTTATTATTATTAATTGCTAAATAAAAACACTACGTAAACTTCCTAAGAAGCTTTCTTGATGTTCTCCTCAGTGGTCTGGGGTTAGTGTGTTTGCCTCACATGCAAGAGGTCTTGAATTCTAATCTAATGCATTCCAACATACCAGAGTGTTATGAGTTTGATTTGCTTCTGAGATGTACAGTAAAGTTAACACCCGGCGTTCTTAAATGTATCAATTATCGAGATTATGACTAACCTATGCTGTAATTATTCTTTAATAATGAAAGTCTGTAGGCTAAGGTTGAAAGGTTGAATAAAATGTAATTGCGTGACTGGCATATAATCGGCATTCGAATCACTTTCTGATGCTCTATCCATGATCCTTTGAGGAGTTCAACTTTCTAAACATAGCGTATACACGCCCAATGGAAGGAGAAACTTTTACACATACGTAGTTTATTATATTTTAAATGTTAAGTTAAATGTCATTTTTTAACTTTATCCTTATTTTCATTTAGAAACTTTTATTGTGTTGTTGGCGATGTTATTTTCTCTTATATTTCCCCAGCATCTCAGCAAACTGCAAAACTATTTCAAAAGAACCAAATTAATAAAGATACAGTAGCTTCCATCAGCCTAAATTTATTTCGTACATAATATCGTTAAATCATGAATACACGCAACATTTTGTTTTTCCTTTTAGAGTCATTGTACTTCTGACCACTTTCTGCTGCTGCTGCTGCTGCTGCTGCTGCTGCTGCTGCTGCTGCTGCTGCTGATGATGATGATGATGATGATGACGATGATAGAATCAACAGCGTTACACATCAAATGCCACTCTTTATCTTGCTCTTAACATCTTTCTTTGGCAATACGTCTACGCATTTACCTAGCAATGATTTTGTCTGTGACTGAAACAAACTCTCACATGGATATAAACAAGTTTATCCAAATTCGTTTAACATAAGCATTTGTGATATTTAACAATTACGGCTTATTAAACATCTAACCACAAACTCCTTTTCGCATTGCTAACTTCTGGTAGTTTTTTTTCTACTGTAAATATCTGACCTCTTCAAACTACAAAACATCTTCGATGTAATTCTATTTGCCATAGGCATCCGAGATGCAACTATATGTATTTTTCCTTCATACAAAGGTTTGAAAACATAACTTGCAGGCTTGACTGGTTTTGATATGAATCTTTGCAGCACGTAAGAAATGGATAATCACAGTGTGAATTAGAATGACTTCATGTGTGAAAGAGATATCAGAGATGTCATTAAATGAGGGAATCAGAAACGGCAGCTGACCACTAGCTCAGTCGGTGCTGTGAAAGGGGTCCCTGGTTCGATTCCGATCTGGGGAAGCCAACACTATTCCCTATTTTCTCCAGAGTATGCAAGTATGAATGAGAGTGCGAATGTTTGTACTATCTAATGTATAAGGAGCCCAAAGACCTAAAACTCACTGCTAACACCATTGCAACATGTTCCAAAGGAGAGGCCGCTGATATGACCATTGGTGGCGTAAACATTGGAACAATTAAAAAACAAGAAGCAAGCAATTGGTTTCCAGCACACTCCGATATCATTCCTTTCCTAGGTCCAGCAAAAAAAGCTGTTTCAGACCAAATGTATACGAGCACATCAAACAACGGAAAGAAAGGTTACACCAAAGGATTTATTTTGTTTTCGCATAAAACCATAACAGATAGTATTTAGTGATTCTGAAAATCCTCTACAAGTTGCAGTTGTTTTTAATAACAGGAAGGATCACAAGTTTAAAAAAGTCTTTAAAATGAAACAAACAAAATGTAAGCACAACTGTGTCATTTAATAGTTAGTATCTGGGTGACCGAGCTTCGCTCGGCGATTTTCGCCTCTGTTTTTGAGAAATCTTGTTTTTTATGGAAGAAGATACTTATTTAGATAAAACCTGAATGTTAACTATATCAAACTTTTTGTCACAATTGTGAAAAGAGTCATTTCCGAGATACAAGAGATATAGAAATTCATATAAATATTTCATAAACACCATCATTTCTACTGCTGAACGCAAACCTACCCCAGAAATGCACCTAGTTAGAGGTTTTCGTCGAGCATTTTTTCCATTATGGAGTTATTTTCCATTATTGTTTATAGAAGAGTGAGTAGAGAAAGAGATGTGAAAGATGTGAATGTGTTACCTAAAAGTGAGAAGAGAAAACAGTATGAATATAATATGTAGCATTTCTATTTCAAACATACGGAAAATTGTATGACTTATTTTAAAAGTGGGGATAATAATGATTTTTTTGTTGTTGTAAAATCACGTTTTTATGGAAAATTGTTTATAGAAGAGTGAATAGAGAAAGCGATGTGAACGTGTTACCTAAAAGTGAGTAGAGAAACCACTATGAATGTAATATGCATCTCTATTTCAAACATACAGAAAATTGTATGAGTTCTTTTTAGAAGAGTGAGTAGAAAAAGAGATGTGAATGTGTTAGCTAAAAGTGAGTAAGAAACCACTGTGAATGTAATATGCAGCATGTCTACTTCAAACATACAGAAAGTTGTATGATATCTTTGTAGAAGAGTGAGTAGAAAAACCACTGTGAATTGTGTTACTTAAAAGTGAGAGGAGAAAACAGTGTGAATGTAACAGCATTTCTATCTCAAACACACAGAACATGGTATGATTTACTATAAAAGCGGAGATAAAAATGTTTTTTGGTGTAAAATCGCGTTTTTTATGGAAAATTCTTTATAGAGGAGTGAGTAGAGAAAGAGATGTGAGTGTGTTACCTAAAAGTGAGTAGAGAAAACACTGTGAATGTAATATGCATGTATACAAAAATTTAACCAAATCTTTAGAGCCGTTTCTGAAATACCGGGAATATATATACAAGAATTGCTCTGTAGACGCGGGAATAAAAAATGTCATTTTTTATGTAAAATCGCGTTTTTTCGAGAATTACACCTGTATAGATGAACTTAGAAAGCAAAACCCTATCTGAATACAAAATTTGATCGAAATTGTTAGAGCCGTTTCCAAGTTGCGCGGAATAAGAATTGCTCGTTTAAATATATAAGATTTACGTGACCAGTGACTGATTTTGACACAAGTATATGTTTAGCGCGTGAACGAAAGATTTCTTTCAATCACATTGGACTAAATTATGTTGTGGCGGTGATGACATCATTGTTGTCTTGCTGCCATGGTAATTATATCATTCATTTTCTTGCGCTAGTGCCAGAAATAGGGTAATTTCGCCTGATTTATGCCGTCATAATAAGTCGTTTTAATGCTAGGATTGTATAAACATCTCTTTCAGCATACCCTTGAAAATAAAGGTGATCTTTTGCTAACAAGCAGGAACGTATAGAATGTCTGAATTTTGCTCCCAATTACTTGTTACATAATTAGATACTTACTAATAACCTGACTGATGGAGCTAATATCTACTGACGTGAAAATCTATAGAGATAACCTCACTAGTTAGCATCTAGGCATTGCATTATGGAAAGGGAAAGTTGATGAAAGTCGTGCCATTGCTAATCGGACAGCTGATATTCCCAACGTTAAGATAAGGAAGCCAAGCTGACAGCACTCGAGAGGTGATTAATTATTGGAAGTACGTGCTAATTAGATTGACCTCATGTTATCATGCGGGACTAGATGACAAGTGTTCCTTCCCTTCATTACTAGAGGGCAGGGGCTAAACTCTGAACGTGACGTCGCGAATCAGGATACAATTATTAAAGGGCGTTCGCAGTAAAAAAGCACAAATGGGCTGTGACAGGTCTTTGCTAGCCTATATTGTCTTAAGTCTGTGTCTGCAGTAGATAGACCTATTTTCATGTCGAAATTTCTACCAGGATGAATGTAACCTACACATATAACTGGCTTTTGATAACGGACAAGTTGGATGCAAAACAGATTTCGCATGTAAAATATTAAAAATTCATACTACTTTCCCTGCCCACTGTCGTTTATTTTTATACAGCTACTACAAACTATACCTAGAAAAGCTTATTTTTCTATCTGCTTCGTGTTAAAGAAAATATTTGCAAAAATATTTTAATACGGATTTCGTTATAGGTGCAAGAGGAATATAGAAAGCAGATTCACTATGACTATATGTTAGTCTCGAAATGCCATCTCTTTCCAAGCCATTACGAGAAAACCAACTAGCAGCAGCGCTTAAAAATGTGACATATCTCTGTTATGTACTGATGCTAGAGAAATTATTGGAATTAAATTGTGTGTTTATGTAAAATTCTTTCCCATTGAAGATAACTTCCTATGCTAGTACCAGAAAATATAAGAGATACATTTTATGTCATAATTAGGTATAGAAATTTCCAATCATTAAATACAGAAAAAAAGGAGATTAGTTGAACTGTTGCTGGAGTTCATTTGGTGACGTGGCAGATATCAAACCACCCCCCCCCCCACCCATCCCAGTATAGTATTCCTCGTGCCTTAACGGCCTTCCTCTTTCCTTTTGGATAGTCTGAATACATAATAGTGCTTAACTGACTTGACAACCGCAGATTCATTCGCTAAGAGTATATTGAGAGGATCCTGTCTGTTGTGTCCATGCCTTTAGCAGCGGAAGAAGGTTGAGGGACAGATTTACAATTTTTATGTGGTCTTTAAGGGATGGGTGCTACTATATTATCGTTGGCGTGTGCAGATAACTCACAAAACCACGTTACATCTGCCGTCAGTGATCCTTGGCCGCTGTTTCTTGTTCTTTGTACTGATAATGATTTGAGTGCAGCAAACTTGATCGATAGCACACAGGAAAGAGGCGATAGTCAAATGTTTAAATAATAGGCGTGCTATACCCCACTCTTAGATAAGCCCTTTGCATAATTTCGCGAGAAACAAAACAGCATTTTAGCAGTTCAAAAGTATAGTCATGGAAAATTCAAACTATTCCCCGAGATAATCTCGGAAATGATTAATAGCACAAAAAGGTTTATTAGGCAAAATTATATATTTTAAATGGATCTGCAGATTGTTTGCTTGCTTTAATTTTTTGTTGCAGTCACACGACTTTCACTACTCTTGTATATCGGCGGCAAAAATCAAATTTCCAGTTCCTTACAGAAGGATCTTTTTCCGCCCCTGGTATGCAGACTTCATCACTTTCTCACCAAAACAAGTTGCACACCAATACTCTCCCGCGTTGTCAATAGTTTGACCTGCTTTTCTTAAATCAGTTGAAGAAAGGCGTAAATCTTCCAAGTCAGATTTAATAAATATTTTGTACAGCTGTACTGAAACTCAGTGGATGAGTAGCTTTAAGAAGTAGCTGTACATCTAATGGGTATGAATGTCATTGATATCAGTTGTATAATTATAAAATACACTATAATATAACGTAACCAGAGGGTGAATGTGTCGTGTTTAAGGGCCCGTCAACGACTTGGTCATTACCTCATGTAGCCACAGAAAATAGTGCAGTGTATTTGAATATTGTTCCTAATTTCTATAATTCATGGAAATTCTTTACTACATTGAACGTCCCTCTGCTAATTCCACTTAGTATTGTTTTCAATTAACTGATTGATAGTATTCTGTGCGATAAATTTAATTAAGCCGTTAAGAAAACAAATACTGTTAACTAAACTAAAGCAATTGCTGTCAAATTATATTTCTTATCATGGACAAAAGCAAACAATGGTTTATTATTATTAGTTCCAATAGCTACACACATTCTCTCTCCCTTGTTTCGGCATAATTGAATAACCTGAATTGCGCTTGCTTACCATACTATTGTTAGATGTGCAATTAACGGGAAGCTTATCATTGATTAATTTATTTTATGCTTTAATTATAGGATAACTAAAGGGTCACAAGTTCAACAAGTTACAGTGCAAGTTATGAGCACATGCTTGGCGGGTAAAACAAGTGAACAAACACTGAAAGACGATACGTTATTCACGAAACTACTAATTTATTTTATTTATTATTTTACGTATCCTTACATGTCTTTTTCAACACTTTATTATTCCATAAGTATTAAACTGTCTTCACCGGCACCTATCTCTGCGACGTGCGGTGTACTACGTTAAGGAGTGCCAGTCCCTTGGCCTGGGTTTTACTCTGCACTCAATTCTAGGGGGAAAAAACGGTACCCGTAGATAAGCTGCTGCAGTTTATTGCCAAAATTGGCTTCGCGAAACAAGTTTAACTTGTAACTGGTATTGTATTCTTTGGCACTTTTAAGACGTTTAGAATACCGTAGTCCTATTTTAACATTGCAAGACTTTTTTAAGGTTTTAACTTTTTTACTGCTTTACTTTTAACTCTGTGACTTTTAACCTTTTTAGCATTCATTCTTTAGTTTTTAATTGTCAAAAATAACCGTGCTGTCGACAGGTCCTAAACTTCAATCATTCAATCAATCACTCACTCACTCACTCACTCACTCACTCACTCACTCACTCACTCACTCACTCACTCACTCACTCACTCACTCACTCACTCACTCACTCACTCACTCACTCACTCACTCACTCACTCACTCACTCACTCACTCACTCACTCACTCACTCACTCACTCACTCACTCACTCACTCACTCACTCACTCACTCACTCACTCACTCACTCACTCACTCACTCACTCACTCACTCACTCACTCACTCACTCACTCACTCACTCACTCACTCACTCACTCACTCACTCACTGTTTCCTCCTGGCCATCTGTTCCCGACTACCGTAATGGTTCCAGTCAAATTCATGATTCTTTGTCCCTCACCCATCAAGTGACTTACAGGTCATAGGCCATACCACTGAGGGAGAAACCTCATGCACTGCTATCTACATAGATATATTGCACCTAACAACCAAGTGAAGAAACCAAGGGGACTACAGGCCGTAGGCAAGAAGCGCGGAAGTCCCTAACAGTTCCAGGGTCACACCGTCTCACTCTTGAAGTTGCTTGGAGTACTCTTTCCATTGAACAAGCTTGCGCACTATCTCTCCAGCACTGCCATGCACCACGAATCCTAGAAGTGCAATGGAAAGATAAGAAGAAAGTGGAATGAACGGGAAATTATGGAAACGCAATCGTGGTAAATGAGAAACCAACCCAGCATCCGACCAGGGAGAACACCAACGTCAAAGTGGGCGGTCGAGGAGAATCGAGCCCTGGAACCAACTAAATACACGATTCCTCTATCTCGCAGTGTTAAGAATAAGAACGTGCCAACTCTAATAATCCTTATATGCTACAGCAGCGCTGTCCAACGCGGCGCCCTTGCTGAATTTTTCTGGCGCCGTTCATAAGGCAAATTTTACTCTGGCAATTTCTAATATTAATTCAAATTTCAAGATATAACTATTTTCTATTGAATATCTTCCCAGTACACAACTATGAAGTATGTTTTTGTACACCTAAATCTTATTTACAGTTCCCTGACCAACAGCAACGGCAACAGCAGCGGTAGTAAAATGTACCGGAGCACATAAGAAAGTTGGACAGCGCTGTGCTAGAGCATGCCTTCAGAAATGAATAATAATAATAATAATAATAATAATAATAATAATAATAATAATAATAATAATAATAATAATAATAATAATAATAATAATAATAATAATAATAATAATAATAATAATAATAATAATAATAATAATAATAATAATAATAATAATAATAATAATAATATATAATATATAAATATAATAATAATAACAACGCGTTATGCATAATGCGACATAATGTATCAATCCTGTTTATAAGTTGGTTCAATATAACTGTAACAGCCTAAGTGCCTCTGTTGGACATACAACTGATTACACACACACGTGTGCCTAACGTTCCTTCTCGGTAAGTTTATCGCGTTTATCTTCTCTTCCAGTTGTCTATGTTAGGCAAAGGAAGCACTGTATTTCACAAAAAAAATTGGATGTCAAGTTTCCAAGAAATACATGTTCTGAAATCCCTGTCGCCTCAAAAATCGTTGGTGGATGAGAAGGAAGAGAAGGAGAGAGAGAGAGAAACTCAAAAGAATGCCAAAAACTTGTTACGTGAATCCAGTTTTTCAAAACATGCACCTGGAAGGTTTTTCCCTGCCCAATACCGTCCTTTACATGGGGTAAGTTTTGTTTTCTCAAAAAGTCTATTTTCATTAAACTATGTATTATGTAGGCCGCCTCCGTAGCGCAGCTGGCAGCGCGCTTGCCTGTGGCGCGGAGGACCCGGGTTCGATCCCCGGTACCAGCATGGGGATTTTATCCTCTCTGGGATGTCTGGCACAGAGTGCACTCAGCCTCGTTAGGTCCCGGGGGGACCAATTGAGGAGCTACTTGATGGAGAAGTAGTGGCTCCAGGTCGAGAAGACCGCATAACTGGCCGGGAGGGCTCGGGGCGCTCACCACGTCCCACCCTCCAGTACTGCACCTCACCAATGACGCCTGTAGTGGGCAGAGGTGGGGGACGCAGCGGCTGGGCGGTAGGCCTTGGCCCTTCGTGGGCTGTCGCGCGGGGTTTACATTTACATGTATTATGTGGACATGATGAATTACAGGAAAAACTTAAATTTTCTATAGTCTTTGAGTCCTTCAGTCTTTTTCTTCTTGTTTTTCCTTCTTTGTTTATTTTTATTTTTTGTCATTCCGTTTTCGTTCTTCGTTGTACCTATACGGGTAACGGATAACATACTAGCTTCTGGTTCTCGAGGTCGCGGATTCAAACCCAATGGAGGGTGATGGATTTTTTCGGACGTAAAAACATCCCTATTATGTCTTCCTTCAGAAGAGAAGTTAAGCCGTGATCCCGCGTCGTAAATTTATATCTCGTAAAAGAACCTCAAGCATGATAAAGAGGCCTCTGAGCAAAATAAATGGTGTTTCACGCCCAGTATAGAATGGGACGCTGAGAACAGCAGCACTTAAATTGTGTCCATAAATAAAAACTCAAATTTATTTTTGAGTGTTAAAATTTTATAACAATTAAAATTATAACTATGAAGCTATAAGTAGCAACTTACTTTTGAAAAATTAAAAATCTCATTAAAGTGTACCATTTGTGTAGATCACTTCCATTCGGTTAGCTGTATTCAAAATGTATGCTGTAAGCGTAGCCATATTTTTCTAAACAGAATCGAATCGAATCGAAGACGCTTGAAAACTTTTAATTCTTGTTTCACCTTTTGCTTCGAAGAAGTTAGTAACTATAGACATGAAGATGAAACTTATTGGGAAAAAGAAGGAAAAAGTTCTGTGACTGCACCACATGAGGTTCTTTTGTTTCTTTTCTCAAACTGCACGAATGCTAATGTTGCTAAGTGAAGTGCTAGTGGTAATAAATGAACTATGGAAGTAATGATTTCACCAATGTAAATGTAAAATTGCTTAAAAGGGACACATTAAATGCGTTTATTAGTCAAAATGATTTAATATGGGTGTTTGAATTTTAAGTGGAGATAATTTGACTGGTAATTGAAGTAATGAACAATATTACATGAATATTTGCTTCACTTGGAACTTGAAATTTTTCTTATTAAGAGTAGTAAATTTTCAGGTTGGTTAGTATCTCTAAGTAGGAGTGGCACAGAAAGTATGACGTGGGTGGGTCGGTTTCCAATGCTTTCTGCAGAGCCAACCACCTCAAGTACCTAGGCCAGTAGGTCAAACTTTGAGGTGTGAAACAAAATGGATAGTCTCTCTCTTCACAGTTACGAACATGCAAGAAACATTATGTAGTAAACTTTGTGACTGGTTTGTGGGAAAATTGCTAGACGAAGAGATAAAACAACCAATGCACCGAAGTGGATGTATGTTAAAATACCCATCTATAACACCTAACAGCCTTCTTAAGTTCTAGAGCAGCTTTTTGCAAAAGATGTTTGCTATGTAAACTTGCAGCAGTGTCAGTAGGTCCTGCCTCTCTGTGCTATCTTCTCCCCTCTGGCCTTCCGAACTAAATGAAACTGTAATTAATTTTAAAAGTATAAGGCGCAACCCTCAGTGTCTGCCTAGTATTCTGGAGACCAGTGTTTGATTTCTCTTTGCAGCTGACTAGCTAGACAAGCCCCCCACCCTATTTTGAGTAGAAACTCTAATATTTCTTAAGCTCATTATAATGTAAGCTCAAGCCTAGACCATTGAACTATCAAATAGATAGGTTCAGGTTCACTTTAGTGGTTTTCCATGGCACAAATCTGCTCATTAGTTAATTCTTACCTTCCCGAGAATTTTAACCAGTTTATTACGTGGAAAAAAAAGTTGATAGTGTCAAGCTTTGGTTAGGCAATTGTATGATAAAAAGTTCACGTTTCGATTTGAGCTGCCGCGAAACTTTTTGTATGTAACTGTACTTATATGTCTCATTTGCACTGAAGATTGCATTAGTTTGCTGGATTTTAAATGGACCAACATAATGAAATCTCATTAAGCAGATCACAAGTAGGTATAAGCGTACCACTTTAAACTTTAACCGAGTAACACTTTAGCCGGAAAAAACTCATATGTGTTACAGCGTTCGCCTACCACCTAGGCGGCCCGGTTCAATCCCAGGGACCTGCATGTGGTATTCCGGTGAATGAAGCGGCTTCAGGGGGGTTTTTCTCCGGGTTCTCCGGTTTTCCCGTCACTCATTCCACCAATTGCTCCACTGTCACCTTTCCAATCATCGATTTCGCCTGCATTTCAGAACATCTCCTTCTTCACTATCATACCTTGTGCTTAGCTGACCACTCGCTTCCAGGTCTTCACTCTGTCCGGTACATAGGTTACTGGCGTCTGAGTCTAGGCACTGGCTTGTAAGTCCTAGGGCGTGTAAGTCCTACATAAGGCACGGTAAACAGGTAAAGAAAAAAAAGAGAATACTCGTATGTGATAGCATGGGAAAAATTCTTAGTTCTTATTTTCAGCTCAGACATTCATGAGTTGTTACATGCGTAGAAACGCAAAGGAAAGTCTTTAGTAACACTTCTTCAGTGGAGAATACAATGTAGTCTGAAATGAAGAAAAAGAAGGAAGAAGAAATAAGTAATTTGCAGTGATACACTTATGTGCTTCATGTTAAGCTGTATTTAATTTTTAGTTTCTCTGCCACGTACATGGTAGATGAAGTATTGCATTTCATTCAAAACTTCTACACATAGCTTTCACTGAAAATACACCTTTTGAGGCCCCCTGAATCCAAAAGAGACATTTTAGAAAAACGCCTGGTGTGTGTTCGTGTGTGTTGTGTGTTTCTGTGAACAGCATAACTCAAAACGAAAAATCCTTTGCTGTTTAAGTAAAGCGTCTTCCAAGCATACAACACGAAGATTTTTAAGAACCCCCCTAGAACACCCTTTACATAGAATATTTCTCAACAACTTTGCTTTTCTTAAAAATGGCTCTATAGATTTTGATTAAAAATCATATCTTTAAGATATTTTCATATAAATAAGATGTATAATATCTTGAATTTTCTGAGAATGTCCTCATAAGTCCTGCTTATCTGGATAAGTTTTACATAACTGGCAAGCCGTAGGAGATAAACAATATGTTATCACACAAAAATGTAAATCTCGCATAAACACACAATTTATGTGAAATATCTGTCTTTTTATTTATTCGCTCATCTTTTTGGTAGAGTGAACAATTTCCTAGGTATTTCTCATTGTTTGAATTTTCCAATACTTACACTTCTCTCAAATGGGAAGTCTTTATTTGTGTTTACTTTTTCTACTAGCAAACAATTGGATACCAAGGTTTCATCGGAAATAACGTTCCGAGACTTCAAAGTTAAAAAAAAAAAAAAAAAAGCGCCTCTGCTTTTGAGTACCATAGATAAACGGAATGTCGGTTAAATATCAACATTCAAGAACATAACACGAAGATTTTCAATAAATCCCCCTTTACATGCAGACTACCCTTCACATGCAGCATGCTTCGAAATGTTTTAATTCTCTCGGAAATGGCTGTAAGGATTTTGATTAACTACGATATGTTACAGATTTTTTCATAGCAAATGAAATATGCATCTTGATTTTTCCGGTAATTCTTCAAAAGCCCTCTTCATTCTGGCTGACTTTTGCATAACTGGTAAACCGTTAGGAGATAGACAAAATCGTACTGCACAAAAAAGTAGATCTCATTTAAACACACAATTTAGGTCAAATAGCGTTTCTGGAATATTGCTTGTTATTTTCTTAAATTTTCCAATACTTCTACTTTACGAAATAGAAATTCGTTCATAGATTTATACGCTGAACGTGCAAAGAGAATGGAAATTCAAAACTGTCACAAAGCAAAGTCTTAAAGGCTTTGACTATTGCTAAAGCCTCTCGTATGCCCCTATTCCCATTGTGCTCTATTATGAAATATGTAATAAAACCATTGCTAAGAGCGTTCATGTCGATGAACATGAAGAATAAGTGTTTTAAAGAATAGTTTGTACAACAGTGAGTAGAGAAACTCACGTGAGATGCATACATCATGTCTTTTATCTCTTGGCCATGCAAAGAGAATTAAATTTCAAAGGTAACATACAGCGAACAGTTGCTTAAAACAAGTTATTTCAAGTTTCAAGTTATTTATTAGAAAAATGTTGGCCTGGTGCCGGTACAATGGGCCCGGCTTACAGGCTATATTTAACATTTTTTTACATTTGGCTTTGTTTATATATATACACTTTTTTCGGTGTCTACAAATAACCCATACGGTGACCATCTGTAGGTCACCGAGAATAGTTTTCTTTTGCCTTTTTAAGCTCTATTTCGTCTTTATGTTATATATATACATATATACATACTTACAAATTATTTACAGACACATTCACGTACGCATTCACCCACGCACACTCTCACACACATACACACATCTTCACTGGGCACACCAGAGATATGCGTCCCAGCGCACTGCACTATTTACACTATGCCCACTGTCCCACGGTGGCAGCTCCTGAATATTTTTCGAGGCGAGGGCTTCTGCCGGAACATGTATGTGGCCTAGGATCGAGGTTGCGTGGACGCGCATTAGTCGGCGAGCCGAGCCGCTTCTAGAACATTTTGATCCTATTATGCTTGCGGTGCTTCGGCTCGCCTTTGCCAATGTTGGCGATCACGTTTTCGTGGTTTCTAATGCGCGTCCATGCAACCGTTTTTCAATTGCCTCCGGGATGAACGGGATCCTGGTTTCAAGGTGTAGTGTTTGGGTGGTGGTGAGGAGTGGAGCAGACAGGATTTTTCTGAGGGAGAGGTTTTGGAGGGTTTGGAGTTGTTTCAGGGCGGTTTTGGAGGCATTAGCCCAGGCCACACTTACTATCGTTAGCTTATTGTATATCTATATTCCCCTTGTACCTAAAAGAAAATTAGCAATAATATAATTCCTGCAAACATTTATCTCGATTAGTATGAACTAGTACGAATAGTTTCTACAAAAGTACAGAAAGTCATGTGAATGTAACATATAAGATGTTTTTACACGCTGGACATGCAAAGCGAGTGAATTTCAAAGCCCTCACATAGCGACAACTCTGTTAAGCCTACTCTATTCCCATATTTCCGTTGTACCCACAAATAAATATCAAATAAAACAAATGTTTACCTCAAGTAACATGAAGTAAAAGAGTAGAGAAAGTTATGCAAGTGCAACACATCGGATTTTCCCCTTCTTATTGTTAATCTAACGCTATATTGTCGCTCATTAAAAGTAGTTTCTCATCATCTTCAAGTAAGTTGGTGCACTGCTACTTAACCTTACTAGTCGGGGCTCTTCATACGCAAATTCTGATGTCTCAAATGCATCGTCTACGTCAAGAAGTTTTGTAATTGTTCTGCTATAAGCTTTTGTACAATTACCTCTGAGAGAGCTATTATGGATATGCTAGAAGTTGTCAGTAAAATCATATTCATTAGTACGAACACCGGCGTTCTCATCATTCCATCATCACTGAGAGTAGGTATTGATGTTTGTGTAAACGCGGCAGCATTGTAACAGAAAATAAAAGGTTATCAATGGTGTAGCGGAAACCCCAGTGCAGGCAGAAGCATCATGATTGCTTGTTTGTTGCTTAAGGTCAAACGAAAATGGGCAATGCATGCACGTACGTCCCCTCAGAGAGCCTGTAATTATTCGTTCGGCAACCCACCACATGGTAGCGTGCACTACTTTCTTTTGCCCGCGGCTGTCCAACAATTTCCTGATGATAGTTGGCGGAGTAGGGGAACCCCCGTGTTTGAGCTAGATTCCCCCACACCCCTTCCACTTTGTCTATGCTAATTAGTCATCACAGCACAGGATTAGTGAATTAATTTGTGGTACAATCGACCAATCAACGTTCTCCACAGTTTACAAAAGAGAAACTCAATACGGGAGCCGGAAATTGCGAGTTAATACTCGGGTACAGGCTGTGCTACGGAACAAATAACCAACAAGCACTGAATGAAGTCGATCTAACCGCATCCTCGTGCAATATCCTAGCGCTTTACGTGGTCATGCCACCACTACAGATGGGGAAAAATCAGATAAACAGGAAATTGAAATGCTATTTTTCATCATACAGTTCCATGCAATTACCTTCCATAACCTACAAGGGCGACCCCAAAATCATGTGCCTCTTCTCCATGAAGTGGTCGTTGCTATGTATTACAGTATGGGAATGTCATTCTGAACAAGTCTGTCTTGGATTAACCCAATTGCTTAAAAGCTTACAAACTTACAGGTCGAATTTCCCAACCGTTAAAGGTCGAGTACACTAAAAAGTGTCGATAATTCTAGTTTCCTATAGTGTTTTTCTTTATATACCACTGGCAGAATATTCTTGACGGCTGTGCTCCAAGCAATTGCTGTGATTAAAGCAAAGATCCAGCATACAAGCGTTAGCCTAACAACAAAGGTCGATCCTTGGGGTTCGAATAAGTCAGTGGTGGAGTGCAGAAATATTTCACCTGAGTGGCTGGAAGGCATGCTTCGACACGACTGTCCACACCATCCCCCGGATGAGTCGGTCTCTTTAATTGTTTGATGTAAAAAGTCTGGCACTCAAATCCATTTCAGTTTCAGACTCAGGAACGAAGGAAGAAGAGGGGGAAGACAAAGAATACGTGGAGCATCAGAACCAGGTAAGTGGGACTCGGAGTGGCAGTCAGATTTCCTTGCCTAAATAAACCGCTGGAAATTATAAGGGCAGTATTACATGTACGTAAATACTTCTAAACCGCATACAGCAAATCAATAGTTCATATATTAGCATATTACAAATGAGAAAACTCCTCATTCACAACTACATTTTCCAAATGATTACCCTTTTCCCAATTTTGGTTTCAATACTTTATAAGTCGAAAAGATGTAAATGAAGCTACAACCCACAGCTTCCGAGATTTAACGTAAACGAGAGTTAAATTAAAAACCTTGCTATTCAACTCAAAGGTGAATACGATCTAGAAATCAAAATTAACACCACGAAAGTATGAGATCTGTGAGTATCCTTTCTGGAAACACTCAACACTCAACTCTCTTTCAACAATAACTGCCGAAGATGTGGCATAGTCTTACCCTGTAGATACGTGCAGAAACTTTTCTATTATATACTTTTTTGTTGGAAATGAAAGTAAAGAAATAAAGTTTTAAGTTTAATGACTGTCATATGTTCAATGAAATGAATTGGGTGAAATGATGCTCAGATGAGTCCGGGTTTCATAGTACTTAAGGTTGTCCGACATTTTTCTTATCAAGATAATTGAAAACCCCGGAAACACCTTATAACTCACCCTAACTGAGATTCTAACTCAGGACTATTGAATATGAGGCAGACACGTGATCCCCAAACAACAGAGACCTACTCCCTCTTCGTTTTATTACCCAAAATAGAGGAGCTTTTTTTTTTAAATACCATCCTTGTACTGTTATGTCACTTAGACTTACTGGATCATCTCTCGTGTGTTTACTGATGTTAAGTGAGTCGCTTTTTGACGCCGAGTCCAATCTCATTCTCCGAAGTATGTTCTGCCAGCTGCTCCAGTGATAAACTCAGGTCTCTATTTCAGGATATACATGGGTGGAGCAAGAATGTATCAATTGAGTAATAGATCTAATGGTTATTAATAACTTACTTGAACCGAGTTGGTTGAGTTGAATTAAATTGTTTCTTAATCTTATCGTTCGCAACTTTAACTAATGAACTATAGCTGTCAACTTCTGACGTATACAGACTTTACGATTTAACCATAACTGTTTCCATAATGACATCAGCAGCGGAAGCACCTCAGACATCCTCAAGGTCAAGCTAGCTCACACTACTATGCCGCTTGTAAATAGGTGGGCGATAACAATGGAGTACAAAGAATAACGCCTTTCCAAGCTGTTTGCGAACTTTATACTGCCGGCTTGTTTATGAGACTTTCAAGAAAAATCCGTGCTACTCTATATAAGCAAGTGCGGTGGCGAGAGAAGCAAGTTTTTGTGATGGAGTCGTGAGTGTTGAACGAGACAGCTGTTATCAGTGTGTGTGTGTGTGTGTGTGTGTGTGTGTGTGTGTGTGTGTGTGTGTGTGTGTGTGTGTGTGTGTCGTCAGAGAGGACAGCAAAGTGATATGCAAGGTCACGTCGAATTATAAGTTGCGTTAACAATAAAATAGAACTGTGTTTTGGTGCGTCAGTTTTAGAAGAGGTAATGAAGTGACAGAAAAACTAACTATAGTAAATACGGCCTAAGCAAGCCACTTAACATCAACATCGCTAATGTATTAGTCCGTGCAGCATAGGGAGAATCACGTGTGACGTCGCGTGCTGACAGTAACGAGAGATATTCATCGTTCATGTGTTACTTTTCGCACAAAGTCATTCCTGCATTCAATTTACCCAGGCGAGAGTCGTATGGGAGGCTTCTCGTTTTGAATAAATTGTCTTAAAATATGCAGTCTTTAAAACCACTGGCGACGATCGGCATTTAAATGACCCCTTCCTATGTTCAGTTTCAGATACTTTTAACGGCAAAATGCACTGCCGCTAAAAGCTATCATTATTAATGTATATTCCTGCAAATCATTTGTAAACGGTTTCGGAGTGTACCTACCATTAATTTCTCTTGTTTTTTCCCCTTTAATTTCTTTGCTGTTTTTTTTTTTTCCCTTACTTTTAACAGCCAAGTAATCCAGCATCTACGTTTCTTTCAACTCAGATTCACTCAAAACCTGTACCATCCAATCCAAGAACAAATTTAAGGACGAAAACATAGGTAGTGTTTCGGATACCAGCGTTAATGTAACAAGCGGCATAAACTTCGTTTAAGCATCTCTGCTCCACTTAGATTGATATTGGTAATGTGTGAGAAAATGTTTATTTAAAGATTAAAATGGAAATTCCCATGATATTTTATAAAATGAAATGCGTACTGTGGCTGTGAGTCCCCTACGAGTGTGCGTTTTAATATCTTAACAGGCAAATACGAGGGTCAGGAAAACCGAGAAACGGAGTGAGAGAGAGAGACAAAAAGAAGAGAAACACTTTTGAATTTCCCGTATAGTTACGCACTAGGTGGCCCAACTATCCATCTTTGGCGTAAGCAGATGTCCTTTCATGTGTCAAAATAGTTGCAGAACGTAACAGGGAAATCCCTATTAAGTGGACGCCAATAGCGTGAGTGAGTTTCGTTCTGCTTATCAGCGAAGACGAACAATGAGAGGTAGTGTGTGTAGTCCATGATAATAGACAGTAACAGTATAAAGAAGGGACATGTTGGAAAGGGTAGATTGAGACTGAAAAAGTCAATGCCATAGCCTGGATTTGAACCACGGATCTGCCGGTTACCATCCGGCTGCTCTAACCACTAAGCTACCATGGCCAACGTGTCGACATGACATTAAATTCGTCAATTCACTCGCAAGAAGATCTCAACTCATTTGAGATAACTTAACCGAGACTTACAATATAAGTACTTAAGTCCCGGGCTTCTAAAGCGCGTTTCACCCTTAGAAGACGGTACACGTTAAATGGAGCGCAGTGTTGCAACATGTACTAGTTGCGAATCTTTCTCCGCGCGCGACCCCGAGGTGACCAGAGTCCTGTACTTAGTCCTTCAATTGCTGCTTGACGAGATGGGCACTTTTAACTTTGGTATCCCTCCATGCCTTTGTTACTGTATGACCTAAATTTACAAATGACTCGTCTGTATAAACAATTGATTTCCCCTGGTCCCTAAACCTTTTTACGTATTTTAGATATTTATGTCGCCATCTGATGGTATCGTCTCTTTCTATTAATATGCACTTCTTACCCCTTCTTTCATATTCGGACCCCAAATCATGTAAGAACCGACTAAGAGTGGCTCTTGAGAAATTTGATAGGGTCTCATCACTGTTGACCCGTGACAAATTATATTCAGCGTGGGTGGAATATTTGCAAACAGTAAAGAATGAACAATTCGCCGCAATCCACCTTGCACTATTCAATCATATTGCGTTAACCTAGCGTTTTGTGTAGTCCCACCCTTTTTGCTTTCTTTTTCGATGGCGTTCTTAGAAGTCCTTTCATTACTTCCTTTTTAATCCTATACACTACTGCTTCTGAACACTCAATAGCCTTAGCTGTTTCTTTTACTGCCTTACACGCATTTTACTTCAAAAATAATCTAACACATTCATAATTATTTGGCGTTCCTTACTTCTTAATTTACCAACATATCGTCTCTTCCTAGCTTCCCCCTCCATAACTACAAATATTTACAAAAATATTAAACAAATAACGCAATAACAGCTCACAGTTACACACACGGCTTCTTTCGAACTAATGTTAGTGCTGCTCCTTATACTATCTTCTGTGTCAGGCCTGGCGCTGAATAGATGAATACCTTTTGTTTGCCTTACTGGATAAAAGAAAGAGGTTACTGCCTTTTGGTTTATTTTAAAAACTTTCTCCAACCTTCCTCAACATTTGCTCTCGCTGGTTCCCTGATGTAAACTCAATAACAAAAAAGTTTCACACTGCGTAACTTTTGCAGTGCACAGATATAAAATTTTCCGAAAACATTTAATTTAAAAAATTATAACACTTAACTGGGTAAACATAGAGAATTCAAAGTAGGCAGGTAGTAGCACTATGGTCTACTCTACCTAAGTAAAAAATATAGATGCATTCTAGCAGTTAGTTTGTTAGTTAGCGCGTGATGAGTGTAGAAACAGCAAATTTCGGACTTCTATTGAAAAAAACGTTTTCTGAAGAAATTTGGGCCTATAGAAATGTATAATGACTCTGAAAAGGATATAACCTGATAGAGAAAAAAATTCTGCATAGGATAATGTGTTCAAACCTGAAATTTATAACAAATGAATATTTGTACCATGCTATTAGTAGTCTGGCAACAGCGCGAGGGTAGAAAAGGACGCGGCTAATGGCAACTTGTATGCGCTAGATAGACAGAGATGTCCCATTTAACTCCATACTGTCTTCTAAGAGTGGAACGCTATATAGTTTAAGCAATTATAAGGTCCATCAATGGAAAATTATGCAAAATTCACTCAATATGAGAAGGACTTCCCAGACTATTCTTTAGAAATTTAAGGTATATCTACGTTTTAGGTATTGGTCGTAAAATGCCTTAAATAGCTGATACCACAATCAAAACTTTTGACCGAGTGTCAGAAATTGAAACAACAAAAATTGTCCAAATGGTAGCTCGTTTTGGGGTAAGTTCTTAAAATCTTCTGTCAGATGATGTAGGTCGATGTGTTGCCTTTGACATCGACTCCAATCCTGTTCTACAGTAAAGAAAGGACGCGAATTTTATAAGTAAATGCTCTTTTATTAACTTACACCTACTGAGCGTGACTTCCACCAATGTGCCTAATCATATAGCCCAACCCTAAAGCTGCTATTCGTTCTGAAACAGTGTCATTGGGTGACTGTTTAGTTCTATGAATCTTAACTTTCTTTCTAATTTTCAAATATCTACGAGCATAGCAATTTCTGCGTTAGCTGAACACTCTGAATTCCTGGAGCATCTTGTGCTAATGGTATTCTGGTGGATTCAGGTTCATCGTAAACTTAATTACCTAGCTACACTGGTTCCTAAATAATTGGCTTTACTGGACCATATAACACGAAGGTTCAGATGACCCCTTATACTCAAGAAAAACTGTAACCTACGCTTCTTGCTTTAAGCACTGACTTTAACATACGCAAGTTATTTATTGTAATTATTCATCCATCTCAATATCTCGCTATTCCTTTCTTTATACCTGTCAATAATTCCCATATCACACGTCGCATCTTTGGAAGATAGAGAGATTTGAACTTATGCTGATCACATGCACGCGCGCGCGCACTCACACACCCTATACATACAGACCTTTTCTAAAATGTCTTATAATAGATTTGCTGAACGCCATGGACGTTGAATGGGTGAAGTGATGCTTAAATGAGTTCGAGGTCCATATAGCTTTTAAGTTATGCAACGTTCGTCTTCTCAGGATAAAAGAAAGCCTCGATAAAAACCTTATCCGGATAACTCTTCCTAAGCGAGATACGAACTTGTGACCTTCTGGACGTGAGACAGACACGCTACTACCACGCTACAGAGGCGGGCGTATATACATGCCGCCTCCCCCCCCCCCCCCCCCCGGTCCTGCCACAAAAAAACACTGACAACGCTTAGCATGTGTAGGACGGCAAACTGATCGGTTTCAAACAAGAAGCCTTCTTTAACTTCATGTATCACCGGTATCATGTCTTTGGTGACATATGCAGAAAAAGTTAAACACTATTAAAAATATCAAAATGTTTTTCCTCGCAAAATCTTATTGAAATTTTGGATGGAATGTGATACTTTCTCTGAGTGCATAGACAATATACACATAAAGTATATTAAGTATATAAAGTATATTATATACGTTTAGATTAATTTACATTAATAATTAATGTTTAGATATTTTAAATCCCATATGTTCTTATATGCTCAATGGAAAAAAATAATTAAAGTATCACCTAGTTTATAATCTAGGTGAAACACAAATTGATATACGCAACCTTCATATTTTGTTAATTGTTCTTTAAGGCCAATATGTATGAAACTTCGCTTCAGTGTTTTTCTTTTTGGGGGAGAGGGCAAAAGTGGATAGATTTGTATTGGGACTAGATGCCTCAATTGGTAAATACTATGCAAATTTCAAGAGTAGTGGGTGCATGCTCTTTGTACACGTTTACGCTAAAACGATCGATTTTGAACACGTAGTTTTCTCATTTCATGTGTGTTACAGTCCCCCGGTTGTGAAAAAATAATTTGCTCATCGAGTAAACAGCATCAGGCACGCTTCGAAGACCCAGTGAAAGTTAATGTTACAAAAGAAACATGTTTATATTATCTTATCTCCCTTCAAAATATGATTATTCCTTTATTCTCTTCTATTTCCAGTTCATCTTTGCTTAACAGAGACGAATAATTTACCCTTGTCGTCAATTAAGTTAACTCGACGGAGGTGGAAGGAAAGATAAGTGCTGTTGACTTATTTTTAAACGCCTGTTGGCTCTAAATTGGTTCCTCAGAAAATGCACTTTCGTTTCCCCGTTGATGGGATGATGTTAATTCTCTACACGTCATCTTTTTGTGTACTGCGCTTGCGCAAGTAATGTACCCCCTCGCTGCAAACAAATTCAATTGTGAAACTTGTTTGGAAACCAAAAGTTAACTCCACCCATTCTTCTCCAACCCTTCGCACCCCCGGAGGTTGAATCGTAAAACTGTAATGCGTTTTGTGTACTTGCGAGTCGACGTAGTGGGACGTTTGCCTTTGTTAAACTCTGTGTTGGTGTGGGCATCTGTTGCACCCCCATTGTTAGCTTCCGAAGGATCAGCGCCTGGACTAACTCCAATTTGAATGAGTTTATCTTACATTAAAATACTATAAGAAATATATTGCTCAAGCATTTTAAGATGTAAATGGAGTATTAACGGAGTTAAAAATATTCCGTGAAACAGGTCGTGCATTATGAAAGATATAATTAGGAAGAGTACAATAAAAGCACATGATAGAATGTTCACATTTATTTCTGTTGACAAGTTACCAGGCGTAAGATTTTCTGAGCATTAAAGAGATGATGAGAGGAAATAAAATTAAACTGTTACTGGACTTTATGCAGAGACATCGCAGGTAACAAACTATCCCTATCTCCTCGTATATGTAGTCTGTTAGGGCCTGTTTGGGAGCAGAGGAATCTTTGGACCGGACAGAGTGAAGACCTGGAAACAAGTGATCAGCCAAGCACCAGGTTTGATAATGAGGAAACGGATAATATCAGATGCAGCCGAAATCGATTAATGGAAAGGTGGTGATGGAACAATTGGTGGATTGTGTGTTGGTGAAACCGGAGAACCCGGAGAAAACCCGTCCAGACACTGCTTCGTCCACCCTGAATACCACATGTGGGTCCCTGGGAACTCGGAACGCATAGGTGATAGGAGAACGGTATTTAATCAATTATATGTCTAGGCAAAACAGCTACATTTGGAAGCCAACTCATCAGTATGTGCATGCTACCAAATAGGTGACCCAGCAGCTTTAGCGCCATCAATTCAAAACAATCGAGAAATAGGAACCACGCGAGTCCGAATCCGTGCACGGCAGCACTATCTTCTTAAGCTTTATGCACAATGAGCAATTGCTTCGCAAACAATTACAACGCTTAAACGCAACCCAAAGAGTTAACCCACTTGATAAACACATTCCTCTTAATGTGGGTCCTGTACTGCATTCATTTGAGAGATTTGGGGTCGAATATTAACACGTTTGTTTACTACCTAGTCTAAATATCAAAATCGGCACCTTCATTAGGTCAGCTTTCGGTACCGCTTTGAATACAAATTTAATTGAGGATAAGTTCAGTAATATAAACAACCGAAACCCTCATCTTCTAACATCATTGCATCAAAAGTAGAGGTTCTGTCTTCCCTTCACATCTTCGCGATCTTGGCCTTTTATCCTTCTTATATTCTCTTCATACTACCTTCGCCCACTCTCGCTCTCTTTCTCTATACCTTTTTACCAACGATTTCTTCTCGTGTGCATATCTATTTCTTCTTATGATGTACTACGATTGATTTTCTTGAGACGATAATACCAATGGCCATTAACAGTCACACTTCTGTCTGTTACTTATGATTTTACTCTTCTCGTGGTAATTAGAATACGAGAGTAAACTCAACTTGTTTAACACACGAAGAATAATGGCAATTGTAGTAACTCCTAAAATAATTACTCTAGATAACTTTTGTCGGAAATAAATGGATAAAGAAACGACATTTCCATGAATCGATTTTGTGTCCATTAGAACCCCCACTTTGGAGAAAATGGGATACTATGGTCTGTTCTACTTGTAGGAATGGAAGTATGTTGTAGTGGATGGAAAGTATTAAGATATAATCCTTTAAACTAGAGATACATGTCGATGAGTATATTCCAAACGTTTATCAATTATCTGAAACTAATTCATTAGCTTTATTATTATTATTATTATTATTATTATTATTATTATTATTATTATTATTATTATTATTATTATTATTATTATTATTATTATTATTATTATTATTATTATTATTATTATTATTATTATTATTATTATTATTATTATTATTATTATTATTATTATTATTTTATTATTATTATTATTATTATTATTATTATTATTATTATTTTATTATTATTATTATTTTATTATTATTATTATTATTTTATTATTATTATTTTATTATTATTATTATTTTATTATTATTATTATTATTATTATTATTATTTTATTATTATTATTATTATTATTATTATTATTTTTTTTTTTTTTTTCTGTCTGATGCTGTCAACCTTTTCTCACACAAGACTTGTGTGAAAGAATAATTATCTTTTTTAACAGAAGCTAGCAAATAATTTGGCTAACATTATCAACATTGCTTATTACCCTCGGCATGATTCACCAGTAGAAATTCCTGATTTTTTATACACTTAGCAGTATCTGCAATGAAAGTCCACAAATGTTTAACTCCTGTGGGTAAAATTTAGAAACATTCGCTTTCACTGTGTGGAACACTGAGCTTCTCCCTACTGTAAGAGCTTCAGAAAAATCCTAAACCAGAACCCTACGCATAATCCCAATTCATTTTGAGGTATAGATAATAACATTTTTCTTGGAATTGGTAATGGATAAAAATACCGTATAAATTGGAAGAGCATTAATGTTTTAATGAAAAATTATGATATTGTGATGAATAGTATGAAGCAAATAATTTTAATGGTGCTATCTTCAGACATTCGAGCTCAAGGATGGGGCCGAAAGTAGGCTATTAATAAAAATGTTGCTGTTAGCTTCTAGGTCAACAAGTAAAGAACTTGGTGTCAACCATAAACCTCTCAAATGAACTGGATTGAATTTGTTTTTACGAATTGAAGCGCCTTCAGGCTTAGATTTAATCATCACAACTATTCGTAAAACAAGCTCACTGTGAGATAAACGCCTAAGAAGGGAGTGCTCCAATAAATGTGATTGTAAAAATAATTACCGGATTAATAATAATTAGAATGCATATATTTAATGCCTTAAGGTGAGTGAGGTTCTGGTGCGACGATATTCTTTGGGCAAGTATGTGGCGACTGCAGCAAGTGTTACTATTGTAAGAGATTTAAGAGGTCTTATGTTCGACTCCCCAGAAGAAGATTTTGCTTCTCTACATGGTTACGTTGCGAAGAAAATGGAAGCGACGGAAAAATCAAATAGTTGCATTAGTAAAGTGGCAGCGTGAACCAATGAATTGACAGTGAAAACTTACTGAAGAGACATAAACTAGACAAAGTCACAGATAAAACTTGCTGCTGCTTCTATAAACATAAGTATTTTTTTAAATTCTGTGCGAATGCAGCGAACTGTAACAGTGCAAAAGGGCAAAGTGGAAAGTTTTCCTCCCATAAATGAGTAGATTACAAAGCCTATGTTAAATATAAAGAAATAAGCTTTGGTGCCAGTCATTTTCCCACTTCTTATGAATAATTTCCCACATACAGCGTTGTTCCCTTTATTAGGTTTTCTTAGTGGCTATTAAGGGGTTTATTTTACAAATAAAATTTACCACTGCGCGTTGTGCAATTGTGATAAACTTGGCGGTTTCTGTTTCGTGATATCTCCGTCACTGATCTTTTGTTCTATCTTCCTAAGTAAAAATTGTTTCAAAAGTGCATTATTTTCCATATGAGCCCGATTTCTCATTACTCCATAGTGAAGGGCGGATGTTGTCCTGGAAACAGCGTTATTCTTCTGTTTACAATGCAGGGGAAGTATGTCAGGAGAAACGGGATGAAGTAAAGAGGGGACAAGTCAAATAGCTACGGAAAGAAGAGAAAGGGTAAAAAGCAATTATTTTTAAATGCAAATCTAAGACCCATCCTAATCTAATATCGATCGAAGCGTCCTACTGCTAAAAACCATTTTTTCCAGTTAATACACGTAGAGAAGGGAAGATCGTCTCGTGCATCTGTCGTCCTCTGTCACATCTAATAACGTTACACTCAGACTCTTTTTTTATCCTCTCCCAGACTACCCAATTTCCCTTCTAGATGGGCTTCCTAAAATTCAATTTTGAATCTCATTTGGCAGAGATATTGTTTAGCTTGATAATAATAATTGTATTGCGCAAAGCTTTGCAGGCAAGGAAAACCTTACACGGAGAGTAAACGGCCATGATTCGCTTCAATGAGTAGGAGGAGGGGGAGGGGGAGGAAAGGTCACATACTCCCCGCTCCATCATGTTAACGTCATAACCCGGGGGAAAAATGTTCCACGGCGGACCTACTTTTTCAAGCCCCAGGAGTGTTAACGAGAATGGCCTAAGCTACGGCAGCTATTGGATTACGTTACTTTAACAACCATTTGATTACCCTTTCAAGCGGGGAAAAAAACTTTTCTACAAGGGAGTAGAATTTTAATTTTGTTCGGCTCCCTCGTTTCGTGCATTCCCGTGGACGACATATCAGACACGTGAAGAGGAACGAGGGCTAGAGTGCGATAGGAAAAGGAAATGAGATTGTTACCGAAGACGGATGGAGGGGGAAATAAGAATAAAGAGAGATGGGAGAGATTTAAAAAGCAAACACAATACCAGATATGGATTAACCGTAGAGGAAAAAGAATGGAAATTAAAGGATTAAACAGCGATGTTCAGACATTAAAATCACGAGGGGCTTTCAATTTTGGCAAGATTTATGTGGACAATATATGATAAACAAGTGAGGTAAAATCAGACGTACTTCACCACATTCCCATCCTAGAGTATACAATAAAAATGTTGTCTTCATGTAGTGATTATCGTACAATCTGAGACAAAGTAACCATCCCGTTTAATTTTTAACAACTTGAATCCTTCAACGATTTTGGTACCAATAGAGTTGCAAACCCTTCGGGGTAAATCCGTCAGGAAATCTGCTTATTTAAAATAAGTACAACAGGAGGGTGAGAAATAAAAGGAGGCAGACGAGATAAAGTAGGCAAAACGAAGGGAATAAGAACCTGCTAGATTGCACTCCTTTCTCTACTCTTGTACTAACCATTTTTACAAACTCTTATCCCCCTATTTTCTTCGTGTTAGTAGAGATAAACATTTGTAGAAATAATGTTATTGCTTACTTCCTTGTAGATACAGGCGGAGTATGGGAATACAGTAGGCTTTAAGCGATAGTCAAATCTTGTAAAGCTTTGAGATTCCGTTCTCTTTGCAAGGTTAAGATATAAAATGAATAACGTTTGACGAAAGTTTTCACTCTAAAAAGAATCAGTTGGACATAAATTGTGTTTTAACGAGATCTACATTTTTGTACAGTAAGATTTGGTCTATAGCTTACGGTTTACCAGTTATACAAAAATCGTCATGGGTAAACAGGACTATGTGAGCTATAGCCAGAAAAGCAAAATATACATTACATTTGCCACAAAAACACCTTAAACGCGTGGTATTTTAGTCAAAAACATTAGAGCCATTTTCGAGAAAATCAAAATGGTCGAAAAATTTTCCATGTAAATCGTAGTTTATGATGGAGGAATCTTCTTCAAAATCTTCGTGTTGTATCTTTGAAAGATATTAAACTTAAATACCAAATTTGATTTTTAACCGACCTTTTTGTTTTTGAGTTACGCTGTTCACACACACACACACACACACACACACACACACACACACACACACACACACACACACACACACACACACACACACACACACACACACACACACACACACACACACATGCTCGCGCGCGCGCATGGACCTTTTTCCAGAAATGCTTTTTTTTATTATTGTGACATGGCTTCTCCATGTCATTAAGACTCTTTGATTTTCAAGGAGGTTGCCATAGAGACAGTTTGAGTTGTTGAAGATGAAGAGACAGAAACTAGTATGGTGTGAGAGTTTGGAAAGATTAAGAGACAGAAACTAGTAGTGTGGCTGTACTTGAAGCTTGAGAAAATAAAAAAGATTTGCTAAATTTGTTACATTTAAATTTGTTACATTTGGTGTCAGGAAGTGGGATATTCGGAAACCAGGATGATGGCAATGATGAAAGAATTATTTGCCAAAATGGAAACGAGAAACGACAACCTCGCTGCCGAGCTGAAAGAGATGAAGACGGAGCTATCGGCGAAAATTGACGGGCAACTGGCTGGCGTGACGGAAGGCGTGGAAGAACTCGGCGAAAAGGTGGAAGACCTCTGCCAGCACGTGGACGTCGTGGAGGACGACGGGGAACGTCTTGGCGCCCTGGTAGTAAGAGTTGACGAGAGCGTCAAAGTACTGGATGCCAGGGGCAGACGGAATAGCGCGGAGCCGGGGAGGGAGCACCTAGTGGCCGAGGCGACAGTTGCGCCCGTTTCGGATGATATGAGGGAAAACGTGGAACAACTCGGCGAACGGATTGGCGTGACGGAAGACGTGGAACAACTCGGCGAACGGATTGGCGTGACGGAAGACGTGGAACAACTCGGCGAACGGATTGGCGTGACGGAAGACGTGGAACAACTCGGCGAAAAGGTGGAAGACCTCTGCCAGCACGTGGACGTCGTGGAGGACGACGGGGAACGTCTTGGCGCCCTGGTAGTAAGAGTTGACGAGAGCGTCAAAGTACTGGATGCCAGGGGCAGACGGAATAGCGCGGAGCCGGGGAGGGAGCACCTAGTGGCCGAGGCGACAGTTGCGCCCGTTTCGGACGATCAGCAGGGAAGCGCACAAGCAAACGAGCAACACGCGAGAACCGACTTGGCGTGTGACATGGGGGGACCGTCGGGGCCATCCAATCACCTGACGCATAGTGCCGTGAACGGAAGAATGGTGGACATCATCGTGGACGGCAGGATACAGGAGAGGCCGTGCCGAGCACGAGTGAACACGAGTGCAGCGGTGGACGCGACTCGCGCGGATGTGGTGGGGTTTGTTGCCGGACCCATCGGAAGCAAGGTGGCTGCGAAGGTGCGCCAGAGAGGTCGGCGGACATGGTACCCAGTGAGCCGTTTCAAAGTGCGCAGGATGGCCCGTCAACACACCAGGAAGAAGGGCAACTGGACGAGGGACCGTCAAGACCGGCGGTACTGTTGCAGAATTTCGAAGCAGGATGGCATACATCGTCCTACCTGGACCAAGGGACACTATCCAACAGCGATACCTAGGATCGTGCCCCCTGGAGAGCGAGGTCCTACTGGCCCTCAAGGTTTACAAGGATTCCCTGGCCCTCAGGGTCTGGTAGGCTTGCCTGGAATGAAGGGTGAACGTGGATTCCCAGGAATGAAAGGTGAACAGGGCAATCCAGGACCTCCAGGACAAGCTGGTGCACCAGGACCTGAAGGACCTAAGGGTGACTCAGGCTCTCAAGGACAACATGGAGCTCCAGGACAACCTGGTCCACAGGGCCCTCCAGGAGACAGAGGACTTCCAGGATTACCCGGCCCAACAGGACCTGCTGGCCTCAGAGGTCAGAGAGGTGCACAAGGTGAGACAGGTCCACCAGGGAAGCCAGGCAGTGAAGGACCTCCAGGACCACAAGGTATTGCAGGACCTCTAGGACCACCGGGATCAATTGGAGAACAGGGACCAGAGGGAGCACCAGGTAAAGCAGGAACACCTGGTATTGCAGGAAGACCGGGAGATAAGGGACCTGTAGGACCTTCAGGACCTCCGGGAACTCCAGGGGCACCAGGTCTTCCAGGGCCACCTGGTCCAAATGGACCTCCAGGACCAGCAGGAGAACGGGGTCTTCGAGGAGAAACTGGACCACTGGGTGTAGAAGGGCCACAGGGAGCTAGAGGAAAGCCAGGACCTCCAGGGCCAGAGGGAGGTAAGGGTGATAGAGGAGAAGAAGGTCCAAAGGGTGCAAAAGGACACCGTGGTCTCATTGGTCTACAAGGGTTACCTGGACCTCAGGGACCTCCAGGAGACAAAGGCATGACTGGACCTCCAGGATTGTCGGGAAAAGATGGTGAACCTGGAACTAAAGGTATGCCTGGAAGAGATGGAAACCCAGGACCTCAAGGTATACCAGGACCACCAGGCCCTCGTGGACCACCAGGAGAAGAGGTTCGATGGGTTAATCCACCGGGGCGCAAGGGAGATGCCGCAGTGATAGTGCTGGTCGGGACGACCAGCTCTGAGGAGGGAGCAGTGTGACATGGCTTCTCCATGTCATTAAGACTCTTTGATTTTCAAGGAGGTTGCCATAGAGACAGTTTGAGTTGTTGAAGATGAAGAGACAGAAACTAGTATGGTGTGAGAGTTTGGAAAGATTAAGAGACAGAAACTAGTAGTGTGGCTGTACTTGAAGCTTGAGAAAATAAAAAAGATTTGCTAAATTTGTTACATTTAAATTTGTTACATTATTCAGGGGGCCTCAAAACATATTTCCGGTGAAATCTCGACATCAAATTTTTGGATGAAATACAATACCTACTTGCTTTGCTTACTGTATGTAGTAGTAGTAGAAAGTGTAAAAATTAGACAAAGGCGGAGATACAGGAGAAAAAGAAAATCAAACCGAATTGCAGAAAAAAGAGGAGAAAAAGATTGAAAATGCAGGAAAGGGGAAAGCAGTGGAAACAAAGAAAGAAGAACCAAAATAAGCAGTACTGCAAAACTAGCAGAAGTAAAAGGAAAGATAAGTGACGGACATCGGGGGAATGTGTGAAATGGGTTTAAATGACGGAGAAGAAATAAAAGCTAGCACATAATAGGAAGAAAATATGAAAAATGGGAAAAGAGAAACGAAGTAGAAGAAGAATAGCTACCTGAAGAAGAGAAGGAATGGAAAATAGAGAAGCGAAATTAAAGAAAACAGCAAAAGGCGAAAGAACAAAGGGAATATTGAAAAAGAAAGAAGAGCAGGAACAGAAGAATAAACAAATAACTTAATGGGGGAAAAAAGAGGAGGGTGGTGAAACAAGTCTCTTTGGAATCTAAAGAGGAAAAGAGGAAAGACACCAGAAACGGTTGTAAAAACCAAGGAACATGGACAGAGTAAAAGATGTGATGTGTTGCACTCACATGACTTTCTCCACTCTGTACTAAGCGCTTATTCTCTACTTCATGTTGATCAAGATAAACATCTGGAGAAATCATTGCCAATTTTCTTGTGGTTCAAGGGGAATGTGGGAATAAAGTAGGAGAGTGAAATATTTTAGGGGTCATGATCGTTATGTGATGTCATTGAAATTTCATTGTCTTTGTAAGGTCAAGAGATAAAAGGGTGAATAACTGCTTTCTATTTGGAACTTTCAGATAAATAAGAGATATTTCGGAAATGTTTCACTCAGAAAAGAAGATAGCAAAAGTCTCGTAATAAATTGTCATAATGGTTCGTTCTCAAACTTCGACACTGTCCAGCGTCCAAACCGTACATTTCCGGAGACGGGTTTCTTCTTAAAAATCGATCAGTTTGTCATTCCGCAGAACATACTAAGCGTTGTCGATCTTTTTTGAGACAATTTTATAGTGAATGTCAGCATACATATACAGAATGTCCCAAAAACACCGATAACGCTTAGTATATTGTGCGGGACGGCAAACTGATAAGTGTTGAGATAGGAACCCCTGTCCGGAAATGCACGCCGTAGCGCATTGAAATGTGAGATGGTTGTACGTTCACATTTCATCAACAAACACAACATGGACCTGCTTACATTAGAAACGGGCTTCGAACCTCCTACGTCATTGCACAGCCTATATCGGCGGTGGTGAGCCTTATGCACATGACCCAATAGGTGCAGTACGTCTTTGAAGATTTTCAATCGCTCCGTGAACTCGAGGCATAAGATCCTCCGTTGATGTTACAAGAGTGCCATAAACCATACTCTTCATACAACTCCACAGAAAATAGTCGAGAGGTATCAAATCTGGCGACTGTACTGGCCATAGAACTGGTCCTCTTCTACCAATCCATCGATCTGAATATGCCACGTTCAGGTGTTCCGCAGATATACATCAAAGTGTGCTGGAGCTCAAGTCGGCCATTTCAGCAGCTGTGTACAGGTGCATGTCACACTTCTGGTAGCTACGTTACTGTACTGGAAACCACACAAGTAACGCATTAAGATGCGCATCAAGGACAATGTGGAGGAATTTACTGCATGCACAGGAATGTTATTATGCTCAGTTCGTTCATCCCAGTACACAGATGGCTAAATGGTTGCATACCTCTCGTATTAAGATACCAAAAAGAATGTCAACAAATTGTCAAAATGTTCGTTCTCAAACTTCGACGCTTTCCTATTTGAAAATCGATCAGTTTGCCGTGCCGCACAACATATTAAGGGCTGTCAGTTTTTTTTTTTTTTTTTTTTTTTTTTTTTGAGGGGGAGGGGTGAGGGGGGACATCCGCTAACGTAAATATTTTTCTAGTGTTATTTTGATATGCATAAAGCGGGTAGAGAAATCGTGTGCTTGCTACACATTAGACTTCTTTTTTATTATTTATTAAAATGTCTATTCTAATGCAAGAAATCAAAGCTTAAAATGTCAGAAACACATCTGAAATGTAATGCCATGTGTACATTTATATTTCGTTTCTCGTACATTTCAGGTTCTCACAAGATTATTTGCGGAAGCAGTAAAGCAGTGCCTGTACCTGCGCCGCTGTTGCACGTGGAAGGAAATGACCACAGTGAGTAAACAAACACACTTGTATGTTCTTGGCTGGTGCGGACCGCCCGTCGAGTTGTGTCGATACCTTGGCTAGCATGTCACAAAGATGTGCGCTCGCTACCACGAAACCCGACCTAAACATTTCTCCAGTTACACACTTACAATGTTATACAATAGTTGCGGTTTCGCCCAGTCGTATAATTGAAAGGAAACACAAGGAGGGACTGTTTCCTGGCTTTAAATGTGCTACCACATGACATTTTGTTTCATGTTTCCGCTCTACTTTGCTACTGCTCTTTTTCCCACCGCTGTGACTCAATATCTCAAGCTCTCTGTAACAAATATTCTCGTGCCGGTATTACTAAAGAGGCCTTTGAAAGAATTACTGCAACATTTCCGAAAAGACATTTGAGGAAACTGGAATTGTAGGAAGTTCATCAACTCCAAACATGTCAATCTTTGAAATTCTATTTACTCATTCCTGTTCGCTTAAAGCACACTTAAATGGACATAAATTTAATGAAGACTAATAATTATCATAAGTAATACCATGAGTGATTGTCAATCTATCTAGAGAATTTGATTATGACGAATTGCATTTAGTATGACTATTTCAGGAATTAGAGGATGAATAGCCCATGAAATGATGTACTTGTATTGTAATCACTAACCTCTTAAAACAAGAATGTTATACATATAACAGTATCCATTGGTGAGGTCTACAAGATGATGCTCCAATCTTTTAAGATGTTGGCAATGTCAGCAGCTGGAGTACATATCTGCTATTCATTTATAGTTCCGTTCAATACTTTTTTACTTTCTCTATTGGAAAGTAGGGGAAGTATTGTATTCCACCCAAAAATTCGTTGTCGAGATTTCACCGGAAATACATGTTTTGAGGCCCCCTGAATCAAAAAAAAAAGCATTTTTAGAAAAAGGTCCGTTTGTGTGTCTGTGTGTCAGTCTGTCAGTCTGTCAGTCTGTGGATAGCATAACTCAAAAACGAAAAGTCGGTTAAAAACCAAAGTTGGTATTTAAGTTTAATGTCTTTCAAGGATGTGACACGAAGATTTTGAAGAAAACAGCCCCACCCTAAACTACCCTTTACATAAAATTTTTTTCGAAAATTTTGATTTTCTTGAAAATGGCTCTAACGATTTTTATTAAAATGTCATATGTTTGAGATATTTTGATGACAAATGAAATGTATATCTTGAATTTTCTCGCTATAGCCCCTGTAGTCGTATTTACACTGGATGACTTTTGCATAACTGGTAAACCATTAGAGATAGACCAAATCATACTATACAAAAACTGTAGATCTTGCAAAAATACACAATTTATGTCTCAATAAATTTTCTTGTAGGGTGAACCATTTCGGAGATATTCCTTGTTATGTATGTGAGTTTCGGAAAACTTAGAACTTTCGTGAAATGGGTCATCGTTGTTCATTTTTTTATATATGTTACGTGTTCAAAGAGAACGGAATCTCAAAGCTTTAAAAGATTTGACTATCGCACAAAGCCTACTGTATTCCAATATTCCCCTTGTACCTACAGGGAAATAAGTAATAAGATAATTTGTACAAATGTTTATTTTAACTAACACGAAGAAGATATAGGAATAAGAGTTTGCAAGAATGGTTAGTACAAAAGTAGAGAAAGTCATGTGAGTGCAACAGGTCAGATTTTTTCAAACTGATCCCAAACGTATTTGCTGCTGTATTCTGCGTTCTGAGGGTTCCCTCTTCAAATTGTTTCGTCTGTTTCAGCATTAAACGCTTCACCGAAGCGAGAGTCAGCCATTTTTTACGTTTAACTTAGCGGCTTTGTTGTGTCAAATTACGTAAGTTGTTGTGCATTTGTAGAAGTGCAGCTAGATTCTTTAACCTGATCATAAATAAGCAAAACAGAGCAGGTGATAATATTCAGTGAGGTGGTAATTGAATTCGCAAATGAAGCTGTCATTGGTTAACATTTTAAACTCTTAAGTATATGACTGGTTGATTTTAAGCAAGTTACGTATGTATAGAATAGTCTATTTGAAGTAAGTTGCGCTGTAGATTTTCAAGAATTAAGCTGTCTGAATATCACTCGAAATGGCGACTGCTGAATTATACCTGCTAACTTCTAAAGTATTCGGACTCAACGGTTTAAAAATAACCCTCTGTAATAATAACAATAGTAATAATAATTAATGTCGTTAGTCACTGAAATGCTGAGCTGACGTTACCACTGAATATCCATTATTCTAGCGCGGTCGTTAAGCACTGGGAGATACCAATGTTAGATCATACTAAACACTTCCCTAAAACCGTAAAAACAGGAAGGAAAAGACACAATTATTAGCAACACATGCTCTTTTGTTAACTTAGGGCCGCCTAGGAAATATTACTCCACATAAACGCTTCTACACGTATTGCCAACTCGTATCTAATATATATTGTTACTATGTGACTTGCTAAAATTCCAAGAATTTTCATTTCGTTTACTTTTCACAATTCTATCCAACGTGGCCCAAATACTTCACCTCCCCAAGTCCAAATACCTGTTTTCAAGGTATACCTTGGACTAATGTGTTTTATTGCGTAGCCTTGATTACTTATCTAAACTACACTAATTACTGTTACCCGACAATGAAATTGGGAGGTTTGCTGATGGATAATGTTTAATTTTAGCATACGCAGGCCATTTTCCTATTTTCTTTATAAATCTGATCCGTCTATAATTCGGATATCAGGTGTTTTGCTTTATTTGATTCTGTACTTTGTTTTACTTTCTCTGCTAATGTATTAATACGAGAGGAAGAGGAAGTATAGTATTCCATGCAAAAATTCGATGTCGAATTCACCAGAAATACTCACTTTGGGTGGGTGAGTGAGTGAGTGAGTGAGTGAGTGAGTGAGTGAGTGAGTGAGTGATTGAGTGAGTGAGTGAGTGAGTGAGTGAGTGAGTGAGTGATTGAGTGAGTGAGTGAGTGACTGCTAGGTCATTAGGACCAAGAAGTTAAAGGAGGTTTCGCAAATGAAATAATAAAAGAAAAAGAAAAGACAGGAAAAATAGGGCTGCAGAAGAATTAAGTTCTATCTTTATCTCTACTACAGGGGCTCTAATGACCTAGCTGTCGACGGGCCCTTAAACCCTAATCACTCACTCACTCACTCACTCTCTACTACAACATATTTTGTTAAATTTGACGACGATAATTGAATGTTATTTTGTCTTGTGTTATGATTATGTATTTCGGTATTTATTTTAGCATTCAATTTAATAAGTTATTACTTATAATTTTATACATGAAAAGCGTTATTCGCAACCTTATTTCGAAATTTGTTACTGCGACTTAAATATGATTCTGGGTGTGTAGTTTCATATGGCATTGCATGCAATATACGTTTCGTTTTTTTTATGTCCTGTTAATGCCATCTTTAATATCTGAGGTAATAGCGGTGGGTTTTTCTGTGTGCAATTGTATAACTGAATATAAGCAATGATAATCACTCGCTTGCAGTGATTCTCATTTTTGGTTTGGTATTACTTTTGGCTATTGCGTTAAATTCACACACACACACACACCACACACACACACACACACACACACACACACACACACACGCACGCGCGCACACACACACACACACACACGTTCATAGTTCAAGACTCTTGGTAGGGTAAGGAACATTCCAAGCTAAAGGAAAATTCCCATCCTCCAGCCAGGAATCGAACCCCCTGGATTGAAAAGATAACATGCTAACCATCGGATCACCGAGTCACAATATCCTTATTTTCTCCCTTGTAGCTTTCCTATTTCATTCTAATGCTTGTTTGAATGCTCCCCAGACTTGATTCAAATAAGTGAAATGGGAATTTATAAGGGCATAGTGCTTTCTAACTATTCCCTTTTTAATACACGGGTTTGAGGCTCTATGGTATGTCCCTTTCTAATTGAAAAGGGGTACATTTTCTCGGGCACCCTAAACTAAAGCTACACACATAATATTTTACACTTGTTGTATGGTTATCTGGTTGTTCTAGGTTATGTATTTCATAAGATACAGTCATGTTTCTAAATCTTTTTTTTTTCTTTCTAATTTTTCAATCTTCTTTATTTTATGCCGGTTTTATCTTACTAAAAGCTATAAATAATGTTATTAACATTTTTATCATTACAACCTAAATAAATCCTAAAACTTTCGTGCTTTCCGTTGAGTTTAAGGGGAGTCGAAACGGTAAATTTTGTGTTTCTTTTTTTCTTTTTCTTTCTTTCTTTGTTTTTTTCCAAATTCAGATTTTACTTCCATATGGATATTTCAGGTCGTCCGCTTATTTTCCTATAAGTTTCAAAGAGGTGCGAAAATCGTGGATACATTAAAATTATTATTGAAAATACAGCTACATAATAGGTTTTTAGGCTTCTTCATCTTGTTCAACTGAAATTTCTGAGGTACTAATAATTTTCCACACATATGCCCCATTATCTCTAAAAGTTATTGGTATATGCTGAAATGTTTATCCTTTGCAACGAAACAACTTTATTTCAATGACAAGGGTTTTATGTATAAGGCATACTAGTTGTTTTCAATTCTAAATCCCTTATATTTAAATAAAAATCTAGGCATTGCATTAAAATATCACAATTTTGTTTTTGATGAAGAAAATGTGTTTTTGGTTCATCAACCAATTGTAAAAATACCACTGAACATGTCTTAAGAAATTCAGGTAATTATCTTAAATAGTATTCTAGATTATAGGTGATCTGCTAACATTGGAGACAGGGCATTTCGACTCTCTTAACAATAGTTCTACCCCTTAAGTATTGGTAGAAAAAAAGATGAACCTGCGGGAATCTGTCTTTTCAAATTCTGCAACCGAATGCATCCTTAACAGATATTAAACTTAATTACCAACCTCAGTTTTTAGCGACTTCTCATTTTTGAATGAGACATCACAGTTTAAATCAGGAAGCGCGTGTGCAGCCTTTTATTTAAAATTAAAAATACATCATTTCAAAGAGGAAATTCCAAAGCACTAGAAAATTTATCTTTCTACAAGTAAATTTCTTCATAGAAAAACCCAAGTCTTATACACTTAAAACCCTGTTTTTACTTTCTCTACTGCATATAGTAATTAGAGAAAGTATTGTATTCCACCCAAAATATTTATGTCGGGATTTCAGCGGAAATATGTGTTTTGAGGTCCCCTGTATCCAAAGAAGCATCTTTAGAAAAAAAGGTGTATGTGTGTTTGTCAGTCTGTGGACAGCATAACTGAAAAACAAAAAGTCGGTTAAAAACTAAAGTTGGTATTTAAGTTTAATGTCTCATGGATGCGACACGAAGATTTTGAAGAAAATTCTTCCACTCTAAACTGTCCTTTTCACGGAAAATGGTTAACAAATTTTGATTTTCTCGAAAATGGCTGAAACGATTTTGATTAAAATGCCATATGTTTGAGACATTTTTGTGGAGAACGAAATGTACTCTTATATTTTGAATTTTCTGGCTATAAACTATGTAGTCCTATTTACTCTGTATGACTTTTGCATTTGTAGACCGTAAGAGATAGACCAAGTCTTACTGTACAAAACATGTAGATGCTGCTAAAACACACAGTTTATGAGCAAATATGTTTTTTCGTAGAGCGAACTGTTTGGAAGATATTCCTTGTTACTTGTCTGAGTTTTGGAATACCTAAACTTTATATCTTAGCCATGCAAAGAGAACGAAAGATTTAACTATGACTCAAATCCTACTGTGTTCCCATGTTCCCCTTGTACCTGCAAGGAAATAAGCAATAAGAGAATTTCTACAAATGTTTGTCTCCATTAACACAAAGAAGATATAGGAATAAGAGTTTAAGAATGGTTAGTACAAGAGTAGAGAAAGTCGTGTAAGTGCAACACATCAAATTTTCTTTCTTTTGGAAAGTAAATCAGATCTGAAAGTGTAAAAAGATCTTTGTGTATCAGTATATTCCATGTAGCCGCTGGGGTAAGTGGGGAAGGAATCATTTGCTTATTAAGTGAACCCCAGAAAGAGTTCGCTCCTTTATTCAAGACAGGGATGACTTGTTTTCTGCTGCTAAAAGAGAAAGGACGTTATTTTTGTTTGTCTCGGTATCACGTGGGCGCCCTCTGTCTGTCTGTCTGTCTGTGGTAACATTGTAAGCACAGTGGAGTGTACTGCCACAACAGGCCGTGATTCGATTAGCATAACAAGGCCCGAATATCCCGCGATGGACAATTCGATTAGGTCAGTACTCGGCGGTGCGCTGTGTGCACGCTTCCTGTTACACACAGTCCTGCTGCCCATTGATTTTATATTGTACATGCATCAGAAGCAAAAACGAGAACGCCGCAGTTGAAACGTCCGTTTGAATAAGCAAGCAAGCACTCTGACGTAGCAATGATTTAAAAATCAAGGGCGAATTGCTGTTTGAAACATCGCTTCGTGTCATTAGCGCCGAATGTAGTCATTAGGAGGGAAACTCCGAGGACACGCACTCCAGAGTAGTCTAGAGAAAACTGAATTAGCTCTCCATACAAATATGTCCATTTCGCCCTAAAAACGCTGGGGAGAACCTTCCATTTCTTTTTCAATTTGCGTTTCGCATCGCGTACCCTCCTTCTGAAAAAACTGCAGCAATTAACGTTGATGGAGAGATGATGCAATCAAAACGCGATATTAAACGGCGTTCAAGATTCACGAGAAAAATCTCCCGCTTTTTTACCCCGCAGCGCACAGTCAGCTTTCACTGCAAGGTACTTCATATTCTTTGTAAACAAACATTTAAAAAGCATCATCCCGAGAAGCAGATACTTTTGGATTAAACACATTGTCTCTGAAAAACGACAGGACGGTTTAAAAGTTCCATAGTAATACCTACTGCTTGGAAAATACTGAGTTTTAATGTACCGTCTTTCTCAATGCTTCTATAATTCAGTATAAAGTAATATTGACTTTATCACACATTTTAATAACAGTAAGATACTCTTGTACGATTAAATAAGATAATGCAGCAATATAATTTTTAAAACCTTCTATAAAGAAAACTAACGAGGGAAGGTCACGATGGTTCTCACGGAGAATAAAACAAAACTACAGTACGTTTACTACAAAACTTGGCCGGCAGATGCGCGACCCGTGTGACCTTCACTACATTATCCTGCGCGCGTGAGTCAGTCTTACTTCTGTTAGGCAGACGTTCTGTGCTGTTCTAGTCCACGTATGTGCTTACGTCATCTTGTAGGGATGTTGTAAGGCAATTTGAAACTAAATGCCCTGGCGTGCGTGTTCCCAGTAGAGACACAGTTCGTTTGGCTGTAAATAAATTCAGGGAGACGTTATCATAGAAAGATAAAACAGCGTGTGCTAACGGAACAGAAATTAGACGAAATTGGAGAAGGCTTAGAACGGTCATCCCGAAAATCTCTTAGGCGTCTTGCACAGCACAAAACTTTCTTATTAAATGTTTTGATGCAGATAGACGGCATTTCCAAAATCTCCTGTGATAAGGCACGTTTTGTGTTTATTCTTATAATTATTCATGGAATTTGAGATTTTATTTGACATCCAAGCTGTGTGACTGGGAGACAGGCCAATCGACTGCCTGCCAAGCCGTGCAGTGCGTGTCCGGGAGACGCGCCGTGCGCCTGCTGGCCAAGTTTTGTAGTAAACGTAGTGTATTTTAGTTTAGTTAGCAACAAGAGATAAGGCCTATTTGTACATATATTTTTAGCTGCTATGCTGCAACTGCATTTAGAGGAAAGGGAGGAATAGAAGGGGCGGCTATAGCTTTCCAGTCTCTACTAAGGCCCTCCATTTACTTGCCAAGCTACAACTAATGTGGCCAGATATATAAGAAAAGGAAAGGCCTTCTTTTGGCTGACTCCTGAACAGTCAATACAGATGACGAACTATACAACTATACAACTCAAGAAGCTGATTCCAGTAAAGTACACAGATGTAGTGCAACCTGCGACATTTTTTCCGTGCATACAAAAAGAATGTTAAATTTATCACAGATACAACTATGGTATTTTTGACAATTACATTAACATATGGCTTACAGATCACTTCTTGCATTTTCAATCGTTGTGTATTTCCAAGAAGGGTTAACGGAAGAGTGTTTCCATGAGAACTGTTACCAACCTGCCTTCATCAGACGTGCAACTGTGCAGACTGCAAAACTGCCTATGCACTGACCAGCTCTTACTGCTCACTTGCATATTTTTTGCCTCCGAAAGTGTCGCCAAGTGGGTAAACTCTGTTATAAAGTGTTTCACGTCATATTATTGATTATTTGTCTCAAGCAATCCACTTATTTCACAATTCATTCATACTTACTGTATTCTCATGGTAACTTTGAAGTCTGTTATACCCTGTGCTAATAGTCCACAACAAATAAATTTCTGTGATGTAGGTAGAGTAAGGTAACCTAATTGCACCAATTTAGAGAAACATGAACGTAACTTTATAAACATAAAAAATCATAACTGAAAACATTGCTGATTGAAACGTTCAGTACTTAATCATTCTGTGAATTTTTAAACCGGTGAGAAATATTATTTAAAAATTGAATCAATTTGTCTGCAATTGGTGTCATTTAGGAAACTTGCCAAAATCGCACCTCACTAATTGGCATATAATTTAACTTACTTAACATTTAATTGGACTTTTAAGTCTTCTAACATTCAGCATAATATACATGAAACAGAATTAAAGAAACAAATAATGCAAAACAAAGACTAAAGTCAAAATGTCAAATATCACAATTATAAAATGTCACAATAGAAAACAATGTCCTTGTTATAGTTGTCAGCACATTCTTCATTATCCACTTTGCACACATATTTTCCATCTTATGCCCCTCACAAACGAAGCAAAACCACGATTCTTTGTTTTTTGCTGAACCTACCCTTTTTTGGATTTCCATCTATTCTTGCCTTAATTTTCGAAGATATCGGTGAGTTTTCTCTAAAATTTCTTGAATTTTTGGTTTGAGCCTTTGGTGCAGGTCTAATACAAATAATGCTAGGTGACATATGCAGGCAGAAACACTTCCTGATGAAAGTGGTGCGGTTTAGGCGTGGTGCGATTTATGCAACATCACCCTATACTCAGTTGCTCTGCTAAATGCTCTATGTACATGAATATAATCTGCACGACAACATTTCGTGACTTTCCCTTGTAAGATAATGTAATTTAAGGACCTCGAAGGTAAGTTCTAAACTAACATTAAACAAGAAAATATCGAACAAGTGAGTAGATTTAATCCTTTCAGCTATCAACAATCATTCATCTTAGACGACATGAATCATAAAGTGGTGAAACTTACAAACACTTTGTGTGTTTAACCAGTATCACCCATGACTGAAAACAGAATGCCCTTATCTTAGTAAAATATGGACATTAAAACAAAATGATAGTAGTAAAAGTGCATTTATCTGAAACCTTCTTTCTAATTTTGTTTATAGGGTTACTAATAGAGAAAATCTAATAAGAAATGAAGATTTACCACGGCGATTACACATCTGCAGTGTGCAGAAAAAAGTAATGGAATATTGAAACCAACCACGTGACCAAAGAAAACACTATAACAATTATAACATTACATTATAACAATTTCAACATACAGGAAGAAATAATCATACTAAGCTAAAATCAAGCCCCGGCTCTTTAGCCCATGAAGAGCCAAGCCTTACTGCCCAGCCGCTGCGTCTCCCACCTCGGCCCACTACAGACGTCATTGGTGGGGTGCAGTACTGGAAGGTGATGCGTGGTCAGCATTCCGATCCTTCCCGATTAGTTATGTGGTCTTCACGACCTGGGGCCGCTACTTTTCTATCAAGTGGCTCCTCAATTGGTCCCCGGGACCTAACGAGGCTGAGTGCACCCCGTGCCAAACCTCCCAGAGGGGATAAAATCCCCATGCAGGTACCGAGGATCGAACCCTGGTCTTCCACGCCCGAAGCAAGCGCGCTACTAACAGCGCTACGGAGGCAGTCTCAATAAAATAATATATCGAACAATATAATGAGTTTAAATACTTAGGGTGTACCAAGTAGAATCTTACACAACAATAATAAGAAGAACACTATACAAGAAAACCAGAAAATGCAACTTATAAAAATTTAACAAAATTAAATAAGTATAAAATTATGTGAGTGTGAGCATAAACATTGGTAGGGAAAGATACAGCCAGAATCCAGACCAACAAAATTACATTTTTAAGAGCAATATTAGGGCACTAAAAGGGAAATAAAAACCTAAAGACAAAAAGGGCACACAAAAGTAAACGGATATCCCAGGTATACTAAAAACGGACTTTGCTTGACAACCATATAAAATGAGTAGTTCAAACTCGTAGGGAGAACAAATATCAGGCGTTCCAGGAAAAGATGGAGGGACCAAGAAATGCTAAATGCCACTGTCCCCTTAGACGCGAACGAGAATGATGATGGTCATCAGGTGAGAATACTGGTGATACCTCACATTTTAATTGTTGCATTATAGATATGGCTAATGTGTACATGAACACTTAATGTTCGTTCAAGGTTGTGATGATGCGTAATAATTTATTACGTCACTTTTTTGGTCCCATTTTCTCTTTGTGGACATCTTTTGTATGTACGTCATTGTTTTATAATTCTTGCCCTTTACGTCCTTATTTAGACATTATCCTGAATGTACAATGAGTGCCTATTTGAGGATGTTTATTTTATTGACATTTTGCTTAAGAATAACTCCTCAAACAGAAATTTCAATGCTCTACTAATAAATAATAAAGGCAAGCTTGTGCTCGCAATTAGAGTTCTGGCATCGTTTAATACTAGAACTGTATTCATTATACCGAGTGGTTCATCTGTATCTTATTATTAATGGATAATACAGCGCTGCAATGCTTTGAAATCAAGAAGGCCAATTTTCATGTGTTTGGTAGTTGTGTAAATCCAGCCAGTTCTTCAAAAGAAAACAGACTTTAGCAGCAAGAGCTATGTCCATTCTAAACTCATATGGTTTATAGAGCACGCGAGTGCAATACGATGATCGTCATTCGTTCTATAACGTAACTTATAATGTGCAATGGTTAAATGGTGCGATGATTTGGTTTAGGCTGATCTTCCCTTGTCTACTGAGATTGTGATTCCTTCTTCATACTCTGTTAATTTGGTAGCAAACCTAAAAGAGTTAATTACACAGTTGTCTATTCGTTTCAGACTCATAAAGAAAAACACGAAACAAATGCATGTTTAATTAATTTTATGACTGCCCCCATAGAGCAGTGGTAGTGTACCTGCGTCTAGCGTGGGGATCTGGATTCGATCCCCGGTACGAGCGTGGGGATTTTCCTCGCCGGGAGGTCTGGCCCATAGTGCACTCAGCCTTGTGAAGCCAATTGAGTAGCTATCCTGATGAAAAGGTAGCACTCTTGAAACGTCAAGTGGTCGCCTTACAGTTGGGGGAATCGCCACCCTGGCCTTCGCCACACTCATCTGGCACTCGTCTTGGCTGGTGGACACAGCGGCCAGGCGATAAGGGTATCCTCTGTATAGTAGACACACCATAGGCCTAGGACTTATTGTTCATTTCATAATCTCTTTGTTCTTATACCTTTTGTACTTGTGTAGTAGTTGTATACATGCAATAAATTAATTTTAACTGTACCTATTAATAAATATTAATAACTTAAATCTAGTTAACTATTGATAACTTAATTAATAGTTATTAATAACTTAAATCTCAGTTTTAGGTATACTGGATAACTATTATTTTTTAAACATTTTGAAGTTAGTTTATAATCTAATTTCTCAAATTGCTTTAGGTCTTTAAAATCCGGACTCTGATAATAATTACGATATAAGACAGGATACATGTTGCTGGAGATTAAACTTATATATGGTTTCTGAAATTCTCTGCCTTAAAATAAACCTCCTTCGTTTAAATATGCGCTTTGATCGAAAGCAATGGCTGCAGTGAGAAATTCAGTAAAGCTTATTGCAAGTTTTTATTTTATTTTAATATTTGTATTGCGGCGTTAACTGATTTAAAAGTTTTATTCCGCAGTTATCCTTGATATTCGATTTTTCAGACGCATTATTAGGATTTAAAACATTTTTGGTTGTTAAAAAGCGATGAACATATAGTCAATCGACCCTAATTTATTTTTATCAGAGTTCACAGATTTGACTTTAGTATTATCAGGGCGGTCGTGTGCCTCAAACGACGCTCGAGAGCTACCTCACGCCACTACGTTGTTAGGCAACGCGGGACGAGCAAGAAAGGATTGCAGATAGTTCGAGAAGTAGCAAAGGCCGGCTCTAAACAGTAAGAGAAGCTTCGAGAAAACGTGTATTTCCAGAGAAATCTATGATATTAGATTCTCGTCTATATAACCGAGTCGAACGCCCAGAGAAATGTGAGCCAATGAGTTCAGTGTTGAAGTTTCAGTGAGTCTATCGTGAGAAGTAGTTTTAGACAGTTGTTCTCGGAGTAGTTTTTATGCACTCTAAAACGGTTTTTGGGTCAAGGTTGCGATAGAACAGCCGTGAGTAAATTGTAAATTTTGTTAACGATAAAACAGAGAACAATAATAGGAATAAAATAAAACATCTCTCACGAGGATGGAGAATGGAGTTTGATGGTGAAGAGTTATGTGACTATATAGTAGTTTACTTCTGTGCAGTTTATGTTTTGCTGTCATTTAGGCCACGTGGTGACATAATTAATGAACCCTATCAGAACTTGCATCTCTGCCTGAACTTCACAATCGTGAATTTATAAAAAATATCTACTACAGACTAGAGGCAATGTACAGGTACGAGGTTCACATTTTCGTAAACAATAACGCTAAGAAATTTAGCAGCATATCATCACGTAAATTGAAATTATATAAGACAATGGCAGTACCAGTTTTGCTATATGGAGGTGAATCATAGGTTTTAAAACAAAAGGACAGAGGTAAGATACAGAATACAGAAATGAGATTTCTGCAGTGTTAAAGGCTGTACAAGAGGAGATCTGATAAAAATGTAAGTATACTGAAGAATTAAAGACTTTTTATTTAAATGACAATTGAAGAAAATAAGAACAGCTGGAAGGAACATGTAGAAAGAATGAACGAAGATAGAATACCCAGGATCTGTATGGTTATAAATTTCAAGGTAAAAGAGATGTTGGACCGAAGAGATGGGGAGAAGTGAGGACGGAAAAGGCTATTGGCCTAATCCCTGGAGTGATTAAGTTTATAAATCGAATCCATACACGTTAGAGGAAATTAAGGATAACATTCGCCAACAGATCAATGCAATTTCTGAAAGATAACTAAGAAAATTAATGAGTACTTTCACAAGATGATGCTATAAATTTGTTTAAAACGAAAACAAGCAACTACAGCCTGTATTTTAGTGACACGGGAGAGCACATACACTTTTAAAGTGCATTTTAACTTATTAGGCAGTCACTGTTACCTGACTAAACAATGGGTGATTCCACTAACCGATTACGCGGAAAGCGATAATTTTTTGGCCGAGCGGGACCCCGTTTCAGCTGTGGTAACTCGACTATAGAAGACGTCGTAGAACTTGCCAACAATCACCCTGTGTGGTTTATCTTGTCTTTGGCCTAAAGAAAGAGAAAGAGATATGTTGCAGAGACGCAGAAACTCATCCCTCTATGTCCCTTGTTATGGTGAAGGTGGGAGAAAATTCGAATGCATCTGTCCAATCAGTGCTAAACAAGTATGAATAAACTACACGCAAAACATTTTTCTACCCCCTGCCCCTAACTGGCGTGGTGGAAGAGACCTTCCAGGTGTATGTTCCTAAAGACAAGCTAAACCACCGGAGATATAGTTGCAGTGATGTAGCTTGTCTCTAGGATCATAAAACCGAAAGGTCTGTCCCACCACTGAAGTTAGGGCAGGAAGTAAAAAAATGTTTTTTCTGGCAGAAACGCCGGAAATCCATTAATACTTGACTCCTCACTCCAGCACTGATTGGACAGAGCGACCCGAACCTTCTCCCACCTTCCCCATAACAACAGAGACAGAGGGGCGAGTATCTCCTTTACATATCTCTTACTCTTACTTTAGGCACGAAAAAAGATACACCAAATACCCTATAGCAGAAGTCAGCAAATTGGTCATTGCGATTGCACGAATTGTGACGTCAGGGAACGCAGCCCTGCATACACACGATGCACGATTCGAAGGAAGGAGTTTGAAAGCCGCAGTGGCGGTGTAAAGGAACTTTTCTAACACACGTTGCATTTTACACACGCTTAATACAAATTCATTAATGTATTATTTACTTCATCGGGACCATTACGGTTTCGCATACATCTAACATCAATTCAGAAGTATTGACATGCAACAGAACACGTGGGTTCTCATCTGTCAATTGCAATCTTAGATTTTACAATGTTCAATTTAAAACAAAATTGCTCACACACATAGCAGTAATACGCGTAACAACTGAATGGAGAGATGGACATTTTGTCACATCGTTCTCCACATAAAGGTAAAGCAGCTTTGTTTTGTAATGGTGGTTTCAAAATTGCGTTTGTTTGTAAATTCGCAACCTCAATTTGTAACTGTGGTTTTACACAACTACCTTCAAGGTTTAATAAACTTAGAGTAGTGCAATCTACTTCTTCATTACACTACGAAGCTTCATTAAATATTTAAACCTTGTTACATTTAGGGACAAAAATTGGTTTTATAGTATTATTTTAAAATGTCTTAAAATGTCGTATTTGTGATTTGGTTGTAGTCTTTGTAACAACGTTTGCAATGGTGTTTAACATTTGGTTTGGAAATACCAAATAAAAACTTTCAAACACAAGAAATATTTCACATTTTTCACTCAAAGCGCAGCAAACATATTGTTTCCACTCCTCTTGGAATAGAAGCGTTCCTTTGCATTTTCAAGGTTTTCGAATGAGCCGTGTATCGATGCGATGTCCACCACTGCATGTTTTCATTTGAACGCCTGTTTAGTGAAGGAAGGAGGGTTGAAACAGGGGGAGTATTGATACGGTGGTATTATATCATCAGCCGGTACAGATTTGTCGACATCTGCTCAGAAACGATCTGTGGCGACAAGATACATATACGTATTTCTTGCTTATAAATATGTAGTTTGTCTTCCTTTGTCCGAAAAAAACCAGGCAACCGTAAGGTAATATCGATTAGCTAAAACATGCACGATGTGCATAAGAACCAACGTTTAATGTGGCATCCAATGTAATTTTTAATACACAGGCACAGAAAATGTAATCTCTTCCTAAGACCTCACACCAAGATAGTAGCTCAGAATTTAAGTTCCATTTATATGGTGAATGCTTAACAAATTTGTATTACAAGAGATGATGTAGCTATGCGTGATGGACCATAGCTCTATATAAATGCAGCAAAATTAGCAGAATAACCTCAAAATTGGCTTGTGCTTATGCACTTGATTGTGCATCTTGACAAGTTTTGATTAGAAGGTCCGTATCCAAGCAAAAGCTTTCAGCTATTAAAAATATTGAAGATTTATATGACCACTTCTTCGCGTATATCCATTGTTCCACTGACCGGAATAGAATTTTTTTGTGCTTCAAACGATTTCTATGTTCTCTATGGCAAATCTATACAAATAAAAGTGCAATTGAAAATGAACTGGTAAATCTCAATTTAGATGTATGTATATGTATATATACGCATTGCAGGCTACATTACCTCTCTCTCTCTCTCTCTCTCTCTCTCTCTCTCTCTCTCTCTCTCTGTGTTTGTGTTTGAGGGTGTGTGTGTTTTATGAGTAGAAAAAAGAGAGACAGATAGACAAAGATGGACCTCTTCAAGTAAGAATCGCTAAATGTATTGTTAATAAACTTGGTATAAGATAGCATAGCTCATACCCAATTAGAAAATAATTTCTATGACAACTTCAACACTTTCACGAAAGAACAGGTTATAATGACAAAAAGTCGAAATATATTTTGTATTTTACGGCGAAAATATTAAAGTGTGAAATGTTTCTAACAGAGTGTATTATATACAAAATGTCCATCTGATGAATAGATTTGCCAATATTTCACTACTATTATCGGCGTACAAAGAGTGCCAAAGGAAATCTCACTGCACCTCACGTCTATGGCACATTAATTATAGTTGTACGAAGCCAGCCCATTTCATTTGTTGCTTTAAGACACGGTACAGAGGCATGCCATTCCTGGTAAATAGTTTTGTCAATAACCACAACAAAGTTTAGAAAATGGTGTACAAACGACATATGTTTATGCTCTCGGTCGTATTGGCTAAAAGAGAAATTAGTAGAGTGAGTGTATTAAGTTTGTTATCATGATTGGTAGCCGTACCTTATAGAGTAGTACAGGACACACCTTTGAAGGGGTTAAAATCTAAGGTGAAAACTTGATGACGTCTAGGTTTGCTATGAAGGTCACACCTCAAATATCCCAGAAAACGATACATACGTACGTGAAACATTACAGTTCCTGTAGTGAATCAAGGATAAGATAGAGAAAGACCTAAGCGAGAAGTGCAACAAGTTGGATACACCTAAACATCTTTGAGTGCGGTAAGTATAAATAGCTATTTGAGGAAGGAAGAAGGAAACTTCAGGCAAAATGTATATGGAAAATTTTAAGAACGCAAGAAGATCATGTACCTACAACTGGAAAATATGAGCCAGCTAGTTTCTGTTAAAGCACTAGAGGAATGTATAGCACGAGATAAAACAATTCCAGACACAAACATAGCAACACATCAACCCTTGAGAAGAGAGTATAACCTAGAAATGCGACAATTAGGAAAAAATGGCGAGAGTACATCAAATAAGTGAGGATCCACTTCAGAATACGCGACCAATTAATGAATAATGAAGAAGTAAAATGAAGAAACCCCGTTTATGAGGAACCTCGACACTAGTTAAAATCAATTTCAAGCTTTTTCCTTTGTTTGTTTATTTTTATTCGTAATTTGCTTCATTTTATCTTATGTTATCTGAATAAATTTTATTCTTTTATAATTGCAATGAAATTTTAGTATCATAATAAATATACCTACAATTTGGAAAAACGTCCCGGTTTAAGAAATCAGGTGCCGGGATGGAAGTTTTTCAGATTATATTTATGTTTATGTATATTTATTTAATTTTAAACCTTTTTCTTGAGTTTTAATTTTAATACCGTAGGGAAACGTATTACGCGTTTTAAAAAGACCACATTACAAGGAAATTGCGCAAAGAGAACTAGGTGAGAGAGGAAATGAGGGAATGGAAAGACAGTTGGAGAAAGAGGAGAACGATAGAAAGAGAAACGGAGGTGCAAGGAGAGAAGCAGAGGTAGATGTAGAAGAAACCAGGAAGGAAAAACAAAAGTCTCAGGGTTAACATAACGTTTATTAGAGATTAGGGTTGTAAATATCATTAATAAAAAGTTTTCCAAGCATTGCTCGCTAAAGCTGAATTTCTTCAAAACTCAGCTGAGCCCAGCTGCAGTATCAATTCCTCTTTCTGTCAGTGTGAGAGATAACATAGTCCAAAGGAGAATATCAAGTATTTACTGTTGCATGGAAACCAACACTGTATATAAATTCTATTTTCAGTTTTTTGGGTTCTCCCTCTGATTTACAATAACTTCGCTGTCGTGTAAAAAGCGAATGTCACTAGTGATGCTGACACTGGTTTGGTTTTTCTGCTTGCTCGGTTGCTCTTTGCTTTGTGTTCTTCAATTGTCTTTTGTCGTCCAACCAGGCGTTCTGAGTCCTCGCTCTCTATAGATTTTTTTAATTCGAAATATTTCAATATCAAACACAAAAAATGCTCTCGCATCCAACCGCGAAATAAAAAAGCGCTGCATGCACTACATTCTTAATACGGATTCGTATTATACGAACAGACTAATTAAAATGAAACACAAATTGATTTTAATTCGTTTTGAATTGCTTTTGGCATTTAACGTACATAAAAAAAATTGAATTGTCTCCGGACACAATTTGTACTGACAGATGTAATGTATTTCACGCTTCATAATTACCGACAAAACAGAAAGTGTAGGGTATATGTGTAGCAAAAAAATGGTTTCCGCTGCCCCTGCAGAGCGCCGCGCCCCTGCCACCACCGTGCCCTGCATTATTTTTCCATTATCATGCATTCAGAAAAAAAGTAATTAAAAGTTAGGGAGAAAAGTGGTTTTAATTGTGTAGGTATATTTAGGTTTTGTAATGTATTGTTTTTTGTAATAGCGTTTTAAATTAATGCGAGCATGTTGCTTTGAAACTACATAACGTTTCAGATGATTTTCTGGAATATGACCTGAAAGAAATTAGTAGCCATTGCGCGTGCAAGTGACTGCTAGATTCGCCATGTTAGCACTGTATTAAGTTGTAATGTCTACTCTCCCCCATTGCATTTTCCTTTGTTGTAAACATTTCAAACAAATTTATCTTCCTTTCTACTTGGAAAAGCGTTGTTTTCTAGAATCAGATCTAATTAAACCTACATACAAAGGTTTGTGATCGAATGTTTTGTTTAGTAGTGTTTAACGCCGGTTCGCATGACATACGCAGGTGGTAGATCTGACGACACACGAAATAAAATATTTCAAAAAGGAATTTTTACTTCCGCTACTACGTACAGCAAGTATTGTATTTAACCTAAAATTTCGATGTTGAGATTTCAACGGAAATATATGTTTTCAGGTCCCGTAAATCCAAAAAGCATTGTTATAAAAAGTCTGTGTGTGTGTGTGTGTGTGTGTGTGTGTGTGTGTGTGTGTGTGTGTGTGTGTGTGTGTGTGTGTGTGTGTGTGTGTGTGTGTGTGTGTGTGTGTGTGTCTATCTGTGATCATCATAACTCAAAAACGAAAAGTCGGTTGAAAACCAAAGTTGGTATTTAAGTTTAAAATCTTTTAAAAATGCGTCGTCACGAATACTTTAAAGAACATTTCTCCCCCATAAACTACCCTTTACATGGAAAAATCCTTACAGTCTACCAGTTATGCAAAAGTCATCAAGAGTAAACAGAAATACGTGAGCTATAGCTAGAAAATTAAAAATACTATACATTTAATTTGCCATAAAAATATCTCAAACATACTATATTTTAATCAAAGTCGTTACAGCCATTTTTGAGAAAATCAAAACTTTCGAAAACTTTTTGCATGTAAAGGGTAGTTTAGTGTGGGGAAATTTTCTTCAAAATACTCGTGTCGCATCCTTGGAAGATATTATACTTAAATACCAACTTTGGTTTTTAACCGAGTTTTCGTTTTTGGGTTATGCTGTTCTCACACACACGCACACGCACACGCACACGCGCACGCGCACGCGCGCACGCGCGCACACACACACACATACACACACACACACCTCTTGATAATTTTTTTTTTCTATTCGGGGAACAAAATTCATTAATGTGAATAATTAGACAAGTCCCCAAATCAATTCTAAATATATTAGGCTTCTTTTGGACTGGAAGTAGTTCTTGTTCACAGTAAAGCGTCTAATACTAGAATAATAATATATAACAGCATTAAATCTACGATTAACCGATCTTTGCAATGGAAAACCAGAATTTCAGTTTTATTCCATGTTTTATTATTGTTATAAGCATTATAACTACTTCATAAACTTTGATAAACCTATACGAAGATTTCAAAATCCTATGCCGATACAACAAAAATGTTCACAATTCAACAACATAAAAAATTTCCTCCCCGGCGGGGAATCGAACCCCGGTCTCCCGCGTGACAGGCGGGGATACTAACCACTATACTACCGAGGATTTTAACTTGCCTCAGTTTCAAGTTATATATAAGCTTATTTTTGTTCGTGTTTTGCTCTGTTATATCTAAAGCAAATGGAATTTATATTAATCCTTGCTTACAAGGAATCAGAGAGTATAGTGCATTCTCTATGATGGTTGTGTTTGTGCAATACAAACTCTTTAGCACCGAATTCAACTATTACCTGCATTATTACTAGTGCTCGGAAGTTATGTTATAACTTGCCTAAAATACCTATCAAACAAACTAAAACATTCTAAAAAGGGATAAATTTACCAGAAAAAGAACGTAAAATGCAATGCAGGTTAATATGTAATTTAAATATTCTTAGTTTTAATTGTATATTTAAGTGATACATATAAAATGTGAACAATAGGCCTAATAGCAATTATAGAAACTTTATAAAACTTGTAGTATACGAAGATTGCAAAATCGTCTGACGATACAGTACAATGCTACAACATAAAAACTCCTCCCCGTCGGGGAATTGAACCTTGGTGATGCGAGAGACGGGGACACTAGCCCCTCTACTACTGAGGCATACAACTTCTTGTTTTACGGTAATTATTATTTATTTATGCCAAGAAACTACTGGTGTTTTCAAACACACAAGCCGTGTGTTGACAATGTTTAAGAGGTGAAGTCAGGATTGAAAAATTCCATGCCATAGTCCGGATTTGAGCCACGGATCTTCCACTTAACGAGTGGCTGCTCTAACCACTATGCTACCATGACCAACTCGTCTTTATGACATTAAATTCCCCAACCAATTCGTACTTTTCCGGTTAGAACACAAGGGTATCTCACATCCGTTTTTGGTCACGCCGTAGCCGAGTGGTTAGACCATTCGCTTCTCACCTAAGCGGCCCAGGTTCGATCCTAGGCAGCCGCGTGTGAGATTTATGGTGGATGAAGTGGCGCTGTAGTAGCTTTCCTCCGCGTTCTCCGGTTTCTCGCGCCATTCCATTGCACCTGTCCTCCATCTTCATTCCATGTACCATAAGTGTCACTGCCTGCGGGCGCTGAACACTTAAAAACATCCGTGGTTACTCCCAAATGCATAACAGCGAAGGAATGTTTCAAACTTTCAATGTGAGCAGAATAGTTTAAGGATGTGTATAAATGGGACTTCAATGTTCGTATATACTCATCTATTAAGAAAATCAAGCCATGGGTTTTTTTCTGTCTTTCATGCCATTTTTCAACATTCTTTTCAGATTCTGAGAATGGTTACGCGCATTTAATGTAACAATAGACACAGGGTTATTCAACAGAAACAAACTATGAGTGACAGGCACAAGTCTTCTATGTTAATGAGGACAGAAAAATATTCACTATAAGTTATGAAGTTCCATTCATGTTCAAATAGCATAGCAGAAGGCGATGCCGCAAAACATTCTAGGCCACAGTTTGCTGAATTTAAATTCCTTAATTAAGTGCAAACCGGATTTCACCCAAACAGCTCTTCATAATAGATATTTGTACATCATTTATACTCGTATTATATTAATGATTATACCCTCGGATAACGGTGTTTAAAACCGAGTGCCACTGGCCAGTTTCCCGAAGGCATAATCATTAAACATTTCTGGGGTACCTACACTAATTAATGGTTTCTTATCCAATAAATAAATTGATATGCTAACTTCGATTCATCTGTTTACTTTCTCCTAAGAAACGGTATCTAGGGACTTGAAATTAATAAACAAATTTAGTTTAATATTGTTTTGGTTCTTATTAGTTCATTGCAATTATTTTTATCTTCTCCGGGATATTTTCATATCTTCTTCAGAGCACTAGTAAAGCTTAAGAAACCAAAGCAATAGGGCAGACACACTATATTCGATAATAATTGTATCGTCGGTAAAGGTAGGTTTTTTATAGTGTTTAACACCCGCTTTTGCTACTACGGCACCGCAGGTGGTGACACTGATGGTACATGGAATGAAGATGGAGGACAGGTGGAATGAGATGGCGGGGGAAACTGGAAGAAGCCCTCGACAGCGCCGCTTCGTCCATCACAAATCCCACATGCGGTTGCCTGAGATCGAACCCGAGCCGCTTTGGTGAGAAGCGAATGGGCTAACCACTCGACTACGGCACGGCCGCGGTATGGTTAAAATACGCTTTTAAAAAGCTATGTTTGCTATGATAAAGAGCGTATTATTTATATTAAAGGAAATAAATTTCGAAGTATTTGTGGCACCATTAATCATACTCTAAGAAATCAAGTAAGAAGAGGTAACAAGGTTGAAACGTAATATGGCGGTATCTATTCATCTTATCCTACGGATGGGAACTGTGGATGACAGTAAGAAAGCAAGAAAGGAAAATATAGGTTACAGAAAGAAATTCTTAAGGGTAGTTAAAGAGTGATCCATACTTTTATCACACCAAAAATTAAGATATGCGTCAATAATTAAACATTTTAATATTAGTGACAAACTGAGAAATTACAAGTGAAAATGGAAAGGGCATCTAGAAAGAATGGCAATTCAACACTGACAGTACAGATGACATACAGGCCAATAGGAACAAGATCCGTAGGAAGCCCAGGATAAGATGGCTGGAAGACCTTTGAGGATACAAGGGACAGTACTCTTATATATAGGTGTCCCAAAATTAGACCGACAAGCTTTGGGAGCTGATAGATAACATTATTTTAAGCTCTTTCTGTTAAGGTAAGTTTTGTGCTACGGCACCTCGTTTAAGAGCTAGACGAGTTAATGTCATAGATTACTGCCTCCCACCCTGCGAAATCCTTTTATTACTCTTTCCTTTCCTAAATATTTGGTTAGATGTTTACCTAATTCAATTAATTCAATACTGCACCCCACCAATGACGCCTGCAGTGGACAGAGGTTGGGGACGCAGCGGCTGGGCGGCAACCCTTGGCCCTTCCTGGGATGTTGCACTAGGTGTTTAGTGTTTAGAATACATTAAATTAGTTTCTTCGTGGTCCTTTATTGTGACAAATTCCCTAAAGGCCTGGGAGGAAATCAGAAACTCTTTATCATAACTTCCATCGAAGCAATAAATTGCTCAACAACCACTATGCCAAAAATAAATGTACAAATGGTGAAAAAATCCTATAAGATAGCTACATAGTACAAGCTCAGAGCACTGAATACTCACATTATTCAGTCCTAAGTCAAGAAGAGGAGTTTTAAACATTGTTAATAGATATTTAGAGTATTAGTTACAAAAGTAGAGGTTTAGTAACGAGAGGCTCAAGTTGGAACACAACCGAAGGGAGGATATGTTAGAGAAAGAGTAATGTCAGCTTTGAAAGAAAAAAAAAAGGGCATTGTTATATTTTTCAATTTTGGATGCGAGTTTTACGTGTAAACTTAGAGCAAACTGAGTGAAGAAGATGATTTTCACGGTTTATCACGGAGAATTTTAAAAGCAGTCTAGATGCTATTGATATACCTACTCCAGAAAAGTCAAGCAAAGTTCATCTAGTTATACGAAATTCAAGTACTGTCGTTTGGGTGCTGAAGGAGAGGTAAATTAATATCACAAATTGTAATGGTTGTAATGTTACAGTAACTATCAATTAGCGGACAAACTTTTTGGTTAAATGTATATTATAATCAAGAAAAATACGATATAGATGACCATCATTCTTTTTATGCTTTTCCTTTTTACTTGGATAAAAAAGGAAATTACGAAATTACTTGAACACTAAATTGTAGACCTTCCGCAAGGAATTACATAAAAGGCCGGCGTTTTCTTCAACTTATTTCCGTTTTTCTGCTTTTTGTTCCCATACTATGATTAGATTTTTCCAAGCCAACCTCGAACGATATAGTGCTCGCTGAGTTTTCCATTTTAGTTGGGGCCTCAGTAGAAAGGGAACGGGCACGGTTATCCAATTTATTGTTCTTCCACCTGACTTGAAGATTGCAAAGCTATTGTGAACTAATGGAGCGAAACGAAACTGTTATCGGCTTATATGTATCTATCATCGTATTGTCTCGTTGAAACACGGCAGTGCGGATTTCGTAAGAAGCATAACTCGGACTAAAAGTCGTAATAAACATCTACGTTTCCTAACTCTTGGTTAGTACGTATAATTCAACAACATTAGGTATGTAACTGAAAAAATCAGATATTTTGTACTCGCATGACTTTCTCTACCTACCCTTTTACTAACCATTCTTACAAACTGTAAATCCTATACCCTCTTCGTGTTAGTTGAGATAAACATTTGCAGAAATGATCTTATTGCTTATTTCCTTGTAGAGCAAGGAGAATATTAGAATACAGTAGGCTTTGTGCGATATTCAAATCTTTTAAAGCTTTGAGATCCCGTTCTCTTTATATGGTTAATATATACAAAAATGAGTAACGATGTTATATTTCATAGAAGTTAAGTTCTCCAAAACTCATATAAATAATAAGGCATATCTCAGAAATGTTTCACTCTACAAAAAAAAATTTGACATAAACTGTGTATTTTAGCAAGATCTACATTTTTCGTACAGTAAGATTTGGTCTATCTCTTACGGTTTACCAGTTATGTAAAAGTCATCCAGGACAAATACGGCTATAGAGGCTATAGCCAGAAAATTCAAGATATACATTTCATTTTTCATAAAAATACCTCAAACACATGACATTTTAATCAAAATCGTTAAGTCATTTTCAAGAAAATCAAATTTTTTTCATGTGAAGGGTAGTTTAGGGTGAATCAATTTTCTTCAAAATCTGCATGTCGTGTCCTTCAATGACAATAAACCTAATTACCAACTTTGGTTTTTAACCGACGTTTTGTTTTTGAGTTATGCTGTCCACAGACTGACACACAGACACGCCAAATGGCCTTTTTCTAAAAATTCTTGGATTCAGGGTGCCTCAAAACATATATTTCCGGTGAAATATCGACATCGAATTTTTGGGTGGAATACAATACTTCTTCTTTACTATACGTAGTAGAGAAAGTAAAAAGTAATGTGTAAGAAAAGCTATCAGTTTCTTTACTAAAGAGACAGTGTCCTTGCTGAAAATCACAAAATTTTGATCTTCAAAATATATATTCTAAGTATTTTGAAATTTAAACAAATAACTATGTCAGAAACAGCTATTTCCATTTTTATTTTCTCTACTGGTAAGTAGAGAAAGTATTGTATTCCACCCAAAAATTCGATGTCGAGATTTCACCAGAAATATGTTTTGAGGCCGGCCCCCTGAACTTAAAAAAAAACTATTAGAAAAAGGTTTGTGTGTGTGTGTGTGTGTGTGTGTGTGTGTGTGTGTGTGTGTGTGTGTGTGTGTGTGTGTGTGTCTGTGTGTGTGCGTGCGTGCGTGCGTTCGTGCGTGCGTGTGGACAGCATAATTAAAAAACGAACAGTCGGTTAAAAACCAAAGTTGCTGTTTAAGTTTAATGTCTTTCAAGGATGCGACACGAAGATTTTGAAGAAAACAGCCCCAGCCTAAACTACCCTTTACAGGGAAAAGTTATCGAAAAATTTGATTTTCTTGAAAATGGCTCTAACGATTTTGATTAAAATGCCATGTGTTTAAGATATTTGTATGACAAATGAAATGTATAAGTATACCTATCTTGAACTTTCTGGCTATAACCTATGTAGTCCTGTTTACTCTGGATGACTTTGGAATAAACAGTAAACCGTAAGAGATACACAAAATCTTACTGTGCAAAAAATGTAGATCTCGCTAAAACATAATTTTATGTCTGAATAAATTTTTTTTGTAGAATTTTGGACATATTCCTTTTTATTTTTGTCGGTTTCGGAAAACTTATATTTTCTTGATATGAAACATCCCTGTTCATTTTTTTATATGTTAAGCGTGCAGAGAGAACGGGATCTCAAAGCTTTAAAAGATTTGACTATCACTCAAAGGCTACTGTATTCCCATATTCCCCTTGCACCTACAAGGAAATAAGCAATAAGATAATTTCTGTAAATGTTTATCTCAACTAACACGAAGAAGATATAGGTATAAGAGTATGTAAGAATTGTTAGTACAAGAGTAGAGAAAGTCATGTGAGTGGAACAGATCAGATTTTTATTAGTAGTGTTTAACGCCCGCTTTTCCTGCATACAGCGCCGCGTGCGGTAGTTATTTCCACAAAAAATGTGTTTGACATAAATTTCATGTTTTAACGAGATCTTTTCTCTAGAGTAAGTTTTTTTGTATTTATCAATCATATAATAAATTAGTCAAAATTATTACTAATGTTTCAGAAAATCAAAGTTTTCCATGTGAAGGGCGGTTCGAAGTGGGGGCATTTTATACAAAATCGTCATGTTCCATCCTTGTAGGTCGCTGAACTTAAATACAAAATTTAAGTTGTGGTTTTTGGGTTATCCGGAGAGAAGCACAGTAAGACAGGGAGCTTTTTCTCAAAATGCGTGTGTGTTTTTTCTTTTTTCATTCAAAGTGTCTCCAAACAAATTTCTTTGAAGTCTTTGTATTAAATTATTGAGCAAAGTACAATACGCCTATTTACTTAAAGTGCGTAGTAGAGAAACTTAAAATATATGACATTAAGATATATCAATGCGCATATATCGAGAGTGGCAAAAATCTCTTGCTCATACTTAAGATTTTCTGTGAATTCTATAACAAGTATTTCATATATTTAATGTACCATTTGGATATGCAAAATGTGATTGAAATTAAGATGCACATGTTGAAATTCTACTTAAGTACTTCTTTAAAACAAGTGTTCCGTATAAATATGCATACTGTAATGTTACATTCACATGACTCGTTACCTAATGTCCTACAAACTACTTTTAGAAAAGCTTCGGGTTAAGTGATGTTAAGCAGAATATAGGTTTTCAGAAACCCTTTGGTTATCTGCATACTTTGTTGTAGGTACAAGAGAAATACAGGAGACTTAAGTGATTGTGAGGAAAGTGGGTCGCTGCTTGCTTGCTATTCGCAGAAAATTTAATATACATCTTAAATTATGACGTAGACTTCCACGGTTTGTCCATTACTTCTTTCTTGTTGCTGGTATGGGCCGCGTCTTGTTGACTTTCTTAAGAAATTATTAAAGAATAATTTTATGCCGACCTTTCACCGTAAAACTATATTCGGCTTCTTCAATGGCTCACTGCGAAACATCCATCCAATTAGTCACTGCCTACTCTGACTGGCCTCGTTGTTCTGTCCCACCCTCCTGATAAGCGGAGGGGCTGTAGTTCACATCCCAGCTGTGGCATTTTTCAGTTCGAATTCTACCTCTCAAAATGGAACATTTTTACATTATGCTGTTAAAGTGAAAGTCCTTCAAGTAAACGTAGCAGTTTAGTTATACCGGTATACCGGAACCACAGATAGTCACAAAGTGCGACCGAGTCCTTTACCATTTAAGTAAAAAAACGGAGGCTTTAGGTTACTGGCATTATAAACAGTGTTAAAGTAGAATACAAGCGATATTCCAAAATGGAAGAAAAAAAAAAACATAAGCGATATTCCAGTGCCGAAGGAGGAATAAGGATCTGTGTGACAGAATTTCATCTAACCCGATGTGGCGATTCAAAAATACCATGGTCCTTTAGCACAATAACAAGAAGTTCGCGGATATACATTCACTGTAAGAATATATTCAAATAGAATCCCTTAAAATGGTTTGGTGTTATTCTGGCTCGCCCTGTATAAGCCTTGCATAAACGAAATTTGCGCTCAAGTTACGAAATCGCAACACGGCCCAAATAACTGACTTACACACATGTTCACTCACGACTGTGATATCCCTCCCTCTCGTTCGCCATCAAGCGTTCATATCTTCAGTATTCATTTACAGTTATCAACATTTTTTGGATTTATATTTTATTTTATTTAATGTTGAAATAAACGTAACGACGTTTGGTTGTTAGTCTTGTTTATTAGAGTTTAAATAAGTGGTGTATTACTAGAAAAGCTAAAACCGTTTACGTAATGTGGCAACAACTTCGCAGCGACACCGGAAGGAGAGAGCAGGCACTACTAGCGGCAGGTTGACCTTCCCATCAAGTGTGTTCCCCCATCTGTCAGTGGCAGCGCTTGCTTGCTAAAGGTATCTGCATTTCTCCAACTTTATGAAATAAAGAGAAAACAAGTGTCCATAATCCGTTGTAGTGTACTCGTGAAATCTATACGGCTTCATCTGAGTAAAAATCAGCCTTAATTTGCTACCTATTTGGTCCAAATTTCAACAGTTTTAACAAGTATTTTTTTAATTATAGATGGCCATAACTTGTGTTTTAACGAGATGAACATTTTCTGTGCAGTAAGATTTGCTCTATCTCTTACGGTTTACCAGTTATGCAAAAGTCATCTAGATTAAAGAGGATTACATAGGCCATAGCCAGAAAATTATAATATAGATTTCATTTGCCATAAACAGATGACATTTTAATCAAAATCATTAAAGCCATGTTTGAGAAAATCAAACTAAAAGGTAATTTGCGGTGGAGAAATTTTCTTCAAAATCTTCGTGCCGCATCTTTGAAAGATATTCAATTTAAATACTAACTTTGGTTTTTAACCGACTTTTCGTTTTTGAGTTATGCTGTTCAAAGACTGACAGACACACACGCGCGCTCGCACGGATCTTTTTCTAAAGCAGTTTTATTTTATTCAGGGGGCCACAAAATATATATTTCCGGTGAAGTCTCGACATCAAAATTTTGGATCGAATACAATACTTCCTCTACTGACTATACGCAGTAGAAAAGTAATCAACATCTAGATCCACACCTCACGTCAGCAAACGCACCTAAAACCGAATGCATTTACCTGTCTCCTAACTGACATTTTAATTAACAGTGTGATTATCTTTTAACTGTGAACGGATAGACTTTGCTTATCATTCCTGTTTGTGAATAATAATTTATGTTTAGAAACGCACGCAGTTACGTACAAAGCATATCTTCGTGCTCTTTGAGCTGGCACACTCTGAAAGAGTCGGTTGCCTGTTAATTGAATGAAATAATGGAAATGTCACGCTAGTCTTCAAGCTTTTGTTTACATCTTGGTTACAGTACATACGTCAACTGGCCAGAGTACGACAGGAACACGTATTTTTACCCTTTTGTTTGCTGCTTCTCTTTGTCTTGGCTAATTCATAGTCCAGTGCTTCGTATTTCTCCGAAGTAATTAGAAATCTCTACAAATACTTCAAAAAACTGTGCCTTATGTGTTCTGTGTGTGCGCTTTATATGTCGTATCAAACATTTCCAAAGAGAGACGTTGTAAATGATGATAAAAGGATAAATACAGGTGGAAGGTAAATGATGTCAGCTAATAAAGCTCACATCATGTGGGTTCGCTTGTTTTCCTACTTCTCAGTCGGTGAAGTTTATTGCTGCTGTTATAAGACTTAACTGCAACAGCCTATGAAGAGTCAAGGCTTGCCGTCCAGCCGCTGCGTCCCCCACCTCTGCCCACTACAGACGCAAGGAATTTTGTATAAACTTACATAGCTAGTAAAATTAAGCGATAGGCGAAAACGCACTATTCAGAAAATTTAGATGTTCTTAAAACACACCTTGTATTTCAAATAACTATTTGTACCATAAACATATCGAATATATGCGTTATAAATGATTGGATTTATTCAATGCTTTGTCATTCTTTTAAGCTCTGTTGATTTTCAGTTGTTTCTCGCGATTGCATGGAAAGAGTATGGAATTTTATATCGTCCAGTTCTAAAACACTTCATTATGTTGTTCCCTTTGTATCTATAACGAAATTTGCAATGTAGCTACTCCTGCAATGGTTTATTTGAGTAAAGCAAAATAGAATCAGGTCTGGGCAACTCGCGGAATTGCTCGAGCTACTATCATTTTTTAACTTGCTAAACATACTGGGTGTTCACTTGTTTTTTTCAATGATCGACCATGATGTCAGTGCTGTCTGCGACCCTTTAATTGCAACAAGTTGAAGAAAACAGGTATGGCTATGTATATACATAAAGAGGAGGTCGAATGTTGCAGGAGTGCTTACTTCGGCTATCGAGGCCTAATCTTGTTGTTCACGAAGCTTCCCATAGAATGCGCAACATTAGTTTCTTCCGGCGGTTTTCTCTGACAGCAAAATTGAGAAGTAAACAACATGTGCGTACGCATTAGGGCAGTAGCTTGGCCGTCGGTAAAGTTTCAAAAACGTTTAGTCTGATAAAGTCCGGAGAGATTTCAATGAATGTGCGTTACATAGAAAATTAATAGATTAGATTTTCTTGGGTAAAATAGTACCATACTGGACAAAAATATTAAAACCTTAGCATTGTTTAAAAGGGCCAATATTTGCCTATGCACACATGTATATCAAGTTCTAAAATTTATCTTTCATCCAAATGTGGTGTTTTCATGTTTAACCGCGCATTTGAATGAGAATCGTATTTCACAAATTTAAAGTTTTCCAGTTATCTAAAAGTCGCGACCACATTTGGAACCTCATAATAAAACAGGGTGCTTAAAATGTGTCTGATGTTGGCACAGGAGTTGGGTTTGGGCAAACCTCGAATAAATGTTCCCGTAAACATATATTCCAAAACAAATACCTGGTGAGATATGGGCCATTTTACTTGAGTATTTACACCAGACAGTTGGACTTCATCCAACGGATGGATTGGTCAAAGAGATTCAGTAGCATGGTCTCCCGATTTGGGGACCTCAATCTATTGCATTTTTGGCTATGGAGACATTTACTTTATTTTTTAGAGTACGGTTAATAGTGCTGCAAGTGTTTTGAAATTAACTTATCTACTTTAATATCAGTGTCGCGCTCTTTATCATACCTAAGATAGCTTCCTAAATAGTTGAAATGGCTCACATGTCCTAATATTATTTATTTTATTTTCTTGTTGGTTCCATAGTTGGAAAGGCCACTTTTGTTTTTTGCATCATATTATCATATACATAGTCTTCATAGGTGTGGTAAAGTTTAGAAACTGAATTTTGTAAGGAAAATTCACTATCCTGGATAATAACACGTCATAAGCAAATAGAGGTATACTAGCTGATATCACGGCGTTGCCCGTGGTGTGACGATTTTATCCCTAGAACTTTTAGGCTTAGGTTGCCCTTGCCCAATAGCCTTGTGTTTCCTTGGAGACATTTGAAAAAATAACTTAATACGCTTAAACAAAGAGTTAATTAAAACTCTTGGGATGTTTTAAAGAACTCATAATAAGCTAAATAAATAAACACCAGGCATAAAATACGCAAAAATACTACAGGAAGAAAAGGAAGCAGAGAAACTGTGTGAATATAAGACGTTGAATTTCTATTTAGAGAAAATGTCTGAATTCTTTTCAGAAGAGGGAGTAGAGAAAGAAGTGTGATTTTGTTTCATAAAAGAAAGTGAGTAGATAAAGCAGTAGGAATTTAATACGTTGCGTTTGTATTTCAATTGTAGAAAATATAATGAATTCTATGTTGAAGACCGAGTAGAGAACGACACGTGAATGTATCACGTAAAAGAAATGAGAGTAGAGAAAATTTTTAGGATGTAATACGTTGCATTTCTATTTAAATCATAGAAAATTGTATGAATTGTATGTTGAAGGGTGAGTAGAGAAAGAAATGGGAATGTGTTACGTAAAAGAAAAGTGAGTTAAGAAAATCGTGTGAATGTAGTACCTTGCACATGTGTTTCAATCATATATAAAATTGTATAACTTGTTTGTAGATTATGTTTCATAAAGGAAAAGTGATTAGTCGTCACAGGATAGATTAAAACCAGAACTCTCTTTACTCTAATTCTTAGAATTTTTCAAGGGTGAATTGCATCTTCAGGTGTAATTAAAATTCGTGTTTATTATCAGTAACGTGTGTAGTAAAACTTCTGGATGATAACGCAGCACACTTAGGTTTCCCTAAGTTTGTATTTATGTTCTTTGTTGTTACTTGGTGTTCCCTGTTTATGTCACACTCGCCTAACTTTAGTTCATAGTTTTATTGTTCATGTGTATTTGTAAACCGTATAAGTGGTCTCGGAGTCAGACTCCCTTTTTTAATCGTTAGTAGAGCACCTTCAGTGAATTCCGCCGAATAAAGCAGGAAATGTTGACAAAAATCGATGCAAGGGTGGCTGTGTGATGAGTGTTTGTTGTGAAGCTCTTTTGTACATGAAATACATAATAACATTTTTATCACATCTCCGTCCCAATTTGTACCATTCAGACGCACGCTCCCCTTCTGTGGCGTGACGACTGATTGCTTTGTAACAGCAGAAAAGAGGGGAGAGCAGAAAAATAAACGACTTTATTATATAACGAGATTGCAGCTAGGGAACTCTGTCTCAAAGATATCCGCAAACCACAACATGTCATTGCCACTTCCGAGAATCAAGTTAGGTAGTAAATTGTCAAGTGGTGTGCGCCAAACTTGCAGATAACATGGGGATGTAAACACCCATTTCAATACACTGAATGGTCTTAGGGTCAAATATTCTTAACTGTTAGACATTAGTTTCTTTTTACCAGCCACTTAATTTCGACTGTCTAATCAAATTAAACGATAAGTAGCAGAATAATCAGACACATTTACTGCGCAATAACAGCCATTTTTCTTTCGTTCCCTTTAAATCCCATTTGCAATGAAAATTTATGGTAAACATAATGCAAAGTTTAAAAGCATACAGACTATTCTTACCAACGCTTACTCTCATATCTACTTCATGTTAATCAACATAAACATTTAAAGAAACTGTCTTTTTGCTATTTGCTTGTAGATACACAGGTAATAAGGGAATATAGCAGGCTTACGGGGACTCGAAATGCCCTCTCTCTCCAATGTTAATAGATGGCACAGAATACTATTTAAGATAATTAGATGAACTTTCTAAGACTGGTATTTTTACAGTTAACTGACAACACAAAAATACATTTTCTTCATCAGAAGCAAATTTATATTTTTTTAACGCAATGCCAAGATTTTTATTGAAATATGAGTTTAAAATTTTAAAAAACTAACTAGTATGCCTGATACATAAAACCTTTTTCGTTAAACTAAAGTATATTTAGTTGCAAAAGTGTGATAATTTCAGCACATTATACCAATAACTTTCAGAGATAGTGGGGCATATGTGTAGAAAGTTATTAGTTCTTCTGAAAGTGCAGTTAAACAAGATGGGAAAGCCCAAAATATACACACAGCTTTATTTTCAATAATAATTTTAGTATATTTACGATTAACGTACCTCTATGAAACTATGCATGGAAGATCTGAAATATTTATAGGGAAGTAAAACCTGAATTTGGAAAAAAATCACAAAATTCACCACTTCGACTCCCTTTTAGCGATAGCGACTATTGCTTAAGCTGTGAAATTCCGTAGCCAAGAAATTAAAAGCGAATAGAGACTTCCTATTTGAGGAAGGAATTAAGTATTTGAAATTCAAACCAATAAGAAGAAACATATAGCTTGACATTAATTATACACTTCAATGAGATCTATGTTTTACATGTAGTAACATTTCGTCCACCTCTAACGGTTTACAAGTTGTGTAAAAGTCATTCAGAATAAATAGGACTACGTGGGTTGTAACCAGAAAATTCAAGATATACATTTCATGTGCCATAAAAATATCTCAAAGATATGGCATTTTAGTTAAAATCGTTAGAGCCATTTTCAGGAAAATCAACATTTCCGAAAAGTTGTCCATGTAAAGGCTAGTTTAGGGTGAAGAAATTTTCTTTAAAATCTGTGTCCCACTTTTGGAAGAAACTAAAATACCAACTTTGCAGATGGTAACCGACTTTTCGTTTTTGAATTATGCTGTCAACAGACTGACAAACACACACACATACACACACACACACACTCACACTCACACTCAAACTCACACTCACACTCACACTCACACTCACACTCACACTCACACACACACACACACACACACACACACACACACACACACACTCACACACACCCACCCACACACACACACTGGCCACGCATTGGACGTGTGGTTAGACCATTCGCTTCTCACCAAAGTGACTCGAGTTCGATCCCAGGCAACAGTATGTGTGATTTGTTGTGGAAGAAGTGGTGCTGGTGCGGGTTTCCTCCGGGTTCTCCGTTTTCCCGCGCCATCGCATTCCACCGGTGCTCCATCTTCATTCCATGTATTATCAGTGTCACCATCTGCGGTGCCGTAGTAGTAAAAACGGGCGTTAAACGCTACAAAAAGGAGCCTCAAAACATACATTTCTGGTGAAATTTCGACAACAGTTTTCTGGGTGGAATACACTATTCTTTACTATACATAGCAGAAAAAGTAAAACTCAAATCTACTTCAGGTCGTTTCATCATTAAACATTCATTCATTGTCAATGTTATTCCCAATGCAGGCACACTTCTGCTTAGCTTGTTCATAGTTTATTAATTTTATATTAGCTCCAAAAGTTGTTTTATCCACTCCCTCTAACCTTCCAACAGTTAGGGGTTTCTTCAACCTACCCTGAAACACACACTTTTGTTTAGCATACTTTCATATTTGTTGTTTTCAAACATATGCAAACTAGTAGGTATTGATTCATTAAAGGTTTTTGGAAATCATTAAAACAACTTAACAAAGTAGCCGGATCTAGTTTATGTCCCTGACCTAAAACATCTATCCCCGTAAGCCAGTTAGCTGTCATTAATTTTCTAATGTTCACTCCCACACGAAGTAGTTTGCACTTGCTAATCCAAAAATCCTGAAATAAATTTGTCACACTAAAATACACAGGAATAACTAATTTCTTACATATCTGCTTCTAAGATTTGAAAATATTAGTAGAAGTATTATAAAAACAGCCCTATCAGTAAATAAAAAAATGTTAAGTTGAAAGAAAAGACTGAAAAGAGGTTAACTGTTTCAATTACATCCGGTGAATATATAAATTTTAAAACATTATACTATTGCTATTATAACTACTTCCGCAGCATTAGTGTTCAAGAGGACATAAAATGCTTGTAACTTGATTTACAATACACAACTACATTTAAATCATATAAAAAGTAAATTTTAAAAACGCAATGTGCTGCTTTCATACTTTGTCACAGTAACACTATTAAAGTGCTTCCCATGCAGGCGGTTAGCTTCTGTTTTCTTATTTTGGATGCAGGCAGTTAATGGTTGATTTTGACAGCGAGTTCAGTTAAACAAATGATGGAACACAGCCGCAGTGACTCTGCATGCTTCCGAAAGAGCGCATTGTTTTACCGCGCCGTGATTGGTTAATTTCCTTCCTATTTCCGTTCCAGGAATGAGGAGACTAAGTGCCACGTGAGGTTATGGTTCAGCTGGATGTTGTGCATTATTTATTCCATGTCGTTCTTGGAGCATTATCATAATGTATTATATTTCAGTTGGAAACTTATTTAAAAAATATAAATTACATAGATGTTTTGCAAATAAAATCAAGATCAGTTACTTAATATTATTAGTATCTGCTACATTGCACTTCACCATTACTAAAAATGCTGCCACGACAAATCGCCTTTCCCATTATTGTATTATCAGTGTCTTAATTTACGTCAGCCTGCAGCATAGGGAAAGTGATCAAGTCGACCAACGAACAATTTGCAGTCTTTAAAAGCAAGTCAATAGGCGACACTGTGACGTAAGAGAGTTCTGTGGTTGTAATACAGTATATCTTTGCCTACATATATTACCAAATAGTAGATCAGAAGTCGATCTTATATTCCACTCAAAAATTCCATGTCGACATTTCACCACAAACACATGTTTTGAGGCCTTTCTAGAAAAAGGTCCTTGTGTGTCCAACTCAAAAACGAAAAGTCTTATGAATAAAACGTGGTATATAGGATTATAATCCTTCAAGGGTGCGACACGAAGATTTTCAAGAAAATCCCCCAACCCAAACTTCGCTTTACATGGAAGATGATATTCTCAAAAGTGGCTGAAGATTAAAATAATATATGTATAAGATATTTACATGACAAATAATATTTATACCTTAAATTGTTTGAAAATATTAGGTGTATGAAGTCCTCTGCATTCTGGATGATTTTGTATAATGGTAAACTATGTGGTACAGTACAGGTTATTAAATTATTCTTCCTTTAATATTGTGCTCAAAAAGACGCTATTATAATGATACAATAACTACGTCTTTTTTTTTTTTTTTTTTTTTTTTTTTTTTTTTTTAATTTTTCCGTTTATATCCCGCCTTTAACTGCGAAGGTTAAAGGTCTTTCCTGTGGAACATTTGCTTTTGGGCAAAGGTGGCTTAACAGTATCAACAGTGGGAAATATTAAATTCCCACACACACATTCACATTCTCATTAATACCTCCAGACTCTAAGGAGGATCACGAATATTCTTGCTGGAGAAAAATTCCTAGCCCCTCTGCCAGGAATCAAACCCGGGACACCTTGCACAGCAGGTAAGTGCTCTATAATAATTGACTTTTTTCTCATTACAGTATTATACCAGGTGGCCCACTTTATCCGGCATTCGGCGTAAGTAGATAGCCCTTCGTGCGTTGAACAGTTGCAGAAGTCCACGGTGCGATTCTAGCGTGTGTAGTCCCTGGTAATAAACTATAAAAATATAAACAAAGTCGCAGTTTACTTACAGGATCTTTGTTTTCCAAGGAATAAACTCACTCCTGTAAATGGTACTATAGCCTCACATTACGGATTAAGATTGTAAAGTGCAAATATGGAATATAAATTGCGGCCCGTTGAAGATAAATTTAAAATTAATGAATATTGAATATGCTTTGGTTTCAAAATGTCCATTTACGGACTAGATGCAGACTTGGATGCAGATTACGACGACGTCATGTGTTTTACACAAGTTCGATGACTAGATGCAGTAAGTAACTTCGGGAAGAAATAAGTTGTTTTTGATAAATCAAAAGTTTACGATGGGGGAACTGGACAGCAGTGAGTGATTGTCCGACTTTAAATTTCTGTTTGATATGGTGCAGCACCTTAATGAACAAGATATCAAAATGCAAGGAAAAATCCACATGATCCATCATCTGTTCAACCTGATCAAATCTTTTGAAAAAAAAAAAAAAAAACTGTACTTCAGCAGATGCAAATAAAAGGTTATGTATCTTCAATTTTCCGACGATGGGCAAACTGATGAAATATATGAACAGGTATAATTTTGGGAAATACAGTGACCTCTTGAAAAATCTCACACACCCGTTTTCAAGATGTTCGAAAGTTTCAAACAAATCATTTGAATTATTTTCCCTACACTTTTATGTTGATATTAGACAGCTCCTGCAATTTTTTAATTATCTGGAACAACATAAAATTGAAAGCAAAATTTGAATTATGTATCACTCCTTGATTTCTACAGGCGTATTTGCCTAAAGAAACGTAAAATTTCCATGACCAGCATTGAAATGGTGACTATTTGATAGCACATATGTTTGTGAACAGGCATTTTTGGTGATGAAACACAAAACTCGATCCATACTGATGAACGTTTGGAAGCAAGTATGCGCTTTACCATATCAAACATAGAACCGGACATTGAAAAGTTAAAATCAACTTAAGAAGTGTCAAGTTTCTTATTAAGGAGAAAACATTTTTGACTTGTTCTGTTATGATCAGAAATTAAATTAATAGACATGACAGTAAAATATGACATATTACTAGACCTACAATGGAAGGTTGGCTATGTGACCTGCTGTAAAAAGAACTAGTAAAATTAGTGGTGGAACTCTGTAAACAATAAACAATGCGACGAACAAGGTGTAATATCGCAAAGATATGTTATCAATGTAACTTATGCACAACTTTTGCGTATTTATTCTATCATTACTGGAAGGTTGGATGAAGGACCACTGCGGTGCTCTGTCAACTGTTTTAAAACAGAAAGGCCCTTGGCCTAAATTAAGTTGTGCACCATGTTCTACATAGATCAGTTTTAACAGAAAACAAACCACTTGAAATTGGCGCTAGTTTAGTGTGATCGCCTCGCAAATTGTAAACAAACTAGCTTCAAACTTAAATTCAACACAATGGATGTTGGGGTCCACAAAAACCTGTGATATTACGGAAAATTGGAGTGAGGTGTGTGATAATTACTATAATACAAATAATAATGATAGTGATAGTGATGATGCTGATGATACTGATGATAATATACAAAGAAAATGATAGGAAGCCAGTGATTCAAAAATTAAAATGTTAAATATTTTTGGGTCAAAGATCCATCCATATGGAAATGGACGCTTTAGCTGTCACCCTCGTTTGAAACCTTAACCGTACTCTAGAGCAGATGGCTGAAAGCTACCCTTTCAATACTAATGGCTTGATGAGATCAATGTTATCCTACCTCTAACGATTTTAAAAGTGCCACAGAAGAATTCCAACCAAAGTAACCTCTACACCTAGTTTGTAGAATGTGACAGCCAGCGCATAGCAGTCTGTTAGCACGTGGAAGTAAGATAGGTTATCGAGGACTCCTTAGTAATACAATGTCCAGCACGAGCTCCAGAATCTTATCTGGTATCGAATCCTTCCGGGAATGAAAGTAGAACCTTTTGCTGGTCTTTTCTTATCGATATCACTGGGTATCGACAGATCCAGGCACTAGCCGCATCAACAAAAGGTAGAAAGCTTCCGCTTTCCAAAGATGGCAGTTGATAGTAAAGAATCGGGACAGAAGTTTTCTTTACTCTGTTTCCTTTTGAAAAGGAATCGACCCTTGTTAGTAATGTGCTACAAAACTAACATTGTCCCCTGGACACCATTCAGCTGCAAGCGATTAAGCCTGCCGCCAGACAAGCCGAACATTAAAATAACAATACTTTTGTAAACTTGAGCAAAAAGAAAACAGGGGCAGTCGTGTATTGGATTGGTTTCTGAGTCTCTTAACAAAGCTTCGTGCTCTAGTTAGGCCCAGAGGCGGACTATCACAATAGTTCCCCCTTTGCCTGGCTAAGGTATAAGATAACCACAAACGACAATAACAGAACAATATTAATACTATTAGGAACGGAAACACGAATAAAAATAAGGAAAAGAATGAAAAGAGAAATCAAAATAATTATTCTTCTTATTTATTTAAAACAGAAATATATCAAGACAAATCAAACTATTTATTATCGATGTAAACTCGATACACTTCTATAGATGCCAACCAAACAAATAAGTAACAGACTTCACGTCTTTATTAAGTTGTCTACGTCGTTTCAGAAACATATGATGGCCAGAAACCATATTAAATGAACAGCTTTGGAAATAAATAGAAAGCCTACTGAAGATTAAAGAGAGAAAGTGCAATTGGATTAGATACTCCATCAGAAAACAATGGAATGGTAGAGAAACTGGCACGGGATTGCAACCATCAAGGGATACGAAAGAGAGCATGAGGACAATAGGAGAAACTATGGAGATAAGAAGATTGTCCAGCAACCGTATGAAGTGGAAGAATTTCGCCACTACCCTATGATCTAAATGCAGCAACAATAATTAATGATATTTGCTTATTTATTTACTTATTGAATCTCCAAGTAAACCGCCCGCCTCTGTAGTGTGGTGGTAGCATGTTCGCCTCACGTCCAAGAGGTCGTGAGTTCGAATCTCGCTTAGGATGAGTTATCCGGATAAGGTTTTTTCCGAGGATTTCCGTTGTCCTGAGAAGGCGAATGTCGGGTAACAAAGCTCTATGGACCTCGGACTCATTTGAGCATCATTTCACCTATTTCATACATTCACTGTCCGATATGACATTACGTGGAGGACGTTAAGTTAAAAAAAAAAAAAGAACAGAAAAAAAAAACAAGAAAGGTCCAAGTAAACCCCTATATTTCACTCGTGGGTAACCAGATAGACAGGCTACGGCGCGAAACGGAGTTACATAGTAATGGGGTCTGATACATGGAGAGCATTGTATACCAGCATAATAAAAGTGTATGTTATGGAAGAATTCGACGAGCAATTTTGTTGGTTGTTTAGAATATGGATGTATTAGGCGATTGTATTTTTACTTCATTTTACTACATAGGCCATGAGTGGACTAGGAAAATTACGTCACAACAGTTCGTGCCGTAGCCTGGCTTTCTCGTTAGCCATGGTTTTACTTCAAGGCATGTTAAAACTTTAGCTATAATAATAATAATAATAATAATAATAATAATAATAATAATAATAATAATAATAATAATAATAATAATAATAATAATAATAATAATAATAATAATAATAATAATAATAATAATAATAATAATAATAATAATAATAATAATAATAATAATAATAATAATAATAATAATAATAATAATAATAATAATAATAATAATAATAATAATAATAATAATCATGATAATAATGATGATAATCATGATGATAATCATGATGATAATCATGATGATAATCATGATGATGATGATGATGTGTTGTATTTATATGATCTCATTAGTAAACTATTGTTACAAGGTTATTTTTCTATTTACTTCTGATTAATCCAGACAAACTCATTTCACGTTTATGTATTCTGCTATAGGTAACCTGTAATAGTTAAACAGTCAGATTTTTAAACATCGCGTTATTATGTGATAGCTCAAAAGTTCTACTCTCTTTGTATAACCACGAGAATATCAGGAATAGATACTTCTCTGTTGAGAAAAAGTAAAGTATATGAAAATCCAAACCTATATCAAAGAATCTCGTGCAAGTGGTTAACTCCATAAATTGTATTTTACATAAATTAACAGGAAATACCTTTTGTGTAGTAAGTTTTTGTTCATCTCTTACAGTTTATCAGTAACGACTTACCAGACAATTCGTTGGTTGCATTTCATTTGTTATGCAAATGTATTAATCACACGATAGCTATATTAATCAACATAATTAGCTATGTTTGAGAAGATTAATAACAATAAAGTATCCATCTAAAGGGCAGTTTTGGGCTTGAAGAATTTCTTTAAAATATGGTGTCGTATCCTTAGAAGACAATGAAGCAAGTTTGGTATTTAATGGACTTTTCTTTTCTTGAGTTAGTGTTCAAAAGTAAATGAAGAATGATGCACATTCAGATTTTTCTAAAAATTCTTTTTTTAAATTATAAAGTCTTAAAAGGTGTATTGCTGTTAAATTCTTGACATGGAAGTTTTTCAATAATTCCTCTACTTATTATACGTAACTGGTAGAGAAAGTAATAAGGGCTCACATGACTTTTCCCACTCATTACAGCTTTACATAACTTGTATCCTTATAAAATGTTATTCTCGTATTTACGTTATCCTCCTGGCAAGAATTAAATACACCTATGTCCACAGATAGCAAGTAGCTTTTTGTTACTAATGTATCTATGCGCCAGAAAACAATTATTTCATGTAAATGGTGTATTTTAATTAACTCCATAGTTTTCTTGTTGTAAACGTTTTTCTATATTTTATACCTCGCGAGATATCCAAATTAAATAAAATTCTTTGAGAATGAAGAGGATATTACAATCTTCTAATAGTATGAAAGAATAATTGTCAGCTGCCAATATTTTTAAAATTTAAGTTTTTCCTGCCTCACAAAATGGTACACTCTTGGAAAAAACGACGAGCGCATTAGGACAGCAGAATATTTCTAAGTCCCACGTTGTGGTGCAGCGCGTTTTACACAAGCTGATATTTCCAACATGCAGCTGAGTTTATTGAGAGTCCTTTCCATATTCAGCAAACATAGCAGTGAAATTATGTTGCACTGACAGATTGTGGATTTAATCATATACTAAATAATAATTATTAAAAAATTGCCTAATGTCTTAAGTGATGATAATACTTAATAATAATAATAATGATAATGGTGATAATGATGATGATAATAATAATAATAATAATAATAATAATAATAATAATAATAATAATAATAATAATAATAATAATAATAATAATAATAATAATAATAATAATAATAAATAATGATTGATAATTAATAATAATTGATAATTAATTAATGCAGTTCTGTTCGCTTTAAGCCATTTACTCCTAACCCTCCAATTCTCAATATCCTAGTCCCTTTACATCGAACGCTAATATGTATATGCTCAACGCAATCTCTTGTTGAAGAGAACTATATAGTAAGAAAAATTTTGATATGTTCTGTTATGTTGTGCATGTTGGTCTGTGTTATATTTTCACATGAAGTATATTTTTAATTCTTTTACCCCCTCCTCCCCCAAAGAAGTCCATTTAACACTAACAATTCCAAAAAGTACAAGCTGCTTCCTTATCTAATATGTTTATAACATTAAATTTTCTCTCAGTTTGATGGAAGCTCACTGGAAGCATATTAGTGTGCAAAACTAGAGTAGAGGAACCAGTGCGACACTGCAGCTTTTCAAGGTACCTACCCAGGGCGCTACGAAGCTATTAGCCACGGATTACTTTATTGAGGGTGCATACATACGAGGCGGTGATGCGGTCGCATTGGCTATTGTGATGAGGTGTAAATCCCCTCGTTGAAAACTTGTGGATTAGTCTCCGCTTTACAATACACCCTTAGAGCCAGAGTTCTTTGCAGCACCGTGTATAAACACTGTGTCTGTTATTATGTAGCTAGCGTCTTTTGAAAACCGGCTCTTCACACCAGTGCATTCAGCTGTAAAAGCGTTTAGGTGCACATATCGATCACATTATAGTATCACAACATGTCACAAGGACCAGGGAGCACATTATAAACACCGTTACCACGTTGGGCTAGTTTGATATCAAGAGTCCTTATACTTAAAGCGAACTGATCGCTTCTGGCACTCCAGCAAAGAAGATTAATCCACTCAACATTATACGATATTCAGATGTTTGTGGTCACATTATAAACCAGCATTTCAAACTCTTAAGTGTAACAGTTACTTGATTCCTTCTACTAATTATTTCAAAACGGTTCCAAAAAGCATTCCTATACGGGGAGAATTCTAAACATACTTGGCTTGTGGAACAAAATAAAAGACAAGTGTACAATTTTTCCACCAAATTCACTGTGGATCAATACATTTAGCCTAAGAACATTCCAAGATTTTAATACTCTCAGTAAAATAGAATTGCCTCAGCTTCATCTCATTATTTGATGTGAATTGTTGTCCATTAATGTTTAGCAACAGAAGGTAATCACTGCAGACAAATCCAGTGAATATGGTGCCCTTGGCAGTGAAAATTATGAACTTTTCCAACAACAGTCGCTCACGTGTGTGAAGATGCATTATTCTGATGAAAGTGAACTTTCTTTTAGGCAAGACGTGAACGTTTAGTTTGAACAGCTTCCTCTAAAGACCGTATTACAGTATAACCTCATTAGCGCGAACTCGCGATTAACGGCAAAAAAATATTGGCCCCGACAGGAAGTTTTTATGGGAAGTTTTATCAGTTTACATGAATTTCGGTTAAGGCGAATTACGAACTTTTTTTGAGTCCCTGACGTAATTAAATGGCATTGTAACACAAACTTCCGATATTACAGTATTTTAAGGGTTGTTTTTTTTTTTTTTTTTCCCAGGAATGAATGGAAGAAATGTAACTATAAAGCTAACTATACATTATTGACTCGTTTCTAACGTACTGTAGGTGGGAGCCGTTATTATCACCTCAACAATCAATGTGTGGGTACATTTAAATAAATTCAATAATGCGTGTACGAACGTTTAGAAACTTCGATGCCAGGTGGTTTTAGTCGTAGCCAAATTGAGTTAAAATACTGAATAAAGATCTGCAAACGGAAGCATCCGAAACACGGCAAAGATGAAACCGACAGCTCTAAATGTTCAGGTAAAGCTAAAGGTTATAGATGAAGAGGACCACGGTACAATGAAAAGAGCAATTGCATAACAGAAATTAGATATTTTCGTTCCCTTGGACGTCAGAGAGCCATGCTTAATCCTTCTATGCATGTCTTATACTTTTTGCATATTTAGATATTCTGAGTCTATTGGACCCGTTATGTTTAATAATGGATCTTAAATCATCATTATCAGCATCATTCCCACCACCACTATTTTCTTCGTCTAAAGAGTTGCATACCATTGTCTGTGGATCAACTTCATCATTTTCATTCGAAACAATACTTATATATACCCTTTTCTTTTACTGCCTAATTGCTGGTCATGATGTTGTTTAGTGTTACAAATTACTCTTACCTTTCTTCCAATACTGAGTCACGGGCTTATAAATATAATGTCCATTCTTATTCACAACATAGAAGTACACCAAATAACAGTTGAACGAACCGCTATAAGTCCTAAGAATGTGCTTTCTGTATTCATTATATAATTTATGTGTGCCGACAATGTCTTCTCTGAAGTCCAATAATATGTAGCTTATTACTGTAATATCTAATTAACACTAAACATAAACGAAAGGTTTTCCATCAGATCCGGGTTATGTAAATATGTGGTGTAAAGAAGCAAATGTAAGTGACAATCAAACTGGCAGATAGGTACATTTTTTATTAGTATCGATAATGAGTTGCTGAATGTTGCAGGAGGGCATACCTGCTGGAATGGGGTTCAATGTCAAGTTTTTGTTCCGCAACTAACAGTTAAAATCGTCTCCGGGTCCATTGGATTATGCATACAAGGGTTTAACTTTTTTGCAAGAAAATACCTATAGTCACTTTATAGTGTTATAAGTCTACAGTAATGCAAAGAAATTAATACCGTAGTTTATTGCGCATTTCTGTATTACTTTACATGTATACGTATTAAATGTTTTTCACTTAACACGATTTTTTAACACTCGTTCTCTGCGGATTCGTGTTAAGAGGTGATACTTATCCACTTCTGGTAATAGTCCTGCCCTTCTAGAGACAAACTATGGGCACCGCACTATTAAAATCCAAAATGCTTTTTATTTCAGATAGAATACGTTTTTCAATTTTTTTTAATTTTTTTTTAATTTTTTAATTTTTTTTTTTTTTTTATTTATTTATTTATTTATTTTTGTACACTTTCACCTGTTGTCACCCTCTGTTTGGCCTACTACTTCATGTGTGTCATATGGTGACGAATTTAAAGCACTATTTATTAAAAACACGCTTGAGAAGTGTTCATTCAAATGCCTTCTTGGCTCATTATTTATAAATGCGACACAAACCGAACCAAACATTTTCCCATGATTAAAACTTTGTGTAAAATATAGTTGGCAAGGCCTATCGGGATACCTGTGTAATGATCAGGGCTAGACATTTCAGTACCTTTCCGGTCTCACAAGAGCACTGCGGGTTGTGATCCACGGAATGCTTCGGAATCTTCATTTTTTAACACTGCTCTCACAGGAAAACACACTTTTGAGCAATACCTAATTGTGACATGATAGTGTCGTGTCAACCGATGTGATTGTTGAATAATCATGAATATTTTTATCCTTAGTGTATGCGTTATATGCACATATACCCATTCCAATATATTTTATTTCAAAAGTGTTACAGGTGTTGTTTAGAAAAATTAAATAAACAGGAATTTTCCATACGAAATATTGTTTTCGGTGAAGCGGGAATTAAGTGAAACCTTTCACTTTGTTTTTCAAAGATGATCAGTTTAAATAGAATACATTATTTATCGATAATAATTTGTACTGTTTATGCAAACGCATAAAGGCGTTTTCGAGAAGAATATCAATATTTTTTGCAGAATCTCGTTATGTGACACCATATTCTCTAAGTAATTTTTGATAGGGTCCAATGTGTTACTAATATTATACCTTGAACTAATAGATTAATGTGCAACTGTGGCACTTCTCGTCTAACAATTAGTTCTCTCCTTCCGTGGACTGTTTAACAATTGTTTTCCTTTAATCCGTTTTAAGCAATATGATACTCAATTCAGATGGCGCAGCAATAAATAAACAAAATTACTATCGAATTACTCATTTGTCTTCTGTACCAACGGAAGATGAGGAATTGATTACTATAGAGTATAGGGTACAGATCAACACAACAGAGCATATAATTTGTAACAAGAAGTCCCGTGTAAGGGATAAACAACATTAAAGTGATAGAAACTGATTGTCTTGTATTCTAGGATATAATTACAAAACACAGAGTTTCTAAAATGCATCCTTGCAGCCTGAAATACCAAACTCTGAAATCTGATCCTTCCTCAACTAAGTAGGCGTTCACTGGGTAAACACACATCAGCATTGTAATGTTCCTGGTTCTATTTCGTATTTTTCTTCGAGTTTTTCAGAGCATGAAGAGTTGATTTCTGCACCTTAATCTTCGGGCTGACCCAAATTTAAAAACTACGTACTTTTAAATATGGGGAGTAAGATGAACATACATGAGCACCATACACTTAAAATGTTCCTGGTTTTAAACTGAACTACTCTGTTTTATGAACCCCCATGAACAAAAAAGAAAAACAAAGGCAATATCTGGTACGTGTACTTACTTACATACCTGCCTGCATACATACAGACACACATACGTGACAGACATATCTACTTTGTGAAAGCTGCAAATTATTTGGTACTCGTGGAGTTATTCCCTGCCTAGCGCTCCAGAGACGACTCATTTTTTGGTCTACGGGTGTACGTGGTAGAATGTTCTTGTAAAAATTGCATATGTTTTCCCTTCTTAGCTGTAATTCTGATACCTCTATCCATTTACTGCCTGCTTGTGCAAAAATAAACGATTATTTATCAGTCATGGGCCTAGAAATCTCCAAAGAAGTAGGCGGGAGTGAGTGAGAAGTGAAATCGGCCTCGGCAGACTAACAAATCCCCTGCGAATGGTAAATTATATTCTGGAAGCCGATATATTCATTTAGTTGTATGTTTTGCACATGTTATTCATCAACTACATTTTAATCTTCCTCAACTAGTCACCACTGAAACACAAAATTCTATATGACTTTGCTTTTAGAAAAGCATGGTGTTGAAAATGACTTGGTTTGCTACCGGAATTTTGATCCAGATCTGTCAAAGTGAAATAAAGGTATTTGTTCCGCTTGCAAACTTAGTGATATAAAAAAACAACCTGTTTAATCTATGGTATTGTGATAAATGGCAAGTCCTGTTACTTTTTTCTGACACTTTATTTTTCGTCTAAAACTGAATCACAAAAACACAGTTCTTTATTTTATCGTTAACACAAACAATTCGTGTGACCTTGCAGCTCACAGCGGCTCCGTCCAATCATAACCTTAACACAAATACTGCTTACAATTTTACTACTCTCTCTGCCTCAGAAATAACTAGCTTCGACGACACACTCACTAAAAGCTGTTTTACACAAAAACAACTTAAACGCGACGATTACATTTCTAAAACTGTCTCTGAACGATACATGCACTCAAATTGTAAAAAGCTAACTGCTAACTCAATACTTAACTCTGAAAAACTGCTCTAACACTAATTCGCTCACTCGCTAGGTATATAGCCGAGACGAAGTGTAGCGGAGAATTCTCTGGAAAATGCACATTTTCCGAGAAACTTCTCGTAATCAAGCCGGCACGTCGACAGCTTCTAGAACTGTCGTTTTGTTCCAGCCCGATTTTTGTTGTCCTTGTTTATTGGCTGTGTACTGCCTAGCAACACCATGGTGTGAGGCAACTTGATCTTGAGCGTCTCTCTGACGGACGACCGACGCCCGGCGTCACTATTAATTATGTGACGATGTATAGCCACATTTAAGTGAAGAATTCAATTGTTATGACTTCATTTAGATTTAGATTTTTTATAGTAAAGTATTTATAAATGTTACAAAAGCTATTATTTTTTGTTTAAGACCAGTGCAAAAATAGTCTTGAAGGGTTATTGAACATTAATGAACTGTACTGCTGCTATAGAAACAAGAAGCAAGCAAATCATGCATTAAACCGGTCCTCATTTGTTGTTTCGACTTTACAGCTGTAATTTGCCGAACATAGGAATATTTAACAGAACTATCTTATTTTAATGAACGTATAACTCGACTACAGCCACAAATTATTGGCATCATTAAGAGAAATTGCACATTAGCGTATGTATATTGAGTTAAACTCTTTTGGTTTAGTAATCCGTTTAAATGGACCGGTATTTATAGCTATGTATAAGAATCTGAGAAAATGCAATTGCAGCACAGCAAGGTGATTAATGCATGTATAATCAGAACCATTTTCGAAGTAATGTGATTCATTTGTGTTCGATAAGCCACGCTAAATATGCCGAAATGTGGAGAGAGACAGTGTGGGAGTATAGGCATATCGATGTGCTCATCATACGAGCGCACAGTACAATAACTCATCATTCCGTTCCCTATATGACACAAGTTACCTATAAACTAAGTAATTAATGATTCTTACTACTGTTAATACAGGAGTATTAGTGTTGCTTCACAAAGAAGTTATTTTAAAATTGTTTTCAAATCACATTATTATTTATTTACTTTTGTTTATTTACTCATTCATTTATTCAGCGTTTACTTGAAGTGGAAACACATTTTCTCGGTTGCAATCTTCACCTTAAGAAATCCACTCTTTTACAGCTAACTAGCAGACCCGACAGACGTTGCATATCCAAAAATTATACAATTGTGTGAATAAACTAACATGTCACTGTGAAAGAAACAAAAATCAAAACCTCGCTAATACCGCAAATTTCGGTTCTCCTGTCGGTTAGAAGCCGCTATTGCGCACTCTCTGTAGCGGGAAGATGGCCATGTAGTTATGTTATTATATTACTGTATAAGAAAATGTATTAAAGAGGGTGGGTGGGTGGTTGGGATCCAGGCTGTATCTACAATGGGCAACATCACAACATCTCTAAGTAATTACTTCATTTTCCTTAATCTAACAACATACTTGTGCTTATATTATAAACAGTGAATCATTAGCATCTTAAAAACGCACGCTCGCTTTGCTCAAGTGATATGATACGTAAGAGGCCCATGTCCAGAGGCGGTTGTGCTTTACTTGAACGGAAAATTCTGCATTATGCAGGAAAACCGCTTATTTATCTACCTTTTTCAACTATCTATTTTGAAAAAGGATATAATGATGCATTCCGGTGCACAAAAACGTGCCGATATGAGGAACAATTTTTAAGATGGTAGGTGAATGGCACCACTCTGCCATACCCCACTTCAAACCCTATTAGTTATAGAAAGGCTTGTATGGTAACAATCGCTTGCCCTTTGTTTCACGATGGTGGAGGCGAACCAGAGGTCCACACAGTTTTACATACATTGAAAGATATATGTAATTCAGAAGGAGTCTATTCTTCATTTTATTTTATTACCAGCAGTTGTTGAAGAAAGAAGCAAAAACAAGATTACCAATCCTTTCCAAATAATGAAAAATGCTCAGTTTTGCGTGTTTTTTTCGGGAAGCAGATGAGGGATGAAACAAACGTATCGGTTTTGTTATATGTGATCAATTTAAACTACACATTATACAAATTTATTTGGAGTCATGCCATTTGATTACAAAAGAAGTCGCTGTAAATATACACAAAATATGCCGAGCATACAAAAGCTTGTTTTCGTTAAATACACAAACACAAGGGAAAACACAAAACGATCATGAAACTGAAGTAAGTTAATGTTCTAGTAATTAACCCACGATCTCCAGTACATTATAACAATAGTCATTCTTCGTGGTACTGAAATAATTGCATTCTACGCATATTCCTATGAAGGTATACGGTCGTCCCAGGCTTCCACCATCTCCCATAACTGGTCGAAGAATGCGACACCAAGACTTTCAAGAAATCCCCCATCCCAGACTTCCCTTTACATAGAAAATTTTTCGAAAGTTTTGATTTTTTTTAAAATGACGATTTTTATTAAAATGCCATATTTTTTAAAAAAGATTTATGACATGAAATTTCCTGAGAATACCCTCTTCATTCTACATCACTTTATGCATAACTGTGAAACCAGTCAATCCATCAAGACAATTAGGTTCGGACACAGCCAGGGGGCGTGACAATCGGTCCATTCGGGTTAAATTGTTTCCTTATCCCCCCCCCCCCCCCCCTTACGTTACTCAACCTGACCACGATTTTTGTTCATAGTCATTGCTTGTATGATGCCGCCTTGAATGCAAACCTATAAAGATTGACACACTCAGACTGGTGCGGAGCACAAAGGCCATAAGGTTCCGCCAACACTAAATAAAGAAACATACTAAAAGACACTAACAGCATCGGCACATTTCCGTGCATCGGACGTTACCTACAATTACCTACACTGTGCAGAAGAAAATATAAATAAAAAAGGATGGCCCATTCCTCTACCTCTTTACCATCAGTAAGTTTCCACATCTAGGCAATCAACACTAGATTCTCCACCGCCCTTGTCGGTTCTGTCTCAGACTAACTTGAAACAAATCTCAAGAAACAAACATGGACTAATGAGCACTATTACCCCTGTGTGACACAAATAAGATCGAAATAACCTCTTTCCATAAATTCTGCTCTATTTTGTGTAAACAACTAGAGGCGGCTAGCACTTACGAACACGATTAGCGACTCGACCTTACCAAGGAAGGCCAGTATGAGAAATTAGTTAAATCCAACGCTAAAACACACGTCGTAGTATTTGTGTCAAACTTTGCTTCGGAAATAGACAGGGAAGGAATTTTGCAATTATTTCCGCTAAAAGGATGTTATTTCCATGTAGTCAATTTCAAAACTAATTCGCACAGAACTGTTTAGGCAATAAAAATAGTTATTACTTGTTTTTGTGTTTTTGTTATGGTGTATAATGACACTAATATGACCCCAAAGGGTAAAAACCGTAATTACATAAAACCACCACCATAATCAGCTTTGTTGTTTATTATTATTATTATTATTATTATTATTATTATTATTATTATTATTATTATTATTATTATTATTATTATTATTATTATTATTATTATTATTATTATTATTATTATTATTATTATTATTATTATTATTATTATTATTATTATTATTATTATTATTATTATTATTATTATTATTATTATTATTATTATTATTATTATTATTATTATTATTATTATTATTATTATTATTATTATTATTATTATTATTATTATTATTATTATTATTATTATTATTATTATTATTATTATTATTATTATTATTATTATTATTATTATTATTATTATTATTATTATTATTATTATTATTATTATTATTATTATTATTATTATTATTATTATTATTATTATTATTATTATTATTATTATTATTATTATTATTATTATTATTATTATTATTATTATTATTATTATTATTATTATTATTATTATTATTATTAACTTTACGGTGATCAATTAGCAAGAGTGTGGCTCATTTATAGTGCTGTGCTCTGTTGAACCTTCGGAATGAGTTAAGTAGCTTATTAAATGGTTAGAATTGTCGAAGAAGGAAGGTAGAAAGATAACGCACGTAGATAGGTGACGCTACATTTTCACTACCAGTTTAAATCCTCTTTCTCCTATTGGAGTCTATTTTTTGCCCCCAAGTTCAACGGAACGCAGCTGATTATGTTGGTAATGAATTTAATGACAAATGTGGCCCTAACCTCCGTCAATGTGAGCTGCTGTGGTTCCTCGACCATAACTTCGAACCACAAGATTTGCAAGGTACTTCCCTCGCCAAAAATATGGCCGAACTGCCGAGGAGCATCCCTCCATCCGTCTGTCCGTCCCTCCTTCCGTCCGGCCATCGTTTTTTCTGGAAAGAGTTTTTAAGCTATCCGTATTCCTATGCAACGGATTACATTCACACGGTTTTCTCTGCTTATTATTCTTTTACGTAGTACATTCACATGTCCTATACTCCTTCAACATACAATTTATAGTATTTTCTATGATTGAAAAGCAAATGGAATGTATTACATGTAGACGATTTCTTCTACTCACTTTTTCCCCGTGACATTGGTGGTTGTTCAACAGTGCTTTTACACATAGTGTGTTCACGGTGTTTTTATTTATTCATTTTATTTTTGTTTTTTGGAGTATCCTAACAGTTTGTATTAATTCGTTGTGTATTAAGTAATATTTTTCAAGTGTGTCCAAAGAAACATAAGGTCATTGAGCATGTGCAAACAAAGCCTAAAAGTTGCAATAATTGTCAAACCACGGACAACGCCGTGGATTTCAGCTAGTGAATAAATAAAATAATGAGCAGACGAACGAGAAGGGTTGCTGCAGATAAATTACAATTCCAAAATTCCAAATAATGTTCTACAACATTCTCCATAGATACGGTTTAAAATTGATGATGATGATGATGATGATGATGATGATGATCATCATCATCATCATCATCATCCTCTTACTGCTACCACCAAATATGATGCTACAGAATGCTGATAGTGATCACAATTAAGTACTTGTAAGCACTAAGATTGTAAAACGCGAAGGAAAAGACGCAAAATTTAAAGTACACGCTCTTTTGTCAATTTCAGCGTCGCCTACACCATGACTCCCCATAGTACTTAAGCCTCAAATTCGCATTTGAAACGCCACTCTCGTGAGCGCCAGTCCGTTGGTCTGGGGCGTCCATTTTGGGTGTCGCTCGATGTCTACAGCCAAGACTCTGCGGTTCGTCACCAATATTGGCCTCGATAAATAATTCTGACATGTATTATAGTTATTAGTGGTTTTTAGATTTTTATGATTTTTTAAGATATTTATTTATCTTTTAGAATTCAGACTTGTTTTTATTTTATTTTATTTTAATTATTATATTTATTTTAATTATTTAGTATTTAACCCTCTCTTTTAACCTTCCTTATTTTAACCCTGTGAGTGTTTTAGATTTTATTGCTTGCCTATGGGCCGAAATGACTTCATTGTCGACGGGTCCTTAAATCCCACTCATTCACTCACTCTGAAACGGAGTTGCTATCCTGTGACTTGCTAAATTCTAAGACTTTCTTTTGTCTTTTTAATTCTTGGCTAGGTACATTTCTGCAAGCCCTGCAATACCTTTATTTACCTATTAAGGTTCTAGGAACGCCAAGAGGAAACGGTTTTCTTGTTAACTTGATTTCATTGTAACCTAATTACGTCAGCTACACTAACTTACCAGTAATTGCCTTTGCCGTAATCCTTAAATTGTCTAGCTAATGACTAGCTCATACTCCTTACATTATGCATTGATTTTAACATCCGGAAATTATTCATTGTAGTTATTTATATATTTCCCCTACCATTTATTTTTAAAATTATTAATCTTACTTGTCAATTCCAGAATCATCTGTATTCGTTTATGAACTAAATGTAAGTTAATTAGGTACATTTTGAACTCTGAAATATTCTACAGATATCCGAACTGAAATCCAAATTAAATAACTGTACGTTCAAATAAAAATCAAGTCTTACTTCCCTCATGCTACTATTTCAAAGCAAATAAACTCCCTTTAAATATGGATTTAAAAAGCTGATGTACTACATTCATATTACTTTCTCTATCCACGTTACACAATCGAGATAAACGTTTGCAGAAATGATTTTGTTGCACATTTTGTTTTAGGTACAAGAAGAATAAAATGAGGTTGTAGCGATGTTAAAACTGTCGCTCTGTCATGGCTTTGAAATGTCATACTATTTGCATGGCCAAGAAAACAAATTACTCTGGTACAGACTTAGCAGTTGAAGTAAAGAAATAGAATAGCTACTTGAAAATTCAAATCCATAGTGAGGATATCTGGGAAATGGTTCATCCCAAAAGAAATTATTTGATCTACAGTAAGTCTTTTAATAAGATCTAAATGTTTTGTGCAGTAAGTTTTTGTTTATCTTCTTATGGTTTACCAAATAAACAATATTATACAAAATTCATTCAGAGTGATTTTTATAGGTTACTCACAGAACATTCAAATATTTATTAAGTGCTTATATAAATGTTTCAGTAGAGTAGAGCTACTCATATAATCAGCAGCGTTAAGAATTAAAATTAAAATAATCTTCGCCCTCATACTTAAACAGTGTCGACTCAGTTTGACGTGTGGTATTTATTTGACTTATCGTTTTGTTTTGAATTATGCTGTTCACGGACACGCATACAATACTGTACTTCTACTTGCTGTATCTAGATGACAGGAAAGTAAAGATATGTTCATTACAAATGTTTTGAGTTTCAAACGAATATAAAGCTTCGCTGTTTTTGGAAACAGTTAAGTAAGTGTCCAGTTTTCTCATACCAATACTCGTAGTTTGTTTCATTTTATTTTTATCCATTAATTTCGACTCTCTTCGCTTAACAGAACAGCAATACGTACAAAATCTCTGCTAACCCAAACGCTTGAGAATTTACAATGTCTCCTGGGCAATGAAATAAAAATTCAGACATAAACTCCTCTCTTAACCTAATTCTATCAGGTATCAAATATTCCTCTTTGGCAAGCTTTACATCTATTATATTTTGTAAACTTTAAATAAATACTTCCATGGTTGAGTAGTCCCAAGTTCGATTCCCGGTCGGCATGGAATTTTCTTGTAATATATTCTCGATTATATTATTGTTTAATTATGGTTATTTCCTATCCTTCATAGAGTCTAGAAGTCTGGATGTGACAGATGCATACCCCGAATAACTCCCTTTCAATTAATTCTCTCTATCCGGTCTTGCAAGGCTGTAAGAGCCAGCGGGCTTGCCGGTAGGATGCACTGTGGTGGAGCTTGCGCTCTGGAAATACGGCGTTTGGCTGAAGGGAGGCGCTGTAATCTGTTGGCTACCGGATCTGGCTGGTGGCGCGCTCTCTATGGTGACCCGGAACTCCGTCGGGCTGAAGAACTACCTGGACCTTTTAGGGACCCACCGTTGTAATTCTATCTATGATGCGTTCTGGCCGCCCGTAGGGCACTTTCATATCATCCTTCCTCCCAAGGGCTGACGCATAATAAACCATCGGCTGACATGCCGGAATACCCACCGTGACAAGAAATTAAATGTGCCTGAGAAAATATGTTAACGACGACGAAAACCTAAAAGTTCAGAGAGTAAAAGCTTCAAATGTTTTAATCAAAGCCTGTAATTTGACCTTTGCTGTTAAAAGGGTGCTACAGAAATGAACAAAGTGTTTTCAAGTTAAAGAAATTTTTCTTCCTAATCTTATCAATTGAAATTTGACAAACAAGTAGTTTATTTGCGGATAATGCTGCGGTTTGTTAAGAAAGATTTCTGGTAATATGGTTTAATAATGGTTTATAAACTACTACAAACTATGGTGAACCCATCACTTGAAATTTCTATGCAAACATCCTCTGTGTTCCCGTAATACCGCAGAGCTATGTTGTATACACGAATTTTCTGGTATTTCTGGAAATACAAATTTGATGTCCTAACAATGAAAGGTTCGTGTCTTCACCTTACAGGACCAGAATGATTGATGTAAGCACTTTAGTTGCCAAAATCCAGTAAAACATTCGGTTCAAAGTGAAACCCTAAAGAACTTGAAAGCAATTTCCACAAATAAAGTCTACATGCAAATAATTAATGGACCTTGTGAAAAATCAAGTTACTCAACAAGCCCGCACTTAGACAAAATAATAGTTTTGTAACTGGAGACAGAAATTCAGAAAACATCCAAAAACTGTGCGATTAATTAAGCAGAACCCATATGGCCTGTCTGTTTACGAAGCAAGGAAACCGCAAAACATGTTTTACTATATAGAATGCGAAATCGCAAAATGGATGAGGTACAGCCGCTTCCAAATGGTTCTCGACGCACGTGGGACTCACCGTGGAGACGGAAGAGGTAAAGGTTATCGAGTAGTCCGTCCAGGCCAGAGCCATCTCAAGTGGTTTACCTGTCTCATGAGTTTGATAGCTTTAATGGTAACGTTTTCCTGTTTCAACAAAAGAAATTATCATGGCGACTGGCTTCTTTGGTACTTTATTGTAAAACAGGAAGATTATTAATTGGGTTCTAGGTAGGAATGCGACATAAATGTGCCTGCAAAAATATTTTAGGGAGTAGGGGCACAATAAACACTATACATTATTATAAAGGATGCCTTACACGATATTAGCCAACGTTCACACGCACACACACACCTCCCTGCTATATGATAATATAAGAACAATAATACATTTTACAAGCATATGATGTTACCTATAAAATACATATGATCATATAGATAGCTTTCATACTCTTCTTCATACATGTTTCTAATCTCGTTTTCAGTTTATCTTGAGAATTGGAATCATCTGATTCATCCACAGGTAGACCACTATCATCACAAAGTAGATGGTGCACTTCTTTCAAATCCTGGGGATTTTGTAAATCATACCTTTTACTCCCGTTTGTGAGAAGTAGTAACATACTACATAACTACATAACAGTCGAGTAAGATGTAATATTAGATGTCCTAGTCAGATGATTGCATAGGTACGTTCATTGAAATATTATAACGCTTAAATAAACGTAGGGGTCGCTCAGGCCCTTAGTGACCAAGGTAAACCTGCTGCCAAAGCTAGTCGTAGTCATAGTGACGATTGTCAGAAACAATGATTACTTTCCTTTTAGAGTCAGAGTTATGTAGTTGTCAACGTTCAAGCAGCAAATGCTTCTACTTTTGAGAATGCACTATAGTTACACGTGGAATAGATAGATCACTAGGGACAAGAGAAGAGAGAAAAAAAAATGAAGAGCAGCGCATGTTGTGATGGTTGTTGCAATATTTTCATTACAGACAAGTTTAACAACTGGCAGTAATGATGCAGGCAGCACGCAACAGGTATAGCGGGCTGTGTTGAATGCGGTCACGCCAATCCCAGTGCATCGAATCGACGGGTTAAACAACAAAATTGGAAATTACCAAACAGGAAATTCCCTCCGAAATCAGCACCATGCATGTGCACACCAATATGTGTTTTTTTGATTACATATGGTCAAGTTGCCAGAGTTTTGTCAGCCACGGGGAAACGTTTGGCAGAAAAAAAGCCTCAAAACCTCGAAACCATAAGCCCAGGCGGGAGGGCCGAATGTGGCTACACATGCTAAATTATTTTTATTACATTCCTGAAAAACAAAAATACTGCTATCATATAGGCAACCATACGTTCATGCATTTTTCATAACGGTCAGTGATGTGCCCATTGTGAATCCCAAAGAGGGCCATGAAGAGGTAAAAGCTATCCTGATACTTTGTAATACTAAGGTAACTTTGTTCTTAATATTGGTCAACCTCATAATTGCAACCGATGTTCTACTTTCTCCTACTGCTAACCTGTGGTTGGTAGGGAAGTAGGTTCTCTATTCTAAACAAAATAAATTTTAACGGCCCATCACAACTAGGTCACTCGTCTGGGTTCGATGCTGCTCGGTTGGGTGTGTCAAGGCGTGGGTAGTTCCTGGATCTGTGCATTCACATCGGGTGAACGAATGCAGTCGTTTGTTCGCTCTGTTAAAATTACTTTATTATCTCTGCTCGTTATCACGCTCGCCAGCACGTGAAAGGGCTGCACAAAAACAAAGTCCGACCGGAGAAATCTTCCATAAATCGAATTCCCAATTTTTGCTTCTGTGAACTTAAGTTGTGCCACGTCGAATTTAGTTTATTTATCTTGTCGCGGGTATCGCGGGGCATTCTCGATACCTGAAGGTATTTTTACAGAGTTGATGTGTCCGAGAAAACCTTATTTTCGCCATAACACAAAATTACCCTTCATTCACCAGTTTGCTAACTTTTCTTTACTACTATTTTCTGTGAAAACTTTTTGCTCATCAAAATCATTATATTTATTTTGATTGAGACTATTTTTACTTATTACACATTGCCTTTCAGTTGAAATGTTACGCCGGGACCTCAGATCTGAGATAGCACGTGCAGACTTCGAACCCGACCTAACTTATAATTTATTTGTGTAAGGCACATATATGAAATTATACAAAAATATTGTACATAACCTTTCTGGCACCCTAGCTACTTTGCTGACAAAGTGATCCTTTTTTTACCTGACATTTCTGGGTATTATTTAATGTTTCTGTAACTGACCCACGATCACATGCAGATGTTGTTTTAGCAAAATGTATGCACTTTCAGGAGACGGTAGGAATTACTCCTCGTTAATCATTTTTTTCTCTTTCACATAAATATCTCTTAGATTAGGGTGACTAGACATCCGGACATGTCCTCTTTTTAATATATTTGTCCGGGGTTCGGGTGGATTGTTAGAAAATCGGTGAATGCCCTCCTTTTTAGATTATTTTGCATTTCATTTTTCCCGTGGGTTTCGAAACTGGAGAATTTTAATATTTGAACACAGAATATAATTTTAAAAAGTTTGTAAATGGCAATTCTGAGCTTGATAACATAACTTCCAACGAGAAGTGGTGTGTTTCAGAGAAAGTAAATCTATAGACTGCCATTCGGAGTTTCTCAAAGGAGCAAGCAGAACATAATGGCAATGTAGAGAGGATATTTTCATGCATATCATCACAATGGACTGACGAAATAAACAAATATAAAAACAAATATAAAATAGAATCTGTAAAGGGTCTCCTCATATTGCAGTAGGCAATAATTATATTGATTTTTACAAATATTCATTAAAGAAGTTTTAACTTTGCGGAAAAGTCCGATCTTCACAGAAATATTTCTAAAAGAAGAAGTGTGTTTTTCCTTAAATTAAATAATCATTTGTAACATTATTTTATTTTAATTTAATTGGCGAAATACCAGTGTCCTTTTTTGTCCAATGTCCTACTTTTTCGCAGCAAAAGTCCTATATTTTGTCTATAGCAACCTGGTCACTCTAGTTATGATATAAAATTTATTATATGCTTGTAATGATATAAATTGCAATGACCAAAGACCAGGACGGAGGTCTCGTGTCAGAAATCTGTCGGAAGATCTAAGAATCCTCAGATAAAATCCTCACGATATCTACCAACACACTTATCTTATGCATGCATTGTATACTGTGTTTTATGCTTCCATAAAACGGAGTGGCTAAAGTATTTGTTTCATCAGGGGACCTCAAAAATGTACTCGTAAATCACGATTTTCTATTTTCGGGCAGAATACAAACATTTCTGCATCTACCATAAACATACTTTAGAGAAAGTAAAACCCAGAAGCATATACCAGAATTATTTGTGAGGAATTGTGCAGATAGAAAATGGAATTTTATTTCCTAGAGGATATATCCTATATTAGAAGCAGTTTCATTTTGGATCATAGCAAATAAAACTTGCCGAATAGGAATGTGAAACCTTCCGGATGTCATTCGTACTGCAATGGCCAAAGGCGATCATTTTGAACAAATTGTGGAAAGAGAAATGTTCATCACAATAATGTGCACGTAATATTGAGAGAGGACTTTCGGCAGCACTAGGCGCACGTATTTGTAAGTAAAATTGTAAGTTGGAAAGCAGTCCATGGAGTGGATGAACGTTTTATTGCTTACGGAGGTTTTATGAATGTATGTTTGATGACTGTTAACAAAAAGCGTACCCGTTTTATTTCATTATTTCCCCTTCTTCTTTCTGCTGTGTACACTGGGCAAGACCTCGAGGGGACATGGGCGCTTTGCTTCTTTCCATTGCTCAATTTCATACGTGGTGACTATCTGTCTGTCTCACTCGCTCAGCTTTGTGAAGCCTCGGCTCTTGCCTCACGTTGATGCAACTGAAAATAGAACCGTAATTCGATTTCAAAAATCATTATTGGAGTATGCCAGGCTCTCAACTGACTTGACTTAATTCAATCTGCGTTTTCATTTACTCGTCAGCATTTCGAGAGGGGAGGGGTCAGAGAAGAGCAAGGCAGGGCCCACTAGGAGTTTGTTCCATGTTAGAGAAGCACACATACATACATACACCCCCGCCAACTGTGTGGTCTCCAGTGGCGAATCTGTGGAAACGTCCCTTCATCACGATAAAAACTCTTTCATCTTTCCTATTTGAGAATATACCTATGTATGGGCTACACTATGTTTTCGACTATCCGCGTTTAAAACTATTCCTAGTTTGGTTCTAATGCTATGGAAATATTTACTCAGTTTTAATAGAACCCAAGTTCCAATTACAGAAAGTAGAGAAAAATAAAAGCACTCAAACCCAAATAACACACAACGACGACCTCTGTGGTCTAATGGTTAGCTTGCTCCAGAGGTTGGATTCCCAGCTGAAAAGTGGAATTCTTTTGGAATTCTTCGATTCTTTCTATCTTTCACTATGATTTCACCATATATTTCTGGGTGTACCTACTCTGTTATAGTGTGTTTCAATAGATGATTTTCTCACACTCGTAATTATTCTACCGTACATGTCGCATTTGGTCTCTATTGTGACGAAGGTTCCCGCTGTGATTTAAGTGGATTTTCAGCATTCTTTGCTTTTTTGGAGTAAGTTACCCCGTAACTATAATCGCTCCACCCTTAGATCCGCACTTGATGTAAACACAAGCGTCAACAACTAACACGAGATACGCCGAAACTAAAGCACATCATACAATATAGTACCTTAAATGTTAGCGACTATCTGTGAGTTTTCAATATGTATGTTAACCCTGGTAAAGACTACTTGAAGTAACACAATAGCAGCGCTATTCTTGAAACTTCCGAATAAATATCGCCCTGTTGCAACATAAACACGAGGCATGAGTCCACGTGGCGTTTGTGTCACTCGCAATTGATATGAACATTAGGTTATGGCGGAGGGATACAAGGTGCGAATCTAAGGCTAGGTGCGGTATAGGTATTTCTATTTTGCTCAAAAGGAGGCTGTCTATCAGCACAGCTCTGCAGCGCGTGAGTTGAACCGAGCTTAACTGAGTCGCAACGGTGCACGGTGCAAAGAACCTTTGCACCTTGGACTGCACGCGGTGCAATTTTAAACTTTAAGAAGCCCTGCTCTAGAGTCTAGAAGTGTGAATGGGGGTGTCGATGTACTTGTGAATGGATGTAATAACTCAGAGTAGTACCAAATGAAATTTTAAAGAAAAAGACTGTGAAATGAGTGTACGCCATTGCTGTTGAGCTATTGTTCCAAAGGTAAAAAACTGCCAATATGTTAAAAGCGGTATAGTATAACTGGAACATTAATAAAAAAAAAGATAATCATCCTCCATAATGTAGGATTAACTTACTAGCTTCTGAGGTAGCAGGTTCAAACCCGGCGGAGGGCAATGTATTTTTACGGTCACAAAACTCCTTAGCATGGCTTCCTTTCGAAGGGAAGTAAAGCCGGTGGTCCCGTGTCGTAGATTTATGCTACGTAAAAGGACCTCAAGTGTGAAAAGAGGCTTTTGAGCAAAATTAGGCATTTTTTCTCGCCAAATATAGAACGGGACGCTAAAAAGCAAGGCATCAATAAACTGGGAATGTGTGGCACATACAAAAACTTCAATTCAAAGTGGTTTAATGTAGTCTAATGCATATGGAAACACATTTTTAATAATGCTGAATTGTTAAAAGATGGTGAATTTGAATTTGGTATCCAAACGGTGGTTGTACTCGTAAAGCAGAAGCATAAATACGTGAAGTTTTTAGATTTCAGGCACCCAGAGTAGGTGACGATAAGGTGGATATTTTAGGTGTTTTTTACATTTCATGAAACTGGAAATGTTGAGTGGTTTATTTATACTAAATCTGATGCCATGTGACTGATTACATCTGTTTAGCAAGCCATGGTCATTGAGGTATAAACAAAGAACTAGTTTAATAAAGTTCAAAGACCAACCAAATAACCAATAATTCCGTTTTAATTTTTTCGGCCCCTGTCCTTAGTTGAGGTAAACTAACTCGCACCTCTTAACGGCGCGAGGTATACCCGCAGTAAAATGCAGGGCTGGGGTCCAGAAGTCGTGGTTCAATTCCCGTCGACCGCTCACTCTGACCTTGGCATTTTCACGGTTTTCCTTGGTCCTTACGCGAATGCTGCTGTGACTTCAGATCTCCAGCGATTTTCCTTACAGCATTTCCCTTTCATACCGTTTCCTTCTGATCTTTAAGGTGTGCTTCAATGTTTTATTGCGTATGATGCAGCCGGCAGATAGTATGGATGCTTGCTCAAAGGACACAGTACTCCCCGTGGATACTAGAGGGCTGCTTGGTCTACGGGTCGTTCATTGCCCTCTACAGGCAGCAAACATTGCATAAGGGTAAATACAAAAACCAAATCCCTGTTTGATAGTAAAGAATTCAAGTAATGAATATGCTCTAATTAAAAAATAAAAGATAAAATTAAAGCGAACCTAACTTTGTAGAACATTATTTGTGCTGCCACATGCAAACTTCCTAATAATGGTTCCTGCAACTTGGAACTTCGAGGGACTTCCGCGCGCTTTTATGCTCTCTTTGCCTGCAGCTGTAACATTTTGCGGTTACTTTATTTCATCTCTTCCTGCTGGGGTAAGATCTATATAGGTCGCTGTGCACGAGGTGTCCCCTTTCGTTGTATGACCTATATCTACATATTCACCGTACTCATTTAACCTTTATTCAACTGAATGTCCAATCAAAATTAACATTAGTGACCGATTACACAACACAAATACAGTGAAACTCACAAATGAAGTGTTCTTCCTGCGCGTAACCATTTAACTATACAAATATTCTCCAAGACTTCCGACTTGCGTTTGGTCAAAAGAAGCGTCTATGTGCAGCAAAATTTGGTCACAGGAAAACTTCGGAAAACATGCATTCTATAGAAAATGCTACCAAAGTGTATTAGGCATCTGTTGTAGCACAGGGAGGTTTCCTTTGGCTGTGCTTAAACACTTACTGTAGTTTAGTTATTATAGTTCAAGAATTGACACCAGGCATTTCCGCATGCAGGAATGGATGAAGATGTTTGAATAGTGCAAGTAACGGAGTGCTTGGCTGTAATTTCATTCTCCTTCCGGATGATATACATTTCCCGTATACTTTCTTGACTATGTTCATATAACGCGCAAGATTACTGATACTGGGGTAACGTGGCTGCTTCATGGGGAACTCCTGAGCTGTCAAAAAATAGGAATACACAGGCTGTCCCAAAAAACACCGAAAACGCATAGTACGTGGTGTGGAATGAAAACTGATCGGTTTTCAACTAGGATCTCCTGTCTGAAAAGGATGGTTTGGACGCTGTAGTGCATTGAAGTGTGAGGTGTGTACGTTCACATTTCGTCAATAGACCCATCAGCGAGCTATCTACATTACAAACGAGCTTCGAACTGCGTACCTCCTACATCATTGCAGAGCCTGTATCGGCGATGGTGAGCCTCATGTACATGACCCAATACGTGCGATTGTCTTTGAAGATTTTCAGTCGCTCCGTGGACTCGAGCCATTTAGGTCCTCCGCTGACGTTACAGGGGTACCACAAAACATATTCTTCATACAACTCCACTGACAGGTGTCAGATCTATCATGGAACTGGTCCACCTCTACCAATTCATCAATTTGGATAGGCTACGTTGAGGTGATTCTACCTTTTACATCAAAGTGTGCTGGAGATCAAATCGGCCATTTCAGCAGCTATTTACCGGTGCATGTCGCACTCCTGTTAAAAGACGTTACTGTACTGGAAACTACACAAGTAATTAAGCACGACGCGCATCAAGGACTCTATGGAGAAATTTAGCGCATGCGCAGGAATGTTATTATGCTCAGGTTGTTCATCCCAGTAGACACGTGGCTAAAGGGTTGCATACCTTCCGTATTAAGATACCAAAACTAATGTTAACAAATTGTCCCAACCCTTCGTTATCAAACTTCGCCGCTCTCCAGCGTTCAAACCGTCCATTTCCGGAGACAGAGGCTCCAATCTGAAAACAGATCAGTTTGCCATCCCGCGCAACATACTAAGCGCTGCGCTACCCTGCATATATAGTTACATCTTCGAAGTGTTAGAATATGTAACATTGTACTCATGCGGCACGGTGTTTACGGCAAAATCTAGAACTAAGCATTAAAGAGTAATTTAGCGTTTTAGTGAATTAGCGCAGATAGTATGCTACGAAATTTACCATCTTGTATGATACTGTGCTTTTACTTTCCCTATGACATACATAGTAGGCGGAGAAGGTATTTCAATCCACCCATAAGTTCGATACCGGGATTTCAGTCAAGTTTCCCTGAATAAACAAAAGACAGTTTTGGAAAGAGGTCTGTTTCTGTGTATGTCCACGACTTCTGAGCAGCATAGCTCAAACACAGATTAAATACTAAAGTTGATATTTATGTATAGCATCTCCCAAGGATGCAACACGAAGCTTTTCAAGAAAATTCTCTCACTAGAGACATTCCTTTACAGGCAATGTTTTACGAATATGTTGACTATCTCAAAGATGACTCTGACGATTATCATTAAAGTGCCACATTTAACATATTTTTATGACAAATGAAATGTATGTCTTGGATTGTTGGAAACGTTCCCACAAGTCCTCTCCTTTCTGAATGGCTTTTACATAACTGTTAAACCGAGAGAGAGAGAGAGAGAGAGAGAGAGAGAGAGAGAGAGAGAGAGGAGACAAAGTCATGCTGCACAAAAATGTAGACCTTGTTAAGACACAGTTTATATCCAGTACAATTTATGGTGAGTGGACCATTTCCTGATATTCCTTATTTTCTGGTTAATGTTCCAAAAATTATATTTTCTCAAACAGGAATACGTTATTTGTTTTTCCATCTCTTGGCCATGCAAAGGGAATGGAATATCAAAGCCTTCACATAGCGACCAGCTTTAAAATATTTGACTATCACTCAAAGCATTCCCATATTCCCCTTGCACTTACAAGAAAATTAGTAATAAGAGAATTACTGCAAAGTTTTGTCTTGATTAACATAAAGCAGATGCAGCAATAGTTTGTACCATAGTATAGAAAGTCATGCGAGCGCAACACTTCACTGGCCAACTGCTAACCACATCTAAATCAGATGGTTATTATCTGTGGGCAATGCTTAAAGATAAAATTATGCAACATATTTTCATTCCCTTAACAAATTAGAATACACATTCCTAATGCGTTTTGCAATATTTCGGCTATACAAATTAGTGGATTATTCAATAATGCATTTTAATATGTTCTAACCTGCGCAGTAGCACAACCTAGCGATATTGCGCCGCGCTAACGTGTGTGACTCGCATAAGGAGGTCCCGGGTTCAAAATTCTAGTGTTGACGAACCTGACCGATGGTTTTTTCATGGGTTTCCTCGATCACTTGGCGAATGTTGGGTAGGATAACGATTCGTGAATTTTTTTAGTATCTCATTCATCACTAAATTCGCTTTCCTTTTTCACCACCATTGGGTGTCAATAAAGCTTATCATTGCAGGTATCATTCAGGATAAGGGGAAACCTCATACCTTATTGATATTTGAACTGGGAACCTGTTGAACATGAAAATTAAATTAAATAATCATAGTAACATTAATTTATATTATAATTATATTGTTATAAATTTTATAAAATTATTATTATTATTATTATTATTATTATTATTATTATTATTATTATTATTATTATTATTATTATTATTATTATTATTATTATTATTATTATTATTATTATTATTATTATTATTATTGGATAATATTTTTATATCACCGTAGTAATCAAAAGGCCTCGTTAAATAAACCATCTATTTTCGTGAACCTTACTAATCTCATACCTGCTATTAATATAACAACGCTCAACTAGCAACATCTTTTGGGTGAACCACAAAACCGTGGATAATATTTTTCCTGTTGTATGAAGTTAATGGAATATTATATCTACTGTAACATTTAGCACTTTTCTCTCTCATTAACATTTCACCAACCTTGGTATTTCCTAAGTGACTCGACATTCTAAATGTTCCCTTGTTCCTCACTCAGAGCACCGAAATGCAAAACTCAGTTCAGATTTAGTAACTCGCTGCAATTACAAAAGATTTGAGTCATTCTGATATTGCCCATGGCAATTACATATTAAACACTGTTTTCTAGGAAGTTATTAACCACGTCTTTCAGGAGGAACATGGCGGATATCTCACGCTTCCTAGTCCTAGACTATTGTCCGCGTTAAATCTTCTGCATGGGTCAGTAGCCAATAGTCATCGCCACTTGTTGCATTGATTTTGTCCTGTGCCACTGTCTTTTAAATTTATCTTAATTGGACTTAACATTTCTTCTCTACCTATTTGTTTAACAGAATCGCTTCCATATAGTTCTTCGACGCCTTATTGTTCTCTTGTTTGCTACATTGTCAAGTGCTTCATTGACAGGTTTCTACATCTTTAAAGGCGTTATTTCTAAGGGCAGCTTGACGCTTTACTTGAGCCCACACAAGCTCAAGAGGATTGTATTAGCAATGACAAGGAAGTAATCGTATTGTTTGATATCCTCTTTCATTAGCAAGTTAATCGAGCTCATGCATGTACACAAAATACATGTGAAATATACTCATAATTGTGTTTAAATTCCACCGTCTGAAGCTAAAATAACTATTTCTTCGTACATGCTTGCTCAATCATTCTCTTCATATCCAACATAGGTTTTAAGTCTGTAATAAAGTATTAATATCCGAGCGCTAATTTAAAGTCAGATGAAGTTAGTTTTCACTAGACAACGCTGCACGCCTGTAATTCTCTGATGGCCAATATGCAGGAGTTTGACGCGAATAATAAACAAAAGATCACTGTTATCCATAATCTATGGATATGAGGCCGCAAGGTTAAAACGTTTATAGGTATTAGAGCATAAGAAATGGATGCTGTATGATTAGAATATTTATGCTAAGAATAAGATGAATTCAGTTGGAAAAATTGCTATTAAATGTGTAACTTTGTCTTCAGCACTAAGAATTCATAAAAGAAGTCTAACATATTTAAAACAAGTATCAAAACGGAGCCATTGTGATCTATGAAGTAGAGGCTATCAGAGAAACATAAAACTGTGTTCGGAAATTAATGCTACAGCATGAAAACGTTTTGAAAACCTGGAAGGTTAAATGTTGCTCTTCCATAAGAATTGAATTTCAAGCATTTTATTGCAATAGTGTACATTAATTTTTGATGTTCAATATTGTTTTGTCTTTCTTAACCAGTCGGAATGTTATGTATTCTGAGGGTAAAGGAAACCCTACGAAAGTGTTTATCTCAAAGCATTTAATTTATATATGCCTTAAAGATAATAGTAATTCATAATAATTCATAAAAATCTGATGTGTTGCACTCACACGACTCTCTCTGCTCTTGAACTAACTATTCTTACAAACTCTTATTACTATATCTTCTTCGTGTTAGTTGAGACAAACATTTGTACAAATTATCTTATTGCTTATTTCCTTGTAGGTGCAAAGGGAATGTTAGAATACAGTAGGCTTTGTGCGAGTCAAATGTTTGAGATTCTGTTCTCTTTGCACACTTAACATATAAAAAAATGAACAGCGATGACCCATTTCACGAAAGTTCTAAGTTTTCCGAAACTCACACACATAACAAGGAATATCTCCGAAATGGTTCACCCTAAAAGAAAATGTATTAAGACATAAATTGTGTATTTTAGCAAGATCTACATTTTTTGAATAGTATGATTTGGTCTATCTCTAACGGTTTACCAGTTATGCAAAATTCATCCAGAGTAAATACGACTACAGGGGCAATAGCCAGAAAATTCAAGATATAAATTTCATTTTTCATAAAAATATCTCAAACATATGACATTTTAATAAAAATCGTTAGAGCCATTTTCAAGAAAATCAAAATTTGCGAAAAATCTTCCAAGTAAAGGGTAGTTTAGGCTGGGGCTATTTTCTTCAAAATCTTCGTGTCACATTCTTGAAAGACATTAAACTTAAATACCAACTTTGGTTTTTAACCGACTTTTCGTTTTTGAGTTATGCTGTCCACAGACTGACACACGCGCACACACACACACACACACGGACCTTTTTCTAGAAATGCTTTTTTTGGATTCAGGGGGCCTCAAAACATGTATTTCCGGTGAAATCTCGACATCGAATTTTTGGGTGGAATATAATACTTCCCCTACTTACCAGTAGAGAAAGTAAAAATGGCGTGCAATAATAGTATAGGCATAGAAATTGATAGTTCCTCTGGATAGGAAGTGAGAGAGAGAGAGCGGGGGGGGGGGGGGGGGGGAGTTGGAAGCTTTGCAACATTGTGTATTAGACTGTACCAATGTGATGCTCCGCCACTGATACCTACACTCCCAGGATGGAAGAGACCGTTCTGCGTCACATCTGACCCTCTTTCCACCCCTCTCGGCCACGAATGTTTCCTGCTCAGTTATCTTATTTTACGTCATTGATTCGCTATGACAACGTCATTATAACTCAGTACCGTAGGGCGTAAGAGAATTTACACGCAACATTAATAGTCTTTTAACAGATGAGTTGTTTATAAAATAAAATTACTGACTACGGACTAGAAAATCGGTGACTTACTAAATAGAATAAGTTAATTTACTTCTAGTTATTGAATAACAAAGGGTCTTACAACGGCATGTATCCTGGGGAGCGTGAGTGACTGACTGAGGAAAACTATGAAAACGCTCCTGGATGTAGATACAGAAGACTAACTGAAAAATCGCCAACATTTGTATGCGTCTAGATTTAAACCTGTGTTATGAAATTCAGTTTCCTCCATCCGTAACAATTTCCATGATTAAATCGAAAGAATGGTTATTTTATAGCACAAGAGATAACATTTCTTTAAATGTGCATGTCGTGTACTGTTTTGGACAAAAAAAAAAAGTGTTTTTATTTATGGATGCTCTCCAACTCCTGTGGTTTTCAGCACTCCATTTTATACTGGGCTGAAGGATCTCTTAATTTCCTCAAAGACTCTTTGTCAGGCTTGAAGTTCTTTCCAATGCCGTAAATCTCCGACAAGGAACTACAGGCTTTACTTCCCTTCCAAAGGAAGCCTTGCCAAGGATTTTTACCTCCGAAAAAAGCTATCGTCCTCCGTCGGATTTGAACCCTCGACCTAGTTGACCAGTTATTCCTAGACCATGGAGGACGACATTTTTTGGACAGTCATAAATATTTATAGACAAATTAGATAATAAATTAGGTTATTTGTATTCGTATTTATATCTGTCATGGTCAGTGCTGCTATGATGGTCACTCATTTCTTTTTGGCAAGATGCTGAGTTACAAAAAAATACATAAGGAACACTGAAAATGGAAAAAGCGTAACATTTTAATTGCTCTCCTCTATGCTCTGGGGGGTAGCGTGTCTGCCTCACATTCAAAATGTCCTAGTTTCGACTCTCGGTTACGATGAGTTATCTGGATAAGGTTTTTCTTCCGGAAATGTCCTTTCTCCTGGAAGGTGGATGTTGGGTAACTCTAAGCTAGAGGTGGGAAAAAGCGGATTCGTGAATCCCTGAGATTCATGAACCTTTCGCCGTGGAATTATGCAACACAACGGTACACATCCCCATCCTTAGTTCACACGTCACACTTCGCAACCGGTATCAGTGGAGGAATTATGTCTGTCAACACCGTCTACCTCATTTGTAACAAGATATTGCATGGTTTTCTTCGAGCCAACATTGAACGGCTTTATAGTAGATATCATCCCTTTTACAACGAAATAATTGTGTTGTCAGATCTACACTTTTATATGTTCTATACATTTTCTGGTATTATTGTTATTATCATGTCTTTGTTATGATTACAGATTTAGAGCTTGCCAAAGTTCTAGAAGGTTTACAATCTAAACATAATAAACGTACCTTGACATGTGACAACTCTCTTAACCAACGAGCCAAATTATGAAATACTTATTTCAAATGTATAAAATCACTTGATACTGAGCCAGAGTGTACACTAATTAGTTGTAGTCCCATTCTTGAAGACTTAAAAACCGAGTTTAATTCACTTCAATCCCATGATTTCAGGAATCTTGAGAATGACATTTCAGTGTTTCAATGTAGTCAATGTAAGAGTTAACTTACAATGTGAACTCATATATCTACAAACATATCTAGTGAGAAAAAATAAGTGCTGAGACTTAGTTGGCACAGACGTGCTCAAAGAACTGTGTAAGGTAATATTCGTATGTTGGATTGAGAAAATGTGCTACTTCTGTTACCCTGTTATAGCAATGGTTTTCTCCACATATGTCTGTGAACATTTGTTTTTCTCTGATGAACACAAAAAAATCAAAACTGAGATCTTCGCCTCTACACGCAACTGCATATTGCTGTTACAGATATTACGCCAGAGTCGGAAACTCTTCTCATATGTTCGGATGACGATAATGTGTGTAATTCCGATTTCACGTAGTAAAAACCACCCTTTTTCTGTTTGAAACAAACGCGCTGATCGTTAACTGTGTCAATCCGCCGCTGCAAACAGTTTAAGAAGAGAAGAGGTACCACTCTTCCAACCAGCAAGAATGTTACGCGGGTTGCGTTCACAGTGGATTCGGAGCAGACACTATTCAGTTAAGGATCATTTCTCTCATTTAATGCATTGTCCGGTGGACCCAACAGGCTAAAAGACGCTAAACCTGAAAAAAGCAATTAATATAAAATTAATTAACATGAAAATACTTTGATAGCACTAACAGGTTTACCCGACATTGCACGGTTAGCTTTTTTAAATTCCAATGAATTTAGTTCATTTACCTCCCGCTGTCTTTATGAAATTGTGCAATGCTCTAGTACACTTTTATAGTGAATCCATCCCTGTACCTCTTTTAGTTATAATTTTACATTCCGGATTACTCCAAGTAACGGATGAAAAATCCCCCGATATTCACACAAAGAATATGAAACTTCAACGACTGTCAGACTTCCTTAGCCTCTCCCCGACAGCCTTCCAAGTTCTGGAAATGCTGCACAGTATATTTCTGAATGTAGTTTATAATTTTATTATATTTTGGGAACAGCTCACGGTGCCCTTAGATCTCCACGAAGGACAGATTGGCACAGTCTCTAATTTAAATGGTTGCAAAGCTTCCACCTTCCCCATTTCACTTGCATTCTCTCTCTCTCTCTCTCTCTCTCTCTCTCTCTCTCTCTCTCTCTCTCTCTCTCTCTCTCTCCAAAGAAAGTGTCAATTTATATGCGTATACTGTTATTGCACTCCGGTTTGAATGATTAACATTTGTCCTACATTATACCGTCTCATACGTAAAGTGATAAAGTGATTAGTTGACCACCTATCTGCAATTGTTTATTTTTAATGAAACATTTATATAGTTGTTCTCCCAAAAGATTTAAATTTAAAGTGTGTTATTGCGAGAGTGCACATAAACTTTCGATATTTAATATTGTTTTATCGTCCTTTAACCGGTCGTATCGAAGTTAATATCTTCTGAGGATAAAGAAAACCGCCGGGGAACGTTATCTATACCTTGTCCCACTCTTAGATGACAGTATGGTATTAAATGGGATATATCTGTCTCTATCTAGCGCATACGAGTTGCCATTAGCCTCGTCCTTTTCTACCCTCGCGCTGTTGCCAGATTCCTAACAGCATGGTATAAATATTCAGTTGTTATAAATTTCAGGTTTGAACACACCCTACGCAGAAATTTTTTCTCTATCAGGTTATATCTTTTTTAGAGTTATACATTTCTAAAGACCCCAATTTCTTCAGAAAACGTTTTTTTCAATAGAAGTCCGATATGTGCTGCTTCTATACTCATCACGCACTAACAAACTAACTGCTAGAATACGTCTATATTTTTTCTTAGCTAGAATAAACCATAGTGCTACTACCTGCCCACTTTGAATTCTCTATGTTTATTCAGTTAAGTGTCATAATTTTTTAAATTAAATGTTTTCGGAAAATTTTATATCTGTGCACTGCAAAAGTTACGTAATGTGAAATTTTTTTGTTATTGAGTTTACATCAGGGAACCAGCGAGAAAAAATGTTGAGGAGGGATGGACAAAGTTTTTAAAATAAACCTCTTACTTTTATCCAGTAAGGTAAACCAAAGGTATTCATCTACTCAGCGTATTCTCGCGCCAGGCTGACACAGAAGATAGTATAAGGAGCAGCACTAGCATTAGTTCGAAAGAAGCCGTGTGTGTAACTGTGAGCTGTTATTGCGTTATTTGTTGAATATTTTTGTTAATATTTGTAGTTATGGAGGGAGAAGCTAGGAAGAGACGATATTTTGGTAAATTAAGAAGTAAGGAACGCCAAATAATTATGTATGTGTTAGATTATTTTTGAAGTAAAATGCGTGTAAGGCCTGTAAAAGAAACTAAGGCTATCGGGTGTTCAGAAGCAGTAGTGTGTAGGATTAAAAAGGAAGTAATGAAAGGACCTCTAAGAACGTCATCGAAAAAGAAAGCAAAAAGGGCGGGACTACACAAAACGCTAGGTTAACGCAATATGATTGAATAGTGCAAGGTGGAGTACGGCGAATTGTTCATTCTTTACAGTTTGCAAATATTCCACCCACACTGAATATAATTTTGTCATGGGTCAACAGTGATGAGACCCTACCAAATTTCTCAAGGGCCACTCTTAGTCGGTTCTTACATGATTTGTTGTTCGAATATGAAAGAAGGGGTAACAAGTGCATATTAATAGAAAGAGACGATATCGACATCATCAGATAGTGACATAAATATCTAAAAGACGTAAAAAGGTTTAGGAATCAGGGGAAATCAATTGTTTATACAGACGAGTCATTTGTCAATTTAGGTCATACAGTGACAAAGGCGTGGAGAGATACCAAAGTTAAAAGTGTCCGTCAAGCAGCAATTGAAGGACTAAGTACAGGACTCCGGCCACCTCGGTGTCGCGCGCGGAGAAAGATTCTCACCTAGTACATGTTGCAACACTGCACTCCATTTAACGTGTGCTGTCATCTAAGGGTGGAACGCGCTTTAGTTAATTTGCCAAATAGAGAACCGAACTGGGTATCAGGCAGATACGATGAACGATGTTAAATGTATTTTCATATTAATAAGCTGCATGCTGTTCCATTCAGTAAGGCAGATCTGACCTCAAAGCGTTTTAAGTTTTAAATAAATGGATATAAGTAGTTCACTACATATTAATAGTAATTATTCATGCATTTGTCGTTGAAGTGACAAGTTTTACTTTCTCTACTATATACTCATAATAAGCAGAGAAAGCATTGCCTTCCGCCTCAAAAATATCTAATGTGTTGCACTCACAGGATGTTATTCCTCCTCCATCATCATCATCATCATCATCATCATCATCATCATCATCATCATCTTCTTCTTCTTCTTCTTCTTCTTCTTCTTCTTCTTCTTCTTCTTCTTCTTATTCTTCTTCTTAGTTGAGATAAACATCTGCAGAAATTATCACTCCACAAAAAATGCATTTGGACAGAAATTAATCTACATTTTTTTGTATAGTAAGATTTGGTCTATCTCTTACGGTTTACCACTTAGGCAAAAGTCATCAAGAGTTAACAGGACTACGTGGGTCATAGCCAGAAACTTCAAAACACGCATTTCATTTGTCGTAAGAATATCTTAAATATATACAATTTTAATAAAAATTGTTAGAGCAATTTTCGAGAAAATCAAAATTTTAAAAACTTTTCCATGTAAAGGTTAGTTTAGGGTGGAGATATTTTCTTCTAAATCTTGGTGTTGTATTCTTGAAAGGCATTAAGCTTAAATACTAACTTTGGTTTTCTAACCGAGTTTTCGTTTCAGTTATGCTGTTCACAATCACACACACACGCACACGCAAAAACACACACACAGACATAACATGTACACATTTTTTGTAGAGTGAACCATTTCGGAGATATTCCTTGTTATTTGTGTGAGTTTTGGAGAATCTATACTTCTGTCAAATGGAGCATCGTTATTCACTTTTTTATATGTTAACCATGCAAAGAGAACGGAATTTGAAAGATTTAAGACTTGACTATCAAAGTCTACTGTATTCTCATATTATCCTTGTAGCTACGAGAAAATAAAAAATAAGATAATTTCTGAAAGTGTTTATCTCAACTAACACGAAGAAGATATAGGAATAAGGGTTTGTAAGAATGGCTTGTACAGGAGTAGAGAAAGCCAGATTTTTTATTTTTACAAGCTTTTTTTTAAACTTTTTGATACTATTGCTAGTGGCCAAGTAATGCCAACACTTGTACTTAAGTGAAACTAAATGTATTAAATATGTTAAAATGGATAGATTTTTTGGGACATAAATACATATTTTCATTTCCAATTGATGCAAATTATGCAGATCTTTTTGTGACAGGAGAATATAATGATAGAAAAAGATGTTAATAAATGTCGTGCACTTTCATTCAACAGCATTACTGATTAATGAAAAATTAATTGTATGTATCTTCTTTATTTTGGATTTGCATCAGCATAAATTTATGGTTTAGCCTGCATCAGCCCGTTCTCTGTATCTCTGTATCGCTTTAACTCATTCATTTAAAATAAATTCCAAACTTACTTTAGTCATTTTTGTCATTAAATGTGTATGATTTTAATTGCACGTTGTTATTTCGAAAGATAACACGGTTTATCGGAACTAACTCAGTTATATTTTTTTTTCAAAATGCTACAAAATCTAAATTGCAAATACATACACTCCAACATTTTGAATGTATAAATTCCTGATTTCAGAATGCTAAGATGATAAACCAAGTTATGATACCAATTATGCCTAATACCAACCTCGTAATAACTTTCATAGCATCTCGTTCTTTAATGCTGGTTTACAAATTAAGCCAAATATACATATTTACATTAAAACAAGAATTAAAAATAAAACAAAAGAAATTTGAAGCTACTTATATTCATAATATAAAAATATGAGTGCGGATTTAAGTCACGAGTATAAGACAAATGCCCACTTCAGCGTCTTGAGGAAATTAAGGAGCTGCGATAGGCAGCGGTGCCGGTCTCATTAGCGAACTTTCCGGTAGGGGATGCGTGATGCTGGTCACATCAACTGCCCCTATCGGTTGGATGATAATGCGCCCAACTCTTCCCTGCGTGAGTGTGAGGCCGGCAGTACGATTGGCAGGCTCAGACACTGTGGGCTGTAGCACCCAGGATTTACTTTTTTATTTTAAATATGAAAGATTATTAAATGCCATATAGACATAGTTTATTTGCAACTGTAGATCACGGATTGCCTCCTTGATCTTGAAACATCATTCTGGATCTCTGAGAGACGTGAAGAAGTTAGTTATTTCCGAAAGCCTTCTGCCAAACTCTTTCTTCCAAGAAATCTGGATCCTCTTGTTCTGTTCATTTCCTTGGCAAGCGTCATTATTATTCCAGTTAGTACACACATTTCTCTCTCCGTCGCCACTTACATTTCCTTTCTTCCTTCAATTTTCAGTCGTGACACTTTCCTTCAGCCAACGTGGGCGCATGGTTCGCAAAGGGAAAGAGGGAAATAGATTTTTTATCTAATTAGTCGTCGGAGTATAGCACCAGAAGTGAGCCGTTTTTAAAAAACACCTTCAACTTCTCATTACCGTCTCTTAATTATATTCCACTCTGTTAACGAAATGAAATGCTAATTGACTTTTGCAGCACTAAGGTATGGGGAGGGAAATAAGCTTATCCTGTAACAGGAATACATAGGCTAAATAATTCAGTTCCTCATCACCAGACAGGATAAAGACGTTTTTTTAAAACAAGCGTTTGGTTTCTGATTTCGCGGCTTGCCTGCAGCAAAGGAAAAAGCTTTGAGACACTCCTACGCCAGCTATTGAAATAAAAATGAACAAAAGCTTTTAGTACATTGCGCACCGTGCAAAGTAAATTAAATAAGCAATTTCCAACTTTTTCTGGAGAAACAATAAAAACTTAGGCATTTAAATTACTTCGAGTTAATTAAAAATTTATGAATGCCGTCTATTTATTACTAAGGAACATAAATAGGCAAATTTCTGCTTTTTGTACACTTTCCCCGTAGCAGAAATAAAATAAGAGCTTGAAAATTAACTAAAAACACAAGCTCTTGTTCTGGTGGACTTATTCCACAGCTAACATAATTAAAATATTTCTAAAACGTTTTCACAATGCAAAACTCTAGAATATTCCTTATTGAAGTTAATTTCAACGAACCTCTCTGTCAGCTGAATGGCTCATGTAAAAAAACTCCTACACGCTCTGCGTGAACCGGCGGGGGACTGGTGTGCCGGCTGGTGTCGGGGCATTTACGCCTGGGAAAATGTAAGGATCCCTACCCTCTGCTGTGCCTACTCTCCTGTGGTCTGCCGGCCCTCTGTCTCCTCTCGTCTCACCCCTCTCTTGCGGAGGTGCCCCTTCGGGGCACAAAAATAAAAGATCTGTTAGGTAGAAGTATCTAAGTCCCCTTCAGCGTCTGTTCTACTCCTTAGCAATGCCTGGCATATCGACCTTCATCTTATAATATGCTGGCAAAGATACTATTTTATTAGATGAAACGTCAGTTCGTTAATGAATTGTAGTATTATCAGTACCTATGCAATAACTAATAGTCTATAACATAAAATGGCAGGTAGTGTTTGACGGGCAGAAAAAAAAGAACAGGAAAGTGACAAAACTGTAGTTTCGGGGATGTTGAAATTTCAACGAACCATAAGAATTACATTGCGGTTTCAGTGACTGTTATACTTTTTAATGATGCCACAAATATTTTTTCCAAAGAGAGATCCTTGTGAGATATTGCAAGATGCCCATAATATATTTTTCAAGAAATGTAACTTATCGGATTATTGTTCCCAGCCTCTCATCTATGAAGTGTCACAGAAAGTCTTTTTAGAAATAGCTCATAAGGAAAGGAAGAAGACCACTTGGAATTTCAAAGCATGCCCTTTAATGTAAGAGAGAGAGAGAGAGAGAGAGAGAGAGAGAGAGAGAGAGAGAGAGAGAGAGAGAGAGAAACTAAACGAACAGCAACAGAAATATTTTTGTCTTAATTTACGTTCTTTAATGAGCTCTATATTAGTCTACATTTATTTTTAAAGATCATTTGGTTTCCCAGTTACTAAACCTGCAATAAGAATACAAAGGCTTAATAGGCTGCAAGTTTGAATTAGATTTGAAAAAGTGAATGCCAAAGTTGGAAGTGAAATCATGGATTTCCGACTCTCCATGTCGATGCTCTACTGCTTGAGCTACCACTGCAGGATCTATAGTTGGATTAAACCTTCTCATCTACAGGGTGGGAGGAAAGTAACTAGGTATGGCTGTTAAGTTTGTAATATTGATGGAATAATATTGGAAATTGTGCAAACAAATAGAGAATTAAATAAGGTGTTGCATAGTACCTAAATGTCGCGAGAGGCGGTACACTTAACTAACAAACATGGTCAACCGCCTTACAGTAAGAGAATGAGCAGAGATTGCTTCACGCTATGGGATGTGGAAGTCTGTCGTCTTTTTCTTATGGGGCTGGGCAAAAGAGGAGGTATACCGGACGAAACCTCGCACGTGGACGAATTGGAAGCACGAATATGGGAAATTTTTAACAACGTTCATACGACTTCCCCTAGAAAGCTGTGGATTCCATGCCAGGTCGTTTGAGGAGAGTGATCGACGCCACAGACGCCTACATCGAATTTTAAGGTATTTAATATATTTACATATAGCACTGTACGTACTATATTAATTTCAAATAAACAACACGGCAAACGTAAAAGTTATACGTCAGTTTCAATATCTAGTTACTTCCTGTCCATCTTGTAGTTCAATTGTCCCGATTAACCTTCAAGGTCATCTCGAATATTCGAGATGATAACCCCCGAAGACAACTTGCAAATGCTTTGCAATTTCCAGGTTTATAGTCAATGTAGGTATCGTTTGACTTCCTGCCGTAGAGCTGAAGTTTTTAAGTCTGATTCGTCCTTCACATGGCTAGTGCTGCAACCTTAGCCATGGAGTCTTAATTATTTCCACAAAGGGAAAGCCTATACTCTATATGAAAGCACGGACCAGGTGGGAAAGGTTAGCAGCAAACCTACAAAACTGTAGTGTCCACCCCTTTTCTTAATAGTAGTAGTGGGCAGTCTTAAACATTTTATTTATAATTAACTTAATTTGTTAAGTTTTGAGATGCTTTATTGGCTGTTTCTTTTTAATTAGTTGCTATGCTTAACCTAAATAAATAAAATTAAAGTATTTGTAGCTGACTCATTGTAAAAATGTTAAATGTTTTCAAAAAAATGCAACTTTTTTTTTTTTTTTTTTTTTTTTTAAAGAAAAAGAAGCAAAACCTTCCATGTAACTGCGGTCAAATGTAACCTCGCCAGCTTCCAAGCATGCCATTACACCGATTGTTTTACTTGGACCCTTCCCGTCCTTTACCATAAGCATATTTGACTGCAGTTGCTGGGACTCGAACTCGCGACGTATGACTTTGAAATCATCACGGCTATTCGAATCGCTTCAATATAGAGATACGAAAACCGGTTTACGAATTAGAGGAAGAGCGGCATATGTAGCAAAACTGACAAGTCAATAAAAGGATTAAGAATGAATACCGGAACTTGTGGATATAACTGCTCGCAGAATACAATGTTATATGGCAGTACATAAGTATTCATTAACAATAAGGAAACAAAGTCCTGGTTGATTGGCAATATGTTGCAATAGTTACCTCCAACGGCGACATGCGACCATGTCTCTACGTAATTGTACCTCGAGCTCCCCGACAGGCGTCTGACCCTAGGCACTGGCTTATAAGTCCTACATAAGGGGAGGGTAATCAGATAAAGAAGTATTCAAAGTGGAAAAACTAAGAGACAGACAAAAGTACAATATACAGTGTAAGCCCAATAAAAGATTCCAAAATATTCGCTATTGTGAGCTTGAATTTTCCAATTCTTGAAATAATACAGTTTTGAAAGTACTAGATCACCATTATTTACTTTCTGAGAGATCGTGAGATAAAACTGTGCAAGATATATGTTAGTATGTGGCGATCTATTTTTAAACAAATTCACTTTTATCTTAGTATACCCAGTGACTGACTACAGTAAATGTGCCTTAAACTAACATTTGACTAACACTTATCAAATTTAACAGGAAGTGGACACGAAAAAATATGTCGATGAATAAGTTGTGGGATAACTATAAAAAGAATATAGAGAAAGTCGTGTGATTGCAACAAATCAAAATGCTGGTAACACAAAAAGTAATAAAAATGTGTCTATGTTAGTTACTTTGGGAGGGAATTCCATACTAAAATTCACTTTGCACTCTTTAAAATGCTCGTTGATTTTAATATTAATAAATATGATATATTCCTCATATTCCTTTGACTTAAGGTTTCCGGATTATAGTATTGTCTCTGTGTATCTCAGATATATGGTACTTTTTTCTAAAGTACGTGTTTACTGTTCAGGAATTTCAAAATGCCCGCTTCCATTGAAACTGTTGTACAGAATTTTTTACCATATGGTAGCTGGTTTTCAAAATGTCACACGCAATTCCGCATATTACTTTAAACGGAAAGAGAGGTATAGAGGCAATGGAGAGGGAGGGAAAGAGAGCAGAGTGACCGGAAAAGATAGCGTTGGAGACATAGTAAATAGAGAAAATGGGAAAAGAGAGAATGAGAAAGAAGTACAGAGAAAGAAAGTGAGGCAGAAAGAAGGTAAGAAAGATAGGTAGGCAGGCAGGGAGGGAGGTAGGTGGTAGATAGGTCGGTACGCAGGCAGATAGGTAGTTAGGCAGATAGGCAGGTAGGCTTGGAGGCAGATAGGCAGGCAGGTAGGTAGACAGATAGGAAGACAGACAGACAGACCATTCAACAGAGACAGACACACAGACTGACTCACAGACACAAAGACTGACACAGACTCATAGTGACACACATACTGACAGATTGACTGACAGACTGTCTAACACACTGACAGACACACAGACAAGCAGACTGACAGACTGACACACAGACACACAGACACACACACACACACACACACACACACACACACACACACACACACACACACACACACACACACACACACGGACATCTAAAGTGAATTCAACCACGTGATAGTAGGTAAGGGTTCTAGATGGTTGTATAAATAAACAGCTATTTGTAAAATAATTACAGTAAATACAACAAAATTTAATTAAGATAGCAATTTGCTCAGCGGTTTGTCAATAACAGTCTCGAAAATAAAAATAAATGAAACATTTAAAATTAAAAGCACTTAAAACCACACTTATTCACAGAATAACATTCTTTCGAGTGAAACCATTACTTGTGTGCTGCAGGCATTTACTTGATTGTGGTATAATATAGGTACCTTGTAACAAAAGTCCATTATTGTGCGTTGTTAAGCCCGCCAGTTATGCAGAGGAAAACTTAATTTCGAACGGCGGTTTTGTCGCTAGGTAACAAGGTAGCAAAACGTAACTAATGCTAGCGTCATTCTGCCTATTTTGTGCTATGATGTGTTTTATCACAAATTGGCGCTCGTTATCACACACACAGCGCCATCATCTGAGGGGCTGAGAGTGTAATCAACTCCATCACTATTACCGGCTAAATATCAGCGCAGTGCAAATCGCATTACGCCATGGTTATTTTAATCTGGTTCCATCGCAGCATGCTCTTTCTTTCTGTCCTGTTAACTTCTTTTCTTTCCTTTAACGAGCTTAGCTGCTATAATTTCAAAGCTATTTGCTAGTATTACTTATTAATGCACAATACACGGCCATTAACAATTGTGTGCTCTGAATTATGAAGCTATTATACAACTTAATGTCATTTGGAAAAATCTTGTAGCGAGAGAGATTCAGGATGATACACTAAAATTGGGTCCGGGAACATCTAATCTCCATTTCATAGAAAGCTTTAATGAGCTGGAAGCGTAGTCAATGGAAAGAATCGCATCACTGTTCGAAATTTCCTTTAAAGTGCCTAGAAATAGCATTTTCTCAGCTCGTACTAAAACCTCGTATTTTGACGTGAGTAATATTTATAGAAATTAAACTGTTGTGAAAGAGATTTTTACTTAAATAATAATAAACAAAGCTTAAAAGTTTACTCTTATGAATGATTTTAAGTGCCTCTTCATTTACTTTTTTTGAGGCGTAAAGTGTCGGTGAATATAATATTTAAAAGTTCTTAACAGATTCTTACCGCATTAAAAATCGTACATAATCAACTTACTAAAGTAAACATAACAATAATAGTAGTATTTTATATAGAAATGATGCAATACCGCTATTCAACTGGTGTACTGTGGATTATTGAAGGAATAGTAATTGTAATAGTCTTTTCTTCGAACAGAGAAAATGCAAATACCACCTTACGTTATTAAATATACAATAAGGTTATTGACATCTGAATCTAGGATCAGTTATACTGTGCTGATTATAGGCTATTTGACAGTCCATACACCTGCTCACTTCTCTCCCAGAAAGGAGTGTATGCAAAACGCTTATTAGTTCAACACGCTGGAAAATAACAAATGAAGTGCAAGGAGCGAAGCTAACGTCCCGTAATAAATCATTATACCTATAATTCGATATCCTAAGCAAGAACACCTTCATATATTTCCTACAGTTTATAGTGCTAAGATTGCCTAAAATGTATCCCATTCGCAGATAATTTTCATGACACTCGTAAAAATTGTCGCACGATTCATTTCCAAATAATTCAAATAATCCTCCATGAATCGATGAATCGATATCAGACCTCCGTTTCACATACATAGATAGGCATACTTTCGAACGTGAAATAAGGGTGAATGGGAGTGTTATAACGATTTTATTTCACTGATTGTTATAACCTTCAATTTGTAGTATGATTGCTTCTTGTTAAAAACTCTAGTCTTAACAGCCGTCTAAAAAAAGCTATCTAGCAATGAAACCAAAAAATGTATGCGCAATCTCACACACTACTCAGATATCTGTTATCTCTGACTATATATTTACAACTGTCCACTATATATTTACTAATATAAAATATATCCTTCTATTGGTTTTACCTTCCTCAGAATAAAAATAATTGCTTCACTAGACTCAAAATCCAAATATATCTGGTTCGATATCTTGTTCAGGTAGAAGAAAATTCCTTTATTTTGAATGATATCCTGCCCTCCGCAGAGTGAAGGTGAAAGGGAATGGCTTGCATACCGGGTGGAAGGTATGCATTCGGCCATACTTAACCAGTGAGGGTAACAAATATGTCCATTATAATTATTGTCAAAAAAGAACCGTTTCGCCGGAATAAAATCATTTGTGGCGGTGGATACTCATAATTAATGAAATGCTTAACTATACGTAGGACTTCACAGGCCATTCACAGATATTTTAATACTGATTTTAATTGTCATGAAAACATATTAAGTGGTATTTTAATTCAAAATGTTTGATAAAACATTAGAAGTTAATACAAAATTTAGAAGGTTTCCAGATGAGATAAAAGAAGAAAACAACTACAATGTGAACAGAAGAAAGAAAAGAATTACAGTGACAAGATGAGGAAATATTGCAAAGATAGAAAGGAAAAAGAAAAGTTAGTATAAATGCAGTGGGTTGCTTGCGTGGTCCGTAGATGGCCTGAAAGGAAATAAAAAAAAAATATTACAAAATGTTCACATGTTGAGTATTTTGGGGAGGAGCTCGCAATACTTCGTGTTCTTAGTATAGAGGAAGTATTAGAGAAAGCACGATTAATTGGTATAAAAGAAACCTACTCTTAATACTACTCGTATACATAACTGATCTCATTCGAGTGAAATAGTAAGGACAAAGGAACACACTCGAAGCTTGGGAAGGAAAGGTTCCAGGCCTTTTAAGATACCGCCCAGTTATATACCAGTTATGAGGTCTCAGAAAATCTGGAACAATTGGCTGTATCGCGTTACAATGATTTTTCTCAAATTTACTAGCTACATTTACGTCTTAATGCACATGATAATGTCCTACGAAATTTAATGCAATGCAGTCCATAATTAGACTTTAAAACACTAAGAATTTAAACAAAAGTGCTACGATATCAATTTTTTGTTCAAAATAGGTATCTTCAGGCACTCTGAGGTAAAATAAACACAAATAGGCATTTTAATATGCATAACAGTAATTTTATATTTAGTCAAAGCCATCCTTGAACTGCATATAATGCAGTCTGCAACCATACACTTAGAAAAGACACGGATTGTTAGTAAATTATCACTTGTTAGTATTTTTACAGAGGTTTAATTCAGTTAAGTTCTCAATTCGCTGACATCAAGCAATTTTTAAATGAAACATTCCTTTTAAAAGAATCTTAGGTGTAAATATAATATGCTTTTCTTGAATTACCTGAAAATTAACACAAAAATTAATTTTGTTAATCCTAGTAGGAAACGTGGAAGAATACTTTACTTTATTCTAACAGCAAATAGTTTTCAAGATGTAGCAACTTCCTTAATCCTTTCTCTCTAGTCGAGACTTACCGAGTCGTCACGATGCAAGGAATATCTGCACCTTGGATTGCACCCGGTGCGATTTCAAACTTGGAGAGACCCTCATGTAAACTTAGTTGATCAGCATTTTAAGATCACCATCGCATGCTAGCAGTAACTAGAAATCTACTTAATAGGATGCAAAACATGAGTTATTCCATGATTTTACGTATTTTTCACTTATTCAGTCATCATGGGTTGTTAACGCATATTTTACTGCAAAATAGACAATCGTTTCTTTACGCTTAAAGACATGAGTACATATGTTTAAGCAGACATTCAAAGCTTAAATATAGCTACATTTATTTAATCTTATGTATTCCTCCTCTTCTCACTCTCTCTCTCTCTCTCTCTCTCTCTCTCTCTCTCTCTCTCTCTCTCTCTCTCTCTCTCACAAACACACGTAGATGCATACACTGATTGATACTGAGGGGGAATATTCAAAGGACTTAAAATGTGCATTTCAAATGAAATCGCCAAACGAAAATTTTGGATCGAATGCAATAATTCTTCTAGCAAAAGTAACTCTTGAATAGTTCTAATGAGTTACAAAACTTTAATATGTGAAGTAGTTTTACTTCATCCTAATCTAGTGGTTTTAGACACCTAGTGTACGTGGTTGTGGAGCGGTTCCATAAGGCACTGCTGATGAGTGTAGTGCCGAAAAGAGAATTTAATTTAATGTTGAACAAACGTAGAAAGGGAATAACGCCACATCCTGGGGTGCGGCTGCAAACCAGCCTAGCCACAAATACCCCTGTCAGTGGTGAGACGGAATCTGTTTGCAAAAAATGACAGAAATTGATTGATTTTTTAATGTCCACTTTACTCAGATTCCCTCGCCGCCGCTAGAGAGCAGCACTGGGATAAACTACACAGGGGTTTCACGGACAGCTAACGTACGCATATGGCGGATTAGAGGAAAAGGATTACACTGGGTGGGTCATAAACGCCTTAACATTTTGGTCACAGCTTCCATCGAGGATTAACAGAAATACATTTTTGAACTGATGCTCTCAAAGAGAGAAGTAAAATTCGGTCTTAAAAGGACCACAGAGTAAGGATTGTACTATAAGGTTGTCTCAAGGTCGTTCGCAAGTTCCATCTATTAGGTCAACAGACTCTCTATTGGATATGTCAGTGTGTTTGTAAATGACGTTGGATGGGACAGCGTGAACTTGTGTTCACAAACCATGGAAAGCAAACACGAACACTTCCGACATGCTGTTTTACTGGCGTAAGGGCCAAACCGCCTCATAATGCCCACCGAAAATTTGTACTGTCTATGGAGAAGATGCAGTAATGAATCGAGCGTATCAAAAGTGGTTTAATTGATTTCGAGCTGGGAATTTCGCCTTAAAACAGAAAGCCTGGCAACTACTTCGTCGCGTGTTTGCTGCGCGTGAGGTATGTTCCCAGGCGTTCTTAGTGACTGAAACGTAACAGGAAACGAACTTATGAGACAAGTTTATAGTAGTACAAATGCTTCAGACAGTAAACTGTGCTACATATGGCACCTGAATATCATTGACTATTAAACCACTTCAGGGTTCTCAGCAATTTCCAAGTCTTGTTTTTATTCGTATCGTTTTGTTTTATTTTCTATTGCCCTCTTCTTTCGGAACTTTGTCTTTTAGGACGTGATATTCGTTTGTTTTCTTTTTTTAGCCTTTTAACCCTTTAGTATTTTTGGTTTTACTTTTTAATCTTTTAATTTTTTAACTATCACATTTTAGGAAGTTTCCAATTCTGACGTTTTACCATTTTAGCGTTTTAGCTTTTGGTGTTTAGATTTCACCTTTTAACTTTTCCCTTTTTCGGTTTTATCTGTGAAACTTAGAAGTTTCCTAGCTTTTTAGTCTTCGCATTTTAGCTTTTGACTTCGGACACAAATGACCTCGTTATCGACGGGCCCTTAACCTAACTCACTCTCTCACCCAACCACCCACTCACTCACTCACTCACCCACCCACTCACTCACTCACCCATTCACTCACTCATTCACCCACTCACTCACCCACCCACCCACTCGCTCACTCACCCACCCACTCGCTCACTCACCCACCCACTCGATCACTCACCCACCCACTCGATCACTCACCCACCCACTCACTCACGCACTCACTCACTCACCCACTCACCCACTCACTCACCCAACCACCCACTCACTCAGTCACTCACCCACCCACCCACTCACTCACTCACTCACCCACTCACTTACTCATTCACCCACTCACTCACCCACTCACTCACTCACTCACCCACTCACTCACTCACTCACCCACTCACTCACCCACTCACTCACCCACTCATTCACTCATTCACCCACTCACTCACTCATTCACCCACTCACTCACCCACCCACCCACCCACCCACTCGCTCACCCACTCACTCACCCACTCACCCACTCACTCACTCATTCACCCACTCACTCACCCACCCGCTCACTCACTCACCCACTCACTCACTCTCTCACCTAACCATCCACTCACTCACCCACTCACTCACCCACCCACTCACTCACTCACTCACCCACCCACACACTCACTCACCCAACCACCCACTCACCCAACCACCCACTCACTCACTCACCCACTCACCCAACCACCCACTCACTCATTCACCCACCCACTCACTCACCCACCCACTCACTCACCCACCCACCCACTCACTCACCCACCCACTCACTCGCTCACTCACCCACCCACTCACTCACCCACCCACTCACTTACCCAACCACCCACTCACTCATCCATCCACTCACCCACCCACTCGCTCACTCACCCACCCACCCACTCACCCACCTACTCACTCACTCACTCACTCACACACCCACCCACTCACCCACCCACTCACCCACCCACTCACTCACCCACCCAATCACTCACTCACCCAACTACCCACTCACTCACTCACACACCCACCCACTCACCCACTCACTCACTTAAGCAAGAAACTTGTACATAATTATTTTTTGCTCATAACAGTGCATGCATAAGTACAAGTATAAATTGTACAGACCGCTACTTCTTTGGGCCTTCACCTCCCTGAACTTTTGCATCCATTCTTCGATATCTTCTGCTTTCCGCCTCTACATTCGGGCTCCCTGTATCTGTAGGGCATCTCTTCCTATAATATCTTAACATTGATTTTTTTGGTATCTCTTTAGGTCTTGGTTGTAGAATTTCCCATTTAAGGCTTTTTGGAGGTTCGTTTATCTTCCATCCTTTGAACATGTCCTACCCATCGTAACCTTCTTATTTGGATTTCTTCCACAATGTTAATATCTTTATACAGTACGTTTACTACAAAACTTGGCCGGCAGGAGCGCGGCCCGTGTGACCTTCACTGCATCTCCGTGCGCGTGCGTGTTAATCGTCACACGCGCACCAGTCTTACTTCCGTTAGGTAATGATAAGTGCTGTTCTAGCCCAGTTCACACGTGTATAATATTAAGAGTGTTTAGAAGTGCTTAGTTTTGCCTGAAGTGTTTTCAAAATGAATCTATTGCAGACTACAGTGAAACAAAGAGTGTTTAAATAGAATACGCATGTGCTTACATCATCTTGTAGGGAAGTTGTAACGCAATTTGAAACTAAATTTCCTGACATGTCTATTCCGAGTAGAGAGTCCGTTCGTTTGCTGGCATACAAATTCAGGGAGACGGGAACAATATGTGATTGCAATATAAAGATAAAAGGTTGTGTGCTTACGGAACAGAAATTAGAAGAAATCGGAGAGAAATTAGAACGGTCACCTCGAAAATATCTTAGGTGTCTTGCACAAGAAACTGACATTTCACAAGCTTCAGCATGGAAAGCAACAAAACTTTTAAAGTCTAAACCATATAAAATTACTGTTGTCAATTTTTATTTATGGGGTAACTTAAAAAATAAAGTATACAAAACTAGTCCCCACACATTAGAAGAGCTAAAACAAAATATTAGGGCAGAAATTAACGCTATTTTGGAAGCTAAACTACTGCGTATGAATTAAAACTTCCTCAGAAGATGCCGCAGATGTATTGATGCACATGGACGGAATTTCCAACATCTCCTGTGATAAGGCATGTTTCGCGTATAATTGTTAATGTGATTTGAGATTTGATATGACGTGCATGCATGTATGCCGGGAGAAGGGCCTTGGGACCACCAGTCAAGTCGTGCAGTAAATGACCGGCAGACGGACTGGTCGCCTGCCGGCCAAGTTTTGTTGCACGTACTGTGTATGTTGTATACTTCTAATATATCATACCTGATTTGCCATATTTCATTCATTTTAATTGCTGTGTATATTTTCTAAGTATTTTCCTTTCGAATATTAATAGTTTTTCTTCCATGGTTTGGGTCATTGTCCAGTCCTCACTAGCATAAATATTAGTATTGGTGTAAATTGTAATTCATTGAGATGATTTACAGATGGGATACATTAGAACTGAGAACAGCGAAATGGACATGGTGATCCCCAGATGGTACAACAAAAAACGAAATTTATTTAATTTTAAGAGATACTCGAGATGACGTCAAAGAAATCACATTGTTAAATGGGCTCAAATTTGATACAGACCATAAAATGATAATGGCTCTTAAGAAGAGAAGATTCGCCACGAAATGTTACAAACCTAAAGCATAAAAAATAAACAAAGAAATTTAGGAACTATCACTACAAAATAAGTTCCGATAAACGATAATGAGTCACACGAACAGCGTACAAGAAATATACAATAATCTACAGTCAGTCATGCTGGAATCAGCGGAAGAAGATTCTACGAATGAATCCAATATACGAAACAGAAACAAATTAACCGCAAGCACTATCGAACTAATAGAGAAAAGAGAAGAAATAAAACTACAGCAAGGCACAGGAAGATTGTCAGTAGAATACGTGGATGTAAACAAGAAAACCAAGAGAGAAGTAAGGAATGAAATCCATCAATACATCAGTTACACTCGACATATACCTAATCAAAGTCAGTCAAAAAGGTGAAGAAAGAACAAAAGAGGGAAAGGGAATGATAACGAAGACAAGTAAGGGAATAGTTGAGGCAGCGACAGAATTCTACGTAAAGCTATATGAGGGCGAGTGAAGAATAAACAATTTCAAATTCAAAAGAGAGGCGGCAGAACAAGATATCCCTGCAATTCTAGAGAGAGAAGCACAAGACGCCATATAGCATCTCAAGAATAGTAGAACTCCAGGAGTTGACTGCATAATAAATGAAATATTGAAATGGGGCAAGGGAAAGCTAGTTAGATCAATCACCTCCCTCTATGTAATAACATTTCGGTCACTGAGAAGATACCGCACCAATGGCATTATAATTTTACAGCATTAAAAATAAATAGAGAAGACTTGAACAATTACAGACCACTAAGTTTACTGTCTAACCTGTACGAGGACTTTACGAAAATACCAAGAAAATGAAGCGAACCAACCGCCAGAAAAGTTAGGTTTCAGAGCTCAGTATAGTACAATAGATCACCCACAAACCGTAAATCAGATTATAGAGAAGACAAATGATTTCAATCTAAAACTTTATATGGCATTTCAGGAAGGCATTTGACTCAGTTGAATATAACAGTTTAATAGGCGCATTGTACACAACAGGAATACATCCAAAATAGCAGCACCTTTTTCAGATTCATTATTTCTTTCTTTATTAACAAGTGTTGCCTGGTGTCGATACATTAGGCTCGGCTTGCACGCTGCAATTTAGGATGGACTTATATTTAGCATTATTTACATTGTTTACAGTTTTCTTGTTTAAAAAAACCCATACGGTGACCAACTTTAGATCACCGAGAACAGTTTTTTGTTGCAGATATTGTTTATCTGTCTTAAGTTTTTGTTTCATTTTGTATATACATTTATATACACGCATACGCACACGCAGACACTCCTGGGCATACCAATACGGCATGTCCCATTACACGCACACACACAAACGCACGCACGCACACACACCTTCACTGGGCACACCAAAAATATGCGTCCCAGCTCGCTCACTTAACTATTTACACCTCACTTTATTTTCCGCTGTTTTCCTGTGCGGACAGGTTACAGCTCCTGGGTGGTTCCCTAGGTGCGGGCCTCTGCCTCAGTGTTTGTGTGGCCTGGGGCCTGGATTGCTTGGTGGCACATTAGTCGGCGAACCGTGCCGGGTCTACAACATTTTAATTCTTGCATACTTGCGGTACTTCGGCTCGCCTTTGCCAATGTTGGCGATTACGTAATTATCGTGGTTTCTAATGCGCGTCCATGTTGCCTTGACTCTTTTTGTTATTGCCTCTGGCATGTATGGGATCTGGGTTTCGAGGTAAAGGGTTTAGTTAGTGGTTTGGAGGGGAGCCGAGAGGATTTTTCTAAGGGAGAGGTTTTGGACGGTTTGAATTTGTTTGAGGGCGATTTTGGAGGCATGAATACAGGACCACCGAAAGAATAAATGACCTGTATAGCATCAGCTTGGATTTGAGTTTCAGCTGTTTGCTGCGGAAGATGGGAACGCATAACTTTAGTCGCTGTCTGCCTTTGTTGGCGATATTTTTATATGGCTGGACCAGCGCATCGTGTGGTCCATGGTGAGGCCTAGGTAATTAACATGCTGACGACAGTGCAATATTTGGCCACCGACCGTTAGGTCCATTGCCAAAGTGTGATGCCGCTTGAAAAATGTATTTGCTGGCATTTATTGGAGTTAATTTTGATTTTCCAATCATGGAGCCATGAGTGGAAGTTGTTTGTGTACCTTTGCATTTCTTCAAGGCAGAAACGAGGATTTTTGTGGAGGTTGTATATTTCGGTGTTGTCAGCATACATTGCGACCTTGCATCTGGCGTCCACTGGGAAATCATTGGTAAATAATGTATTCAATATTTCTTTCCCCTTTACTTCTCACTAGAACTGATCTTTGTCCATAGAAATGTTTGCCTTGAAATTACATTGAACCAATAAGAAACAGGTTCATCAAAGGGTTTATTTGGTTCTGCTCACACTAGATAAGGGCACGCGCTGAAGAAACTGGATATATCGACAGGATTTCCTACTCCCGGGTGTATTGTGTCAATAAAAATGCTTTTGTTATTAATAGCAAATAAGAGTAAAGAGAGTAATTTTATTTCAAAATAATAAGAGACAAGAGAATTTTTTTAGAATATCATTTAAAGTCGATATTATGATTTCCACATTATTGATCAATTGTTTAATGTAGTAATGTTCCAACTTTTATATATTTAATGACTAATCATCAAAGAAATTGGAAGCGTGGCTGAATAGAATTTTTCCTACGTCAGAGCATTAATAAATTTAAAACAAATGAATGAATTTACATTTGATTTGTGAAAATCAATAACTGTTAATCTTTTACATCGTGTAGAAAATAGTGTTCTACATTACATTTTCTCTCCAGCCCTTTAGTTTCAATATAAACGTATTTAATATACGGCATTTTAATAAAATCGTGTCATTTTTCAGAAAATCAAAAATTTTGAAAAATGTTCCATGTGTAGGATCGTTTAATGTTGGGGAATCTTTTTGTAAAGCTTTAAGCCGCATCTTTAGAAAATACTATACTAAAATACGAAGTTTGATATTTATCCAACTTTTTGTTCTTAGTTATGCTGTTCACAGACACAGACACATGCGCGCACAGAGCGTTTTCTAATTTATTTTCTGCTCTGAGAACCTCATAACGCGTATTTCTTGTGAAATCTTGATATCGAATGCAGTATCTTCCCTCCTACTGCATACCTCGTAGAGAAACTAAAAATGCCCTTAGTTATCTGTCTTAGTATAAACCAAAAACAAAAGAACGGATGTATATCAAACTCTGTATTTTAATTTGATATCTCTCAAGGTCATAGCATAAATACATCGTGGGACCACCTGCATTATTTACCTTCCGAAGAAAGTCACGCTAAGGACTTTTACGACCGAAAAATCCCATTGAGTTTAAACCGGGCCTCGAGAACCAGAGACTAGAATGTTACCCCCAGACCACGGGGCGACTCCTTATCTCTTGTTTTCTCAAAATAAGGCTCTAGCGGTTTTTATTAAAATATCGTGTTTTAAGGTGCTTCAACCTCGTATGAACAATGATACAACGTTCTCACAGGAAGGTATCTATTGCCACTTAAGAGATATTTCTATTCTTTGGTTTAAATTATATCATATTTCAAGCAAGATGCATCTGAATTGTTCTCTTTGTACTTTTGTTTCACACAAGCCTTACAAATGGAATGCAATATCAAAGCCAGCATATGGAAACCATATTTTTAAAGTTTTAACGGTTTGTTAGCCTTCCCTTGTTCCCTGCAAAGAAATGTGCGATAGAAACACATCTCGATCGCTTACAGTGCTTAAGCGGAACTATGTAAAGAAACACGCTTTGGTGAGAGTAATTTATAGAACAATATTAAAATATAACATAGCCAAACGATGCAACGGAGGCCAGGCGTTAATGTTGGAAGTATGGCCGCTTCAATCCTCGAGCCGATTATATCGGCTCGCACAACATTATATGTACTGTAAATATATTTTTGTGACTTCTGTAGTGATCGAATGAAAACCCTTGCCAGGATCCAGTCTTTGTCCTTCCAAATACAGGTATATAACGGTATTTCTGCTTTCATAACACCAAACACTCCTCAGTGTGTGTTTGCATGCGGCACATTCCCTGTAGCAGAGTTTTTGCAGAGGCGTAGATGATAAAGAGCTGTTAGAATGATTAGATCGTTGTGAGGTAAATGTCAATGACCTTTTATCACATAGTGATATAGATTTTTCTAACATCATTCCAGGTATGCCACACTCCCCAGCTTAGTTTCATTGATTATTGTTAATGGTGTTTAATGATGCGATTTCATATTTAAGAAAGATTAATAACAGCCTTGTGGGAACACAACAGGCAGAATACTTTGTAACAATTATAATGTGTCAGGACTCCAAATGATACATTTTTACTTAGGTTTATTGGTGAGATGTAGATAAACGTACTTAAACAATACTTCTGCACCTCATTCTTTTAAAGTACATAATGTTACTAAATCAAAGAAATAAACTAACCCCGCGGTGCGGGACTTAAATCTACCGCCCAGCCACTCTCTAGCCCTCTCTTCGGCTCTCTCGCCCTCTTCGGGTCCCTCGCCCTCTCTTCAACTCTCTCGCCCTCTTCGGGTCCCTCGCCCTCTCTTCGGCTCTCTAGCCCTCTCTTCGGCTCTCTCGCCCTCTTCGGGTCCCTCGCCCTCTCTTCAGCTCTCTCGCCCTCTTCGGGTCCCTCGCCCTCTCTTCGGCTCTCTCGCCCTCTCTTCGGCTCTCTCGCCCTCTCTTCGACTCTCTCGCCCTCTCTTCGGGTCCCTCGCCCTCTCTTCGACTCTAGTGCCCTCTCTTCGGCTCTCTCGCCCTCTCTTCGACTCTCTCGCCCTCTCTTCGGGTCCCTCGCCCTCTCTTCGACTCTCTCGCCCTCTCTTCGGCTCACTCACCCTCTTCGGGTCCCTCGCCCTCTCTTCGACTCTAGTGCCCTCTCTTCGGCTCTCTCGCCCTCTCTTCGACTCTCTCGCCCTCTCTTCGGGTCCCTCGCCCTCTCTTCGACTCTCTCGCCCTCGCTTCGGCTCTCTCGCCCTCTCTTCGGCTCTCTCGCCCTCCCTTCGGCTCTCTCGCCCTCCCTTCGGCTCTCTCGCCCTCTCTTCGGCTCTCTCGCGCTCTCATCGACTCTCTCGCCCTCTCTTCGGCTCTCTCGCTCTCTCTTCGACTCTCTCGCCCTCCCTTCGGCTCTCTTGCCCTCTCATCGGCTCTCTCGCCCTCCCTTCGGCTCTCTCGCCCTCTCTTCGGCTCTCTCGCCCTCCCTTCGGCTCTCTCGCCCTCCCTTCGGCTCTCTCGCCCTCTCTTCGGCTCTCTCGCCCTATCTTCGGCTCTATCGCCCTCTCTTCGGCTTTCTCGCCCTCTCTTCGACTCTCTCGCCCTCTCTTCGACTCTCTCGCCCACTCTTCGCGTCTCTCGCCCTCCCTTCGGCTCTCTCGCCCTCTCTACGGCTCTCTCGCCCTCCCTTCGGCTCTCTAGCCCTCTCTTCAACTCTCTTGCCCTCTCTTCGGCTACTCGCCCTCCCTTCGGCTCTCTCGCCCTCTCTTCGGCTCTCTCGCCCTCCCTTCGGCTCTCTTGCTCTCTCTTCGGCTCTCTTGCCCTCTCTTCGGCTCTCTCGCCCTCTCTTCGACTCTCTCGCCCTTTCTTCGGCTCTCTCGCCCTCTCTTCGGCTCTCTCGCCCTCTCTTCGACTCTCTCGCCCTCCCTTCGGCTCTCTCGCCCACTCTTCGGCTCTCTCGCCCTCCCTTCGGCTCTCTTGCCCTCTCTTCGGCTCTCTTGCCCTCTCTTCGGCTCTCTCGCCCTCCCTTCAGCTCTTTCGCCCTCCCTTCGGCTCTCTTGCCCTCCTTTCGGCTCTCTTGCCCTCCCTTTGGCTCTATTGCCGTCTCTTCGGCTCTCTCGCCCTCTCCTCGACTCTCTCGCCCTCCCTTCGGCTCTCTCGCCCTCTCTTCGGCTCTCTTGCCCTCTTTTCGGCTCTCTCGCCCTCTCTTCGATTCTCTCGCCCTCTCTTCGACTCTCTCGCCCTCCCTTCGGCTCTCTCGCCCTCTCTTCGGCTCTCTTGCCCTCTTTTCGGCTCTCTCGCCCTCCCTTCGGCTCTCTCGCCCTCTCTTCGGCTCTCTTGCCCTCTCTTCGGCTCTCTCGCCCTCTCTTCAGCTCTCTCGCCCTCTCTTCGGCTCTCTCGCCCTCCCTTCGGCTCTCTCGCCCTCTCTTCGGCTCTCTCGCCCTCCCTTCGGCTCTCTCGCCCTCCCTTCGGCTCTCTCGCCCTCTCTTCGGCTCTCTTGCCCACTCTTCGGCTCTCTTGCCCTCTCTTCGGCTCTCTCGCCCTCTCTTCGACTCTCTCGCCCTCTCTTCGACTCTCTCGCCCTCTCTTCGACTCTCTCGCCCTCCCTTCGGCTCTCTCGCCCTCTCTTCGGCTCTCTTGCCCTCTTTTCGGCTCTCTCGCCCTCCCTTGGGCTCTCTCGCCTCTCTTCGGCTCTCTTGCCCTCCCTTCGGCTCTCTCGCCCTCTCTTCGGCTCTCTCGCCCTCCCTTCGGCTCTCTCGCCCTCCCTTCGGCTCTCTCGCCCTCTCTTCGGCTCTCTCGCGCTCTCATCGACTCTCTCGCCCTCTCTTCGGCTCTCTCGCTCTCTCTTCGACTCTCTCGCCCTCCCTTCGGCTCTCTTGCCCTCTCATCGGCTCTCTCGCCCTCCCTTCGGCTCTCTCGCCCTCTCTTTGGCTCTCTCGCCCTCCCTTCGTCTCTCTCGCCCTCTCTTCGGCTCTCTCGCCCTCTCTTCGGCTCTCTCGCCCTCTCTTCGGCTTTCTCGCCCTCTCTTCGACTCTCTCGCCCTCTCTTCGGCTCTCTCGTCCTCCCTTCGGCTCTCTTGCCCTCTCTTCGGCTCTCTCGCCCTATCTTCGGCTCTATCGCCCTCTCTTATGCTTTCTCGCCCTCTCTTCGGCTCTCTCGCCCTCTCTTCGACTCTCTCGCCCACTCTTCGCGTCTCTCGCCCTCCCTTCGGCTCTCTCGCCCTCTCTACGGCTCTCTCGCCCTCCCTTCGGCTCTCTAGCCCTCTCTTCAACTCTCTTGCCCTCTCTTCGGCTACTCGCGCTCCCTTCGGCTCTCTCGCCCTCTCTTCGGCTCTCTCGCCCTCCCTTCGGCTCTCTTGCTCTCTCTTCGGCTCTCTTGCCCTCTCTTCGGCTCTCTCGCCCTCTCTTCGACTCTCCAGCCCTTTCTTCGGCTCTCTCGCCCTCTCTTCGGCTCTCTCGCCCTCTCTTCGACTCTCTCGCCCTCCCTTCGGCTCTCTCGCCCACTCTTCGGCTCTCTCGCCCTCCCTTCGGCTCTCTTGCCCTCTCTTCGGCTCTCTTGCCCTCTCTTCGGCTCTCTCGCCCTCCCTTCAGATCTTTCGCCCTCCCTTCGGCTCTCTTGCCCTCCTTTCGGCTCTCTTGCCCTCCCTTTGGCTCTCTTGCCGTCTCTTCGGCTCTCTCGCCCTCTCCTCGACTCTCTCGCCCTCCCTTCGGCTCTCTCGCCCTCTCTTCGGCTCTCTTGCCCTCTCTTCGGCTCTCTCGCCCTCTCTTCGGCTCTCTCGCCCTCTCTTCGACTCTCTCGCCCTCTCTTCGACTCTCTCGCCCTCCCTTCGGCTCTCTCGCCCTCTCTTCGGCTCTCTTGCCCTCTTTTCGGCTCTCTCGCCCTCCCTTCGGCTCTCTCGCCCTCTCTTCGGCTCAATTGCCCTCTCTTCGGCTCTCTCGCCCTCTCTTCAGCTCTCTCGCCCTCCCTTCGGCTCTCTCGCCCTCTCTTCGGCTCTCTCGCCCTCCCTTCGACTCTCTCGCCCTCCCTTCGGCTCTCTCGCCCTCTCTTCGGCTCTCTTGCCCTCTCTTCGGCTCTCTTGCCCTCTCTTCGGCTCTCATGCCCTCTCTTCGGCTCTCTCGCCCTCTCTTCGACTCTCTCGCCCTCCCTTCGGCTCTCTTGCCCTCTCTTCGGCTCTCTCGCCCTCTCTTCGGCTCTCTCGCTCTGTCTTCGAATCTCTCGCCCTCCCTTCGGCTCTCTCGCCCTCTCTTCGGCTCTCTCGCCCTCCCTTCGGCTCTCTCGCCCTCTCTTCGGCTCTCTCGCCCTCTCTTCGGCCTTCTCGCCCTCTCTTCGACTCTCTCGGCCTCTCCTCGACTCTCTCGTCCTCCCTTCGGCTCTCTTGCCTTCTCTTCGGCTCTCTCGCCCTCTCTTTGGCTCTCTCGCCCTCTCTTCGGCTTTCTCGCCCTCTCTTCGACTCTCTCGCCCTCTCTTCGACTCTCTCGCCCTCTCTTCGGCTCTCTCGCCCTCTCTTTGACTCTCTCGCCCTCTCTTCGGCTCTCTCGCCCACTCTTCGGGTCTCTCGCCCTCCCTTCGGCTCTCTCGCCCTCCCTTCGGCTCTCTTGCCCTCTCTTCGGCTCTCTTGCCCTCGCTTCGGCTCTCTCGCCCTCCCTGCAGCTCTTTCGCCCTCCCTTCGGCTCTCTTGCCCTCCTTTCGGCTCTCTTGCCCTCCCTTTGGCTCTCTTGCCGTCTCTTCGGCTCTCTCGACCTCTCTTCGACTCTCTCGCCCTCCCTTCGGCTCTCTCGCCCTCTCTTCGGCTCTCTTGCGCTCTCTTCGGCTCTCTCGCCCTCTCTTCGGCTCTCTCGCCCTCTCTTCGACTCTCTCGCCCTCTCTTCGACTCTCTCGCCCTCCCTTCGGCTCTCTCGCCCTCTCTTCGGCTCTCTTGCTCTCTTTTCGGCTCTCTCGCCCTCCCTTCGGCTCTCTCGCCCTCTCTTCGGCTCTCTTGCCCACCCTTCGGCTCTCTCGCCCTCTCTTCGGCTCTCTCGCCCTCCCTTCGGCTCTCTAGCCCTCCCTTCGGCTCTCTCGCCCTCTCTTCGGCTCTCTCGCCCTCTCTTCGGCTGTCTTGCCCTCTCTTCGGCTCTCATGCCCTCTCTTCGGCTCTCTCGCCCTCTCTTCGACTCTCTCGCCCTCCCTTCGGCTGTCTTGCCCTCTCTTCGGCTCTCTCGCCCTCTCTTCGGCTCTCTCGCTCTCTCTTCGACTCTCTCGCCCTCCCTTCGGCTCTCTCGCCCTCTCTTCGGCTCTCTCGCCCTCCCTTCGGCTCTCTCGCCCTCTCTTCGGCTCTCTCGCCCTCTCTTCGGCTCTCTCGCCCTCTCTTCGGCTCTCTCGCCCTCTCTTCGACTCTCTCGTCCTCCCTTCGGCTCTCCTGCCCTCTCTTTGGCTCTCTCGCCCTCTCTTCGGCTTTCTCGCCCTCTCTTCGACTCTCTCGCCCTCTCTTCGACTCTCTCGCCCTCTCTTCGGCTCTCTTGCCCTCTCTTTGACTCTCTCGCCCTCTCTTCGGCTCTCTCGCCCTCCCTTCGGCTCTCTCGGCCTCTCTTCGGCTCTCTCGCCCACTCTTCGGGTCTCTCGCCCTCCCTTTGGCTCTCTCGCCCTCTCTACGGCTCTCTCGCCCTCCCTTCGGCTCTCTTGCCCTCTCTTCTGCTCTCTTGCCCTCTCTTCGGCTCTCTCGCCCTACCTTCGGCTCTTTCGCCCTCTCTTCGGCTCTCGCGCCCTCCCTTCGGCTCTCTTGCTCTCTCTTCGGCTCTCTTGCCCTCTCTTCGGTTCTCTCGCCCTCTCTTCTACTCTCTCGCCCTCTCTTCGGCTCTCTCGCCCTCTCTTCGGCTCTCTCGCCCTCTCTTCGACTCTCTGGCCCTCCCTTCGGCTCTCTCGCCCACTCTTCGGCTCTCTCGCCCTCCCTTCGGCTCTCTCGCCCTCTCTTCGGCTCTCTCGCCCTCTCTTCAGCTCTCTCGCCCTCTCTTCAGCTCTCTCGCCCTCCCTTCAGCTCTTTCGCCCTCCCTTCGGCTCTCTTGCCCTCCCTTCGGCTCTCTTGCCCTCCCTTTGGCTCTCTTGCCGTCTCTTCGGCTCTCTCGCCCTCCCTTCGGCTCTCTTGCCCTCTCTTCGGCTCTCTTGCCCTCTCTTCGGCTCTCTCGCCCTCCCTTCAGCTCTTTCGCCCTCCCTTCGCCTCTCTTGCCCTTTTTTCGGCTCTGTTGCCCTCTCTTCGGCTCTCTTGCCCTCTCTTCGGCTCTCTTGCCCTCTCTTCGGCTCTCTCGCCCTCTCTTCGACTCTCTCACCCTCCCTTCGGCTCTCTTGCCCTCTCTTCGGCTCTCTCGCCCTCTCTTCGGCTCTCTCGTTCTCTCTTCGGAACACGCGGCCCCTCTTTGGCTCTCTCGACCTCTCTTCCGCTCTCTCGCTCTCTCTTGGGCTCTCTCGCCCTCTCTTCGGCTCTCTCGCCCTCTCTTCGGCTCACTCGGTCTCTCTTCGGAACACGCGGCCCCTCTTTGGCTCTCTCGACCTCTCTTCCGCTCTCTCGCTCTCTCTTGGGCTCTCTCGCCCTCCCTTCGGCTCTCTCGCCCTCCCTTCGGCTCTCTCGCCCTCTCTTCGGCTCTCTCGCCCTCCCTTCGGCTCTCTTGCCCTCTCTTCGGCTCTCTCGCTCTCTCCTCGACTCTCTCGCTCTCTCTTCGACTCTCTCGGCCTCTCTTCGGCTCTCTCGCCCTCTCTTCGAATCTCTCGCCCTCCCTTCGGCTCTCTCGCCCTCTCTGCGGCTCTCTCGCTCTCTCTTCGACTCTCTCGCCCTCTCTGCGGCTCTCTCGTGCTCTCATCGACTCTCTCGCCCTCTCTTCGGCTCTCTCGCGCTCTCATCGACTCTCTCGCCCTCTCTTCGGCTCTCTCGCTCTCTCTTCGACTCTCTCGCCCTCCCTTCGGCTCTCTTGCCCTCTCTTCGGCTCTCTCGCCCTCCCTTCGGCTCTCTCGCCCTCTCTTTGGCTCTCTCGCCCTCCCTTCGGCTCTCTCGCCCTCTCTTCGGCTCTCTCGCCCTCTCTTCGGCTCTCTCGCCCTCTCTTCGGCTTTCTCGCCCTCTCTTCGACTCTCTCGCCCTCTCTTCGGCTCTCTCGTCCTCCCTTCGGCTCTCTTGCCCTCTCTTCGGCTCTCTCGCCCTATCTTCGGCTCTATCGCCCTCTCTTCGGCCTTCTCGCCCTCTCTTCGACTCTCTCGCCCTCTCTTCGACTCTCTCGCCCACTCTTCGCGTCTCTCGCCCTCCCTTCGGCTCTCTTGCCCTCTCTACGGCTCTCTCGCCCTCCCTTCGGCTCTCTAGCCCTCTCTTCAACTCTCTTGCCCTCTCTTCGGCTACTCGCCCTCCCTTCGGCTCTCTCGCCCTCTCTTCGGCTCTCTCGCCCTCCCTTCGGCCCTCTTGCTCTCTCTTCGGCTCTCTTGCCCTCTCTTCGGCTCTCTCGCCCTCTCTTCGACTCTCTCGCCCTTTCTTCGGCTCTCTCTCCCTCTCTTCGGCTCTCTCGCCCTCTCTTCGACTCTCTCGCCCTCCCTTCGGCTCTCTCGCCCACTCTTAGGCTCTCTCGCCCTCCCTTCGGCTCTCTTGCCCTCTCTTCGGCTCTCTTGCCCTCTCTTCGGCTCTCTCGCCCTCCCTTCAGCTCTTTCGCCCTCCCTTCGGCTCTCTTGCCCTCCTTTCGGCTCTCTTGCCCTCCCTTTGGCTCTCTTGCCGTCTCTTCGGCTCTCTCGCCCTCTCCTCGACTCTTTCGCCCTCCCTTCGGCTCTCGCGCCCTCTCTTCGGCTCTCTTGCCCTCTCTTCGGCTCTCTCGCCCTCTCTTCGGCTCTCTCGCCCTCTCTTCGACTCTCTCGCCCTCTCTTCGACTCTCTCGCCCTCCCTTCGGCTCTCTCGCCCTCTCTTCGGCTCTCTTGCCCTCTTTTCGGCTCTCTCGCCCTCCCTTCGGCTCTCTCGCCCTCTCTTCGGCTCAATTGCCCTCTCTTCGGCTCTCTCGCCCTCTCTTCAGCTCTCTCGCCCTCCCTTCGGCTCTCTCGCCCTCTCTTCGGCTCTCTCGCCCTCCCTTCGACTCTCTCGCCCTCCCTTCGGCTCTCTCGCCCTCTCTTCGGCTCTCTTGCCCTCTCTTCGGCTCTCTTGCCCTCTCTTCGGCTCTCATGCCCTCTCTTCGGCTCTCTCGCCCTCTCTTCGACTCTCTCGCCCTCCCTTCGGCTCTCTTGCCCTCTCTTCGGCTCTCTCGCCCTCTCTTCGGCTCTCTCGCTCTGTCTTCGAATCTCTCGCCCTCCCTTCGGCTCTCTCGCCCTCTCTTCGGCTCTCTCGCCCTCCCTTCGGCTCTCTCGCCCTCTCTTCGGCTCTCTCGCCCTCTCTTCGGCCTTCTCGCCCTCTCTTCGACTCTCTCGTCCTCCCTTCGGCTCTCTTGCCTTCTCTTCGGCTCTCTCGCCCTCTCTTTGGCTCTCTCGCCCTCTCTTCGGCTTTCTCGCCCTCTCTTCGACTCTCTCGCCCTCTCTTCGACTCTCTCGCCCTCTCTTCGGCTCTCTCGCCCTCTCTTTGACTCTCTCGCCCTCTCTTCGGCTCTCTCGCCCACTCTTCGGGTCTCTCGCCCTCCCTTCGGCTCTCTCGCCCTCCCTTCGGCTCTCTTGCCCTCTCTTCTGCTCTCTTGCCCTCTCTTCGGCTCTCTCGCCCTCCCTGCAGCTCTTTCGCCCTCCCTTCGGCTCTCTTGCCCTCCTTTCGGCTCTCTTGCCCTCCCTTTGGCTCTCTTGCCGTCTCTTCGGCTCTCTCGACCTCTCTTCGACTCTCTCGCCCTCCCTTCGGCTCTCTCGCCCTCTCTTCGGCTCTCTTGCGCTCTCTTCGGCTCTCTCGCCCTCTCTTCGGCTCTCTCGCCCTCTCTTCGACTCTCTCGCCCTCTCTTCGACTCTCTCGCCCTCCCTTCGGCTCTCTCGCCCTCTCTTCGGCTCTCTTGCTCTCTTTTCGGCTCTCTCGCCCTCCCTTCGGCTCTCTCGCCCTCTCTTGGGCTCTCTTGCCCACCCTTCGGCTCTCTCGCCCTCTCTTCGGCTCTCTCGCCCTCCCTTCGGCTCTCTAGCCCTCCCTTCGGCTCTCTCGCCCTCTCTTCGGCTCTCTTGCCCTCTCTTCGGCTGTCTTGCCCTCTCTTCGGCTCTCATGCCCTCTCTTCGGCTCTCTCGCCCTCTCTTCGACTCTCTCGCCCTCCCTTCGGCTGTCTTGCCCTCTCTTCGGCTCTCTCGCCCTCTCTTCGGCTCTCTCGCTCTCTCTTCGACTCTCTCGCCCTCCCTTCGGCTCTCTCGCCCTCTCTTCGGCTCTCTCGCCCTCCCTTCGGCTCTCTCGCCCTCTCTTCGGCTCTCTCGCCCTCTCTTCGGCTCTCTCGCCCTCTCTTCGGCTCTCTCGCCCTCTCTTCGACTCTCTCGTCCTCCCTTCGGCTCTCCTGCCCTCTCTTTGGCTCTCTCGCCCTCTCTTCGGCTTTCTCGCCCTCTCTTCGACTCTCTCGCCCTCTCTTCGACTCTCTCGCCGTCTCTTCGGCTCTCTTGCCCTCTCTTTGACTCTCTCGCCCTCTCTTCGGCTCTCTCGCCCTCCCTTCGGCTCTCTCGGCCTCTCTTCGGCTCTCTCGCCCACTCTTCGGGTCTCTCGCCCTCCCTTTGGCTCTCTCGCCCTCTCTACGGCTCTCTCGCCCTCCCTTCGGCTCTCTTGCCCTCTCTTCTGCTCTCTTGCCCTCTCTTCGGCTCTCTCGCCCTACCTTCGGCTCTTTCGCCCTCTCTTCGGCTCTCGCGCCCTCCCTTCGGCTCTCTTGCTCTCTCTTCGGCTCTCTTGCCCTCTCTTCGGTTCTCTCGCCCTCTCTTCTACTCTCTCGCCCTCTCTTCGGCTCTCTCGCCCTCTCTTCGGCTCTCTCGCCCTCTCTTCGACTCTCTGGCCCTCCCTTCGGCTCTCTCGCCCACTCTTCGGCTCTCTCGCCCTCCCTTCGGCTCTCTCGCCCTCTCTTCGGCTCTCTCGCCCTCTCTTCAGCTCTCTCGCCCTCCCTTCAGCTCTTTCGCCCTCCCTTCGGCTCTCTTGCCCTCCCTTCGGCTCTCTTGCCCTCCCTTTGGCTCTCTTGCCGTCTCTTCGGCTCTCTCGCCCTCCCTTCGGCTCTCTTGCCCTCTCTTCGGCTCTCTTGCCCTCTCTTCGGCTCTCTCGCCCTCCCTTCAGCTCTTTCGCCCTCCCTTCGCCTCTCTTGCCCTTTTTTCGGCTCTGTTGCCCTCTCTTCGGCTCTCTTGCCCTCTCTTCGGCTCTCTTGCCCTCTCTTCGGCTCTCTCGCCCTCTCTTCGACTCTCTCACCCTCCCTTCGGCTCTCTTGCCCTCTCTTCGGCTCTCTCGCCCTCTCTTCGGCTCTCTCGTTCTCTCTTCGGAACACGCGGCCCCTCTTTGGCTCTCTCGACCTCTCTTCCGCTCTCTCGCTCTCTCTTGGGCTCTCTCGCCCTCTCTTCGGCTCTCTCGCCCTCTCTTCGGCTCACTCGGTCTCTCTTCGGAACACGCGGCCCCTCTTTGGCTCTCTCGACCTCTCTTCCGCTCTCTCGCTCTCTCTTGGGCTCTCTCGCCCTCCCTTCGGCTCTCTCGCCCTCCCTTCGGCTCTCTCGCCCTCTCTTCGGCTCTCTCGCCCTCCCTTCGGCTCTCTTGCCCTCTCTTCGGCTCTCTCGCTCTCTCCTCGACTCTCTCGCTCTCTCTTCGACTCTCTCGGCCTCTCTTCGGCTCTCTCGCCCTCTCTTCGACTCTCTCGCCCTCCCTTCGGCTCTCTCGCCCTCTCTGCGGCTCTCTCGCTCTCTCTTCGACTCTCTCGCCCTCTCTGCGGCTCTCTCGCGCTCTCATCGACTCTCTCGCCCTCTCTTCGGCTCTCTCGCGCTCTCATCGACTCTCTCGCCCTCTCTTCGGCTCTCTCGCTCTCTCTTCGACTCTCTCGCCCTCCCTTCGGCTCTCTTGCCCTCTCTTCGGCTCTCTCGCCCTCCCTTCGGCTCTCTCGCCCTCTCTTTGGCTCTCTCGCCCTCCCTTCGGCTCTCTCGCCCTCTCTTCGGCTCTCTCGCCCTCTCTTCGGCTCTCTCGCCCTCTCTTCGGCTTTCTCGCCCTCTCTTCGACTCTCTCGCCCTCTCTTCGGCTCTCTCGTCCTCCCTTCGGCTCTCTTGCCCTCTCTTCGGCTCTCTCGCCCTATCTTCGGCTCTATCGCCCTCTCTTCGGCTTTCTCGCCCTCTCTTCGACTCTCTCGCCCTCTCTTCGACTCTCTCGCCCACTCTTCGCGTCTCTCGCCCTCCCTTCGGCTCTCTTGCCCTCTCTACGGCTCTCTCGCCCTCCCTTCGGCTCTCTAGCCCTCTCTTCAACTCTCTTGCCCTCTCTTCGGCTCTCTTGCCCTCTCTTCGGCTCTCTCGCCCTCCCTTCAGCTCTTTCGCCCTCCCTTCGGCTCTCTTGCCCTCCTTTCGGCTCTCTTGCCCTCCCTTTGGCTCTCTTGCCGTCTCTTCGGCTCTCTCGCCCTCTCCTCGACTCTCTCGCCCTCCCTTCGGCTCTCTCGCCCTCTCTTCGGCTCTCTTGCCCTCTCTTCGGCTCTCTCGCCCTCTCTTCGGCTCTCTCGCCCTCTCTTCGACTCTCTCGCCCTCTCTTCGACTCTCTCGCCCTCCCTTCGGCTCTCTCGCCCTCTCTTCGGCTCTCTTGCCCTCTTTTCGGCTCTCTCGCCCTCCCTTCGGCTCTCTCGCCCTCTCTTCGGCTCAATTGCCCTCTCTTCGGCTCTCTCGCCCTCTCTTCAGCTCTCTCGCCCTCCCTTCGGCTCTCTCGCCCTCTCTTCGGCTCTCTCGCCCTCCCTTCGACTCTCTCGCCCTCCCTTCGGCTCTCTCGCCCTCTCTTTGGCTCTCTTGCCCTCTCTTCGGCTCTCTTGCCCTCTCTTCGGCTCTCATGCCCTCTCTTCGGCTCTCTCGCCCTCTCTTCGACTCTCTCGCCCTCCCTTCGGCTCTCTTGCCCTCTCTTCGGCTCTCTCGCCCTCTCTTCGGCTCTCTCGCTCTGTCTTCGAATCTCTCGCCCTCCCTTCGGCTCTCTCGCCCTCTCTTCGGCTCTCTCGCCCTCCCTTCGGCTCTCTCGCCCTCTCTTCGGCTCTCTCGCCCTCTCTTCGGCCTTCTCGCCCTCTCTTCGACTCTTTCGGCCTCTCCTCGACTCTCTCGTCCTCCCTTCGGCTCTCTTGCCTTCTCTTCGGCTCTCTCGCCCTCTCTTTGGCTCTCTCGCCCTCTCTTCGGCTTTCTCGCCCTCTCTTCGACTCTCTCGCCCTCTCTTCGACTCTCTCGCCCTCTCTTCGGCTCTCTCGCCCTCTCTTTGACTCTCTCGCCCTCTCTTCGGCTCTCTCGCCCACTCTTCGGGTCTCTCGCCCTCCCTTCGGCTCTCTCGCCCTCCCTTCGGCTCTCTTGCCCTCTCTTCGGCTCTCTTGCCCTCTCTTCGGCTCTCTCGCCCTCCCTGCAGCTCTTTCGCCCTCCCTTCGGCTCTCTTGCCCTCCTTTCGGCTCTCTTGCCCTCCCTTTGGCTCTCTTGCCGTCTCTTCGGCTCTCTCGACCTCTCTTCGACTCTCTCGCCCTCCCTTCGGCTCTCTCGCCCTCTCTTCGGCTCTCTTGCGCTCTCTTCGGCTCTCTCGCCCTCTCTTCGGCTCTCTCGCCCTCTCTTCGACTCTCTCGCCCTCTCTTCGACTCTCTCGCCCTCCCTTCGGCTCTCTCGCCCTCTCTTCGGCTCTCTTGCTCTCTTTTCGGCTCTCTCGCCCTCCCTTCGGCTCTCTCGCCCTCTCTTCGGCTCTCTTGCCCACCCTTCGGCTCTCTCGCCCTCTCTTCGGCTCTCTCGCCCTCCCTTCGGCTCTCTAGCCCTCCCTTCGGCTCTCTCGCCCTCTCTTCGGCTCTCTTGCCCTCTCTTCGGCTCTCTCGCCCTCCCTTCGGCTCTCTCGCCCTCTCTTCGGCTCTCTTGCCCTCTCTTTGACTCTCTCGCCCTCTCTTCTACTCTCTCGCCCTCTCTTCGGCTCTCTCGCCCTCTCTTCGGCTCTCTCGCCCTCTCTTCGACTCTCTGGCCCTCCCTTCGGCTCTCTCGCCCACTCTTCGGCTCTCTCGCCCTCCCTTCGGCTCTCTCGCCCTCTCTTCGGCTCTCTCGCCCTCTCTTCAGCTCTCTCGCCCTCCCTTCAGCTCTTTCGCCCTCCCTTCGGCTCTCTTGCCCTCCCTTCGGCTCTCTTGCCCTCCCTTTGGCTCTCTTGCCGTCTCTTCGGCTCTCTCGCCCTCCCTTCGGCTCTCTTGCCCTCTCTTCGGCTCTCTTGCCCTCTCTTCGACTCTCTGGCCCTCCCTTCGGCTCTCTCGCCCACTCTTCGGCTCTCTCGCCCTCCCTTCGGCTCTCTCGCCCTCCCTTCGGCTCTCTCGCCCTCTCTTCGGCTCTCTCGCCCTCCCTTCGGCTCTCTCGCCCTCTCTTCGGCTCTCTCGCCCTCTCTTCGGCTCTCTCGCCCTCTCTTCGGCTCTCTCGCCCTCTCTTCGACTCTCTCGTCCTCCCTTCGGCTCTCCTGCCCTCTCTTTGGCTCTCTCGCCCTCTCTTCGGCTTTCTCGCCCTCTCTTCGACTCTCTCGCCCTCTCTTCGACTCTCTCGCCCTCTCTTCGGCTCTCTTGCCCTCTCTTTGACTCTCTCGCCCTCTCTTCGGCTCTCTCGCCCTCTCTTCGGCTCTCTCGGCCTCTCTTCGGCTCTCTCGCCCACTCTTCGGGTCTCTCGCCCTCCCTTTGGCTCTCTCGCCCTCTCTACGGCTCTCTCGCCCTCCCTTCGGCTCTCTTGCCCTCTCTTCTGCTCTCTTGCCCTCTCTTCGGCTCTCTCGCCCTACCTTCGGCTCTTTCGCCCTCTCTTCGGCTCTCGCGCCCTCCCTTCGGCTCTCTTGCTCTCTCTTCGGCTCTCTTGCCCTCTCTTCGGTTCTCTCGCCCTCTCTTCTACTCCCTCGCCCTCTCTTCGGCTCTCTCGCCCTCTCTTCGGCTCTCTCGCCCTCTCTTCGACTCTCTGGCCCTCCCTTCGGCTCTCTCGCCCACTCTTCGGCTCTCTCGCCCTCCCTTCGGCTCTCTCGCCCTCTCTTCGGCTCTCTCGCCCTCTCTTCAACTCTCTCGCCCTCCCTTCAGCTCTTTCGCCCTCCCTTCGGCTCTCTTGCCCTCCCTTCGGCTCTCTTGCCCTCCCTTTGGCTCTCTTGCCGTCTCTTCGGCTCTCTCGCCCTCCCTTCGGCTCTCTTGCCCTCTCTTCGGCTCTCTTGCCCTCTCTTCGGCTCTCTCGCCCTCCCTTCAGCTCTTTCGCCCTCCCTTCGGCTCTCTTGCCCTCCTTTCGGCTCTCTTGCCCTCCCTTTGGCTCTCTTGCCGTCTCTTCGGCTCTCTCGCCCTCTCCTCGACTCTCTCGCCCTCCCTTCGGCTCTCTCGCCCTCTCTTCGGCTCTCTTGCCCTCTCTTCGGCTCTCTCGCCCTCTCTTCGGCTCTCTCGCCCTCTCTTCGACTCTCTCGCCCTCTCTTCGACTCTCTCGCCCTCCCTTCGGCTCTCTCGCCCTCTCTTCGGCTCTCTTGCCCTCTTTTCGGCTCTCTCGCCCTCCCTTCGGCTCTCTCGCCTTCTCTTCGGCTCTCTTGCCCTCTCTTCGGCTCTCTCGCCCTCTCTTCAGCTCTCTCGCCCTCCCTTCGGCTCTCTCGCCCTCTCTTCGGGTCTCTCGCCCTCCTTTCGGCTCTCTCGCCCTCCCTTCGGCTCTCTTGCCCTCTCTTCGGCTCTCTTGCCCTCTCTTCGGCTCTCTCGCCCTCCCTGCAGCTCTTTCGCCCTCCCTTCGGCTCTCTTGCCCTCCTTTCGGCTCTCTTGCCCTCCCTTTGGCTCTCTTGCCGTCTCTTCGGCTCTCTCGCCCTCTCTTCGACTCTCTCGCCCTCCCTTCGGCTCTCTCGCCCTCTCTTCGGCTCTCTTGCGCTCTCTTCGAATCTCTCGCCCTCTCTTCGGCTCTCTCGCCCTCTCTTCGACTCTCTCGCCCTCTCTTCGACTCTCTCGCCCTCCCTTCGGCTCTCTCGCCCTCTCTTCGGCTCTCTCGCCCTCTTTTCGGCTCTCTTGCCCTCTCTTCGGCTGTCTTGCCCTCTCTTCGGCTCTCATGCCCTCTCTTCGGCTCTCTCGCCCTCTCTTCGACTCTCTCGCCCTCCCTTCGGCTGTCTTGCCCTCTCTTCGGCTCTCTCGCCCTCTCTTCGGCTCTCTCGCTCTCTCTTCGACTCTCTCGCCCTCCCTTCGGCTCTCTCGCCCTCTCTTCGGCTCTCTCGCCCTCCCTTCGGCTCTCTCGCCCTCTCTTCGGCTCTCTCGCCCTCTCTTCGGCTCTCTCGCCCTCTCTTCGGCTCTCTCGCCCTCTCTTCGACTCTCTCGTCCTCCCTTCGGCTCTCCTGCCTTCTCTTTGGCTCTCTCGCCCTCTCTTCGGCTTTCTCGCCCTCTCTTCGACTCTCTCGCCCTCTCTTCGACTCTCTCGCCCTCTCTTCGGCTCTCTTGCCCTCTCTTTGACTCTCTCGCCCTCTCTTCGGCTCTCTCGCCCTCCCTTCGGCTCTCTCGGCCTCTCTTCGGCTCTCTCGCCCACTCTTCGGGTCTCTCGCCCTCCCTTTGGCTCTCTCGCCCTCTCTACGGCTCTCTCGCCCTCCCTACGGCTCTCTTGCCCTCTCTTCTGCTCTCTTGCCCTCTCTTCGGCTCTCTCGCCCTACCTTCGGCTCTTTCGCCCTCTCTTCGGCTCTCGCGCCCTCCCTTCGGCTCTCTTGCTCTCTCTTCGGCTCTCTTGCCCTCTCTTCGGTTCTCTCGCCCTCTCTTCTACTCTCTCGCCCTCTCTTCGGCTCTCTCGCCCTCTCTTCGGCTCTCTCGCCCTCTCTTCGACTCTCTGGCCCTCCCTTCGGCTCTCTCGCCCACTCTTCGGCTCTCTCGCCCTCCCTTCGGCTCTCTCGCCCTCTCTTCGGCTCTCTCGCCCTCTCTTCGGCTCTCTCGCCCTCCCTTCAGCTCTTTCGCCCTCCCTTCGGCTCTCTTGCCCTCCCTTCGGCTCTCTTGCCCTCCCTTTGGCTCTCTTGCCGTCTCTTCGGCTCTTCGCCCTCCCTTCGGCTCTCTTGCCCTCCCTTCGGCTCTCTTGCCCTCTCTTCGGCTCTCTCGCCCTCTCTTCGGCTCTCTTGCCCTCCCTTCGGCTCTCTCGCCCTCCCTTCGGCTCTCTCGCCCTCCCTTCGGCTCTCTCTCCCTATCTTTGGCTCTCTCGGCCTCTCATCGGCTCTCTTGCCCTCCCTTCGGCTCTCTTGCCCTCCCTTCGGCTGTCTTGCCCTCTCTTCGGCTCTCTCGCCCTCTCTTCGGCTCTCTCGCTCTCTCTTCGACTCTCTCGCCCTCCCTTCGGCTCTCTCGCCCTCTCTTCGGCTCTCTCGCCCTCCCTTCGGCTCTCTCGCCCTCTCTTCGGCTCTCTCGCCCTCTCTTCGGCTCTCTCGCCCTCTCTTCGGCTCTCTCGCCCTCTCTTCGACTCTCTCGTCCTCCCTTCGGCTCTCCTGCCTTCTCTTTGGCTCTCTCGCCCTCTCTTCGGCTTTCTCGCCCTCTCTTCGACTCTCTCGCCCTCTCTTCGACTCTCTCGCCCTCTCTTCGGCTCTCTTGCCCTCTCTTTGACTCTCTCGCCCTCTCTTCGGCTCTCTCGCCCTCCCTTCGGCTCTCTCGGCCTCTCTTCGGCTCTCTCGCCCACTCTTCGGGTCTCTCGCCCTCCCTTTGGCTCTCTCGCCCTCTCTACGGCTCTCTCGCCCTCCCTACGGCTCTCTTGCCCTCTCTTCTGCTCTCTTGCCCTCTCTTCGGCTCTCTCGCCCTACCTTCGGCTCTTTCGCCCTCTCTTCGGCTCTCGCGCCCTCCCTTCGGCTCTCTTGCTCTCTCTTCGGCTCTCTTGCCCTCTCTTCGGTTCTCTCGCCCTCTCTTCTACTCTCTCGCCCTCTCTTCGGCTCTCTCGCCCTCTCTTCGGCTCTCTCGCCCTCTCTTCGACTCTCTGGCCCTCCCTTCGGCTCTCTCGCCCACTCTTCGGCTCTCTCGCCCTCCCTTCGGCTCTCTCGCCCTCTCTTCGGCTCTCTCGCCCTCTCTTCGGCTCTCTCGCCCTCCCTTCAGCTCTTTCGCCCTCCCTTCGGCTCTCTTGCCCTCCCTTCGGCTCTCTTGCCCTCCCTTTGGCTCTCTTGCCGTCTCTTCGGCTCTTCGCCCTCCCTTCGGCTCTCTTGCCCTCCCTTCGGCTCTCTTGCCCTCTCTTCGGCTCTCTCGCCCTCTCTTCGGCTCTCTTGCCCTCCCTTCGGCTCTCTCGCCCTCCCTTCGGCTCTCTCGCCCTCCCTTCGGCTCTCTCTCCCTATCTTTGGCTCTCTCGGCCTCTCTTCGGCTCTCTTGCCCTCCCTTCGGCTCTCTTGCCCTCCCTTCGGCTCTCTTGCCCTCTCTTCGGCTCTCTCGCCCTCCCTTCGGCTCCCTTGCCCACTCTTCGGTTCTCTTGCCCTCTCTTCGGCTCTCTTGCCCTCTCTTCGGCTCTCTCGCCCTCCCTTCGGCTCTCTTGCCCTCCCTTCGGGTCTCTCTCCCTCTGTTCGGCTCTCTCGGCCTCTCTTCGGCTCTCTCGCCCTCCCTTCGGCTCTCTTGCCCTCCCTTCGGCTCTCTTGCCCTCTCTTCAGCTCTCTCGCCCTCCCTTCGGCTCTCTTGCCCACTCTTCGGTTCTCTTGCCCTCTCTTCGGCTCTCTGCCCTCTCTTCGGCTCTCTCGCCCTCCCTTCGGCTCTCTTGCCCTCCCTTCGGCTCTCTTGCCCTCTCTTCGGCTCTCTCGCCCTCCCTTCGGCTCTCTTGCCCACTCTTCGGTTCTCTTGCGCTCTCTTCGGCTCTCTTGCCCTCTCTTCGGCTCTCTCGTCCTCTCTTCGGCTCTCTTGCCCTCCCTTCGGCTCTCTTGCCCTCTCTTCGACTCTCTCGCCCTCCCTTCGGCTCTCTCGCCTTCTCTTCCGCTCTCTCGCTCTCCCATCGGCTCTATTGCCCTCTCTTCGGCTCTCTTGCCCTCTTTTCGGCTCTCTCGCCCTCCCTTCGGCTCTTTCGCCCTCTCTTCGGCTCTCTTGCCCTCTCTTCGGCTCTCTCGCCCTCCCTTCGGCTCTGTCGCCCTCCCTTCGGCTCTCTCGCCCTCTCTTCGGCTCTCTTGCCCTTTTTTCGGCTCTGTTGCCCTCTCTTCGGCTCTCTTGCCCTCTCTTCGGCTCTCTTGCCCTCTCTTCGGCTCTCTCGCCCTCTCTTCGACTCTCTCGCCCTCCCTTCGGCTCTCTTGCCCTCTCTTCGGCTCTCTCGCCCTCTCTTCGGCTCTCTCGTTCTCTCTTCGGAACACGCGGCCCCTCTTTGGCTCTCTCGACCTCTCTTCCGCTCTCTCGCTCTCTCTTGGGCTCTCTCGCCCTTTCTTCGGCTCTCTCGCCCTCTCTTCGGCTCACTCGGTCTCTCTTCGGAACACGCGGCCCCTCTTTGGCTCTCTCGACCTCTCTTCCGCTCTCTCGCTCTCTCTTGGGCTCTCTCGCCCTCTCTTCGGCTCTCTCGCCCTCTCTTCGGCTCACTCGGTCTCTCTTCGGCTCTCTCGGTCTCTTCAGCTCTCTCGGCCTCTCTTCGGCTCTTTGGGGCTCTCCTCGGCTCTCTCATCCTCTCTTCGGCTCTCTTGGCCTCTCTTCGGCTCTCTCGGCCTCTCTTCTACTCTCTTGCCCTCTCGTCGGCCTTCTGTCTCGTTGGGTCTCTCGCACCCTCTTTGGCTCTCTCGCACCCTCTTTGGCTCTCTCGCCTTCTCTTGGGCTCTCTCATTCTCTCTTCGGCTCTCTCATCCTCTCTTTGGCTCTCTGGCCCTCTATTCGGCTGTCTCGGCCTCCCTTGGGCTCTCTTGGCCTCTCTTCGGCGCTCTCGGCGTCTCCTCAGCTCTCTATCGTCTCTTCGTCTCTCTCACACTCTCTTCTGCTCTCTCGCCCTCTCTTCGGCTCTCTCGGCCTCTCTTCCGAACACGCGGCAGCTCTTTTGCTCTCTCGGTCTCTCTTCGGCTCTTTCGCTCTCTCTTGAGCTCTCTCGCCCTCTCTTCGGCTCTCTTGCCCTCTCTTCGGCTCTCTTGCCCTCTCTTCGGCTCTCTTTGCCTCTCTTCGGCTCTCTCGGCCTCTCCTCGGCCATCTCGGCCTCACTTCGGCTCTACCGGCCTCTTTTCGGCTCTCTGGACCTGTCTTCGGCGCTGGACCTCTCCTCGGGTCTCTTGCCCTCTTTTCGGCTTTGTGTCTCGTTGGCACTCTCACACCCTCTTCGGCTCTCTCGTCCTCTCTTCGGCTCTCACGCCCTCTCTTCCGCTCTGTCGGCTTCTCTTCGGCGCTCTCGTCCTCTCTTCGGCTCTCTCGCCCTCTCTTCGCCTCTCTCGCCCTCTATTCGGCTCTATCGGCCTTTCTTCAGCTCACGCGGCCTCTCTTCGGCTTTCTTGGGTTCTCTTCGGCTCTCTTGGGCTCTCTTCGACTCTCTTGGCCTCTATTCGGTTCTTTCGGTCTCACCTCAGCTCTCACCCTCCTTTCGGCCCTCTGGTCCTCTCTTCAGCTCTCTCGGCCTGCCTTCTGCTCTCCGCCTCTCCTCGGCTCTCTTGCCCTCTCCTCGGCCTTCTGTATCGGTGGTGTTCTCGGCCTCTCTTCTGCTCTCTCGGCCACTGTTCGACTCTCTCGGCTTCTCTTTGGCTCTCTCGTCCTCTCTTCGTGCCTCTCTCCATCTCTTTGACTTTCTCGCCCTCTGTTGTTCTCTCTCGCCCTCTCATCGGCTCTCTCCCTCTCTTCGGTTCTCTCGCCGTCTCATCGCCTATCTGGGCCTCTCTTCGGCTCTCTCGGCCTCTCCTCGGCCACTCCTCGGCCTGTCTTCGACTCTCTCGGCCTCTCCTCGGCTTGTCTTCGACTCTCTCGGCCTCTCCTCGGCCTCTCCTCGGCCTCTGCTCGCCCTCTCTTCAGCTCTATCGGCCTCTCTTCGAATCTTCTCGCTCTCTCTTCGGCACACGCGGCTTCTTTTCAGCTCTCTCGGACTCTCTTTGGTTCTCTCCCTCTCTCTTAAGCTCTTTCGCCCTTTCTTCGGCTCTCTCAGCCTCTCTTCGGCTCTTTCGGTCTCTCCTCTGCACTCTCACCCTCTCCTCGGCTCTCTCACTCTCTGTTCGGCTCTCTCAGCCAGTCTTCGGCTGTCGACCTCTCCTCGGCTCTCTTGACCTCTCTTCTGCTCTCTCGCTCTCTCTTGAGCTCTCTTGCCCTCTCTTCGGCTCTCTGAGCCTCTCTGCGGCTCTCTTGGTCTGTCTTCGGCTCTCTCGGCCTCTCTTCGGCTCTTTTGGTCTCTCCTCGGCTCTCTCACCCTCTCTTGCTCTCTCTTCGGCTCTCTCGGCCTGTCTTCGGCTCTCGGCCTCTCCTCGGCTCTCTTGCCGTCTCGTCGGCCTTCTGTCTCGTTGGCCCTCTCGCACCCTCTTTGACTCTCTCTCCCTTTCTTCGGCTCTCTCGCCCATTCTTCCGTTCTCTTGCCCTCTCTTCGGCTCTCTCCCCCTCTCTTTGACTCTCTCGCCCTCTCTTCAGCACTGTGGGCCTCTCTTCGGCTCTCTCGGCCTCTCTTCGGCTCTCTCACCCTCTCTTCGACTCTCTCGGCCTCTCCTAGGCCTTGAGTTTCGTTTTGTCTCTCACACTCTCTTCGGCTGTCTCGGCCTCTCTTCGGCCTTCTCGGCCTCTCTTCGGCTCTTTCGGCCTCTCCTCGGCTCTCTCGCTATCTCGTCGGTTCTCTCGGCCTCTCTTCGGCTCTATTGGCCTCTCTTCGGCTCTCTCTGCCTCTCTTCGGCACACGCGGCTTCTATTCGGTTCTCTCGGCCTCTCTTCGGCTCTTTCGCTCTCTCTTAGGCTCTCTCGGCCTCTCTTTGGCTCTCTCGGGCTCTCTTCGGCTCTCTCGGGCTCTCTTCGGCTCTCTCGGCCTATCTTCGGCTCTCTTGGCTTCTTTTGGGCTCTCTCGGCCTCTTTTCAGCTCTCTCGGGCTCTCATCGGCTCATTTGCCCGGTCGTTGGCCTTCTGTCTCGTTCTCGCTCTCGGACTCTCTTCGTTTCTCTCGCCCTCTCTTAGGCTCTCTTGCCCTCTCTTAGGCTCTCTTGCCCTCTCTTAGGCTCTCTTGCCCTCTCTTCGGCTCTCTCGCCCTCTCTACGGCTCTCTCGGCCTCTCTGCGGCTTTTTTGCCCTCTCTTCGGCTTTCTCGCCCTTCTTCGGCTTTCTCGCCCTCTCTTCGGCTTTCTCGCCCACTCTTCGGCTCTCTCGCCCTCTCTTCGGCTCTCTGGGCCTCTCTTCGGCGATCTCGGCCTTCATCGTCCGATGACACCTCTTCCTACAAGAGGTGTCATGAGTGAGGTGCAGTATTGAGGTGGGACGTGGTCACCCGTCCCGGTCCTTTCCGCCCGGTTACGCGCTCTTTGCAACCAGAATTAAAAAATAAAAAATAATAATGCGTGCTGTTTCGTTTATGAACACTATTCTATTTCATGGGAATTTGAATAATACATTTTTAAGCTGAAGGTGCGAAAATAAAATTTTGTTAAAAGCTTCTCGCCTTTAGTACTGTATTGGAAAGCTATTGAGGGGTTATCCAAACTGTTATTGCAGATGCAAATTATGCCAAATGGGCCTTGGTTTAAAGAAGGTTCCATTGCGTAATCCAGTGGGCATAATTATTTTTACGAAGTTTTGTCAATAACGATTTTCAACATAAAAACCCCTGGCACTTTAAACCGGTGATGGGCAGCAGGCCTATGGCTTTCAACAGACAGAACAGTTCGCCTCAGGGCACTTAAAGGTTTAAATACCAAGTATTCATTCTTTTGTTTCTCACTATAATGTGCAACATCAAAGCCAGCAAAGAATCAGAAGAGTATGAGCACATCCTCCTTGCATATAAGAAAAAATGAACAGCAATACATTTCCAGCATCAGATAATGAGAGTGGGTATCTATCTTCTTTGCAATGTTACCTGTTTTCGATTCAAAATGTGAATGTATCGTATACTCTAAAATGATGAAATTGTGAAACTAGTTAAATACCAATGTTTAAATAACAAATTTCCGACATTAATGCATTGTAATGTTTGAGTAGTGCCTACATGTAAGTGTTCTTAGTAAACTTATATGCAATTGTTCTTTATTATTGTGGTCGTTGGTTGTATGGGTAAAACCTAATTGAGAATATATTTTTAAAAATCTGATGTGTTGAACTCACACTATTTTCTCTACTCTTGTACTAACCATTACTAAAAGCTCTTATTTCTATATGTTCTCCATGTTAGTTGAGATAAACATTTCCAGAAATTATCTTATTGCTTATTTCCTAGTAGGTGCAAGGAGAATAGGGAAATACAGTAGAATTTGAGTGATAGTCAAATCTTTTAAAATTTTCAAATTCCGATCTCTTTGCACCGTTGACATATAAAAAAATGAATTATGATGTTTCATTTGACAGAAGTATAAGTTCTCCAAAACTCACACAAAAATAAGTAATGTCTAAGAAACGCTTCACTCTACAAAAAATGTATTCAGATATAAGTTCTGTATTTTATCAAAATCTTCATTTTTGTATAGCAAGATTTGGTCTATCTCTTACGGTTTACCAGTTATGCAAACGTCATCCAGAGGAAGTACGACTGCAGGTGCTGTATTTAGAAAATTCAACATATACATTTCATTTGCCATAAAAATATCTGAAACATGTGCATTTAAATCAAAATCGTTAGGGCCATTTTCAAGAAAATAAAAATTTTCGAAGCATTTTCCATGTAAAGGGTAGTTTAATGTGGAGTAATTTTCGTCAAATTCTTCGTGTCACATCCTTGAAATACATAACCTTAAATACCAACTTTGGTTTTTAACGGACTTTTCGTTTTTGAGTTATGCTGTCCACAGATTGGCAGAGACACAGACACGCACACATGGACCTTTTTCTAATTTTTTTTTTTATTCACGGGGCCTCAAAATATATATTTCCACTACAACATACGCGATTTTGTGTCTGATTGTAACTCCTAGAGGACCTAGACCCTAAGGAAAGAATGAGAGGCATTATGTGCAATGTAGTGGTTTAGGAAATGGATATTGCAGAGTCAAACTTTAGAAGGTTTCACTCTTATTTCATGTGGTTTTAGAAATACCAAAATTAAGTTTCAATGAAGAATTCATTTTAGGACATAATGAAACTAGAAGGAATTTCTGCAGATGATTCATAATTGCCAGTATACACATCTAGAGATTGTAGAGGAGGCTTAAAAGAACAGATCCGGAAATGGGTCGCTTCTGTGCTACAGTTGACAAAGTCAGATAATTTGAAATCTCCCCTTCACATCAGTTGCTGTTATTCAATCATTACTGAAGACTATCCACTGTTTACAATCCGGTGAGCTTCAACCTTCGTATTACATGCTTCTTGTTCTTCTTATTCCTCTTCTTTTCTTTTCTTCCTCTTCTTCTTCGTCGTATTCCTCTCCTCCTCCTCCTCCTCCTCCTCTTCCTCCTCCTCCTCCTTCTTCTTCTTCTTCTTGTTCTCTACGTGGATTAGACTTTTAGAGTTGTCTAATCAAACTGCCTCTCCACTTCATTCGGGGTCGTCCGATGCCTCTTCGTGCTTTGCCATAATCGTTCCATCTGCTCTGATGTCTTTTAATTTCTTCTAGAATGTTTTCTTCCTCTAGTTCTTCTGTTATATGTACATTCTGGAGTCGATATTTTCTAGTAACTTGATTTTTCCCAACTAGGGCTCCTATTTGAAGATCAATGCGTTTGCCATCCGCAAAACATAATAAGCGTTGTCGGTGTTTTCTTTCCTTTTTATTTCTTTTTTAACACGCTGTATATATGTATCTCGGAAAAGTGTGCTTATTAGCCAAAAATGGTATGTATAAATTCAGTTTTCATCTAGCCCTAATGTAACCTTAAGGGCATGAGGGAAGGGGCAAGAGGGGAGAAAATTCCCACAGCGGAAGATACAGATGGGCCTACTGAACAACAGATGCTAAAAGATTCAAGAATAAATGCTTTAGTAGAAGCACGCAATGGGAACCAAGCAATTGTGTCAGACTCCAAAACATCACCAGCTGAAGAACAAGTTGTTAGCCCTGAAATAATTTTAGCTATTCTAAAACTGGATAAACAACACAAAAGAAAACCCTCAAGCAGACATGGAAAGCATAGCAATCTCACAATCGCCTGACAATAATGAACTGTTTTGGAGAAATTAAAAGAAAAGAGTCGCCCAATACTTCTGTACCGAAACGAAAGTTCTTCACAAAGGGCAATAATGAAAGGAAGAAACAGAAGAAGCACCTTACTCCCAAGGAAAAGTGAAGAACCAGCCTTCATGCTTAAAAGACCATAAAATGAGTTCAAGTGACTGCTACGGTTTCTGCCAAGAAGGTTGGATAGGGTGTAATGCATTTGAGCGCTGGGCCCACAACTGCACGGGGGCAGAAATTGTGACGAAGAGTCAATTCACATTTGTGTGTTATGCTAAAAAATAAATAGGGTAAGATCCTACAAAACTTGACTATAAAACCTACATACTCGTGCTTTATACCTTTTTAACTGATTATTTCAGAAATCTTTATTTGTCTAAGCTATAAAATGCTACTCCCACCACATTTGTAAGTTAATTTGCATATATTATTGTAGCTTAATAGTTGAACAAAAGTTATAAGCAAACCAGCTTTTATTTGTAAGCGCTAAAAGTCACCTTCCCCATTATGCCCCATCTATCCCTACATGCGCGACATGCATCGGGAGATCTCGGAATTAGAAAATGTTTCATATTTTCAAACTCTGCCTCGTTCTCCAATGTTGCACTTACCACACTTTTAACGCAATGTGTTTTGTAGAACTTGTAACTGTAATAGCTAAAAATAGCTTACTGCACAAAAATATGTATATCTCGTTAGAAAAGACACATTTTCTGTCAAATAATATTTGACATTGGTTTTAATTTTCCAATACTTCATAATTCTTTCAAGAGCAAAGTCCGTTACTTCTCTCTCTCTCGTTCCATCGTTCTTGGCTATCCCTCCCTCCCCATCACCACCCCCTCCCCCTCCGTCCATCCAAATCTACCTATACATATTCAGCCTGTTGTATCTACCTTTCACCTAGTAATACGAAAAGTGTAATAAAAGAATTTCTGCAAAAGTTTTTCTCCGTTAAAAATAGAAGAATACGCGTTTATAAGATTTCTAGATAACTAGGGAGAAATGCATGTTCTGGGACCCTCTGGATCTAAACTAAGCGTTTTTAAAAAGGGTCTTTGCGTCCTCTGTGTCCTTTGAACAGTATAACTCAAAAACGAAAAAAAAAAAAAGGCTAAATCCCAAAAAGAAAAAAATAGTATATAAGTTCATTTTCCAAGGATGCGACACAAAGATTTTCAAGAAAATCCTCCCACCCTTTACATGGAACATTTTTCGAAAACTAATTTTATACAAAATAATTCTAACGATTTTGATTCAAATACCAGATATTTAAGATACTTTAATAACAAATGAAATGTACCTATATGTTGAATTTTTTGGAATGTTCTCGTGAAGTCCTCATCATTCTTGATGACATTTGCATATCTGGTAGACCATAAAAGACAAATCTTACTACTCAAAACAAGCACACACACTTTCGTTTCAGGCATTTTCTATTCTTTTTTTGTTTTCGAGTAGATTATTTCGGAGATATTTCTTTTTATTTGCCTGAATATTGCGATACTCGTACTTTTCTCAAATTGGAGGTCGTTATTTATTTGTTTATCTCTTGGCCATACAAAGACAACGGAATTTTGAAGCTTTAAAAGTTTAATTATCACTTAAAGCCTATTGTATTCTCATATTCACTTGCACCCACGATAAAGTTAGCAATAAGACAATAAGACAATTTCTACAAATGTTATCTTGATTAACATGAAGGGGAGAGAGGAATAGCAGTTTGTAAGAATAGTTAGTACAAGAGTAGTGGTAGTCATGTCATCGTCAGATTTTTGAAGTACTATCAGACTATCACCATTCAATTGTCTCTTGGGAAGTAATAGCGTATGGAATGTCAAAGCTAGCTTAAAGGCAGATCATGTCTTCATTCTCCTATATTCTTCCTGTACCTGTAGCAGTCGCTCTGCCCTACTGATTCCAAGGTCGCGGGTTCAAATCCGTCCCAGACCGATGGCTTTTAAGTGTGCTTAAAAACAGCAGCTCCATGTCAGTAGATTTATTGGCATGTAAAAGAACTCCAGCGGGACGAAATTTCGGCACACAGCGACACTGATGTGATCCTAGGAATTAATAGCGTCGTTAAACAACAATTTTGTTTTCTACCTACAGCCTAATATATAATAAAAATATCTCTGTAAACGTTTAATTCGATTAAAATGCAGTAGTAAAAATAAACGATAGTGTTGAAGGGAAAAACAAATACCACGAATAACACTTTGCCAATCTCAAATGATACCCTGTGTAAAGAGTCATCCAGCTTGTAATTATGGTGCAATGAAAATAATGTCCTCCAGTTATAAAGAGACTATCAGATTACATTTTCAATCACCACTGCCATTCTTTTAGAAATGCTTGATCTTATTTTGATTTAAGGTTTACATCTTCTAACGTGCAGGTCATATCGCATTCCAGCATTCGAGAACAGGTCGCACAGGTTCTCCTGTACGGAATGTTTATCTGCACAGCACCTAGCCACTTACTGCGACTTTATCTGTGCAGTATAGAAGGTGCTCATATTTGTTCAAGGGGCCAGGAATAGCTGTTAGAGCGAATAAGTATTAGAAAATGGGAGAGGCATTACCATTACCCAGGAATGTATATAACAGTTACTGCATTGCTGTTTTATATCCTCTACCACTCTGGACTATCAGAGAATGGATGAATGAGTGACTACAATGTTGCTGAAACCAACCCGCGGTTTCTGGAGTTTCGTAGCATTCGTGAGGATAAGGAAAACCCCGCCACCTCAACACCATTAGACTACATATTCCTGTTTCTTTCGTTCATATCTCCTCATTCTGTTAGGCTTTAATAGGATTTTGTCCTACTCGGTACATAAACACTTCCTTTTATTGCATGGCGTGGACATCCAGTGGGCAACACGAGTAGCTAGTAGTTCAAGAAGCGACCGTCAGATAGAAGCACAAACCAGACATTGCCTCTGACAAAGCACTTCTACTGTCTGCAATGTACGGACCTCTTGCGGTGTAGCCAAGCAGCTAATTCAGCGCGAATTGCAAAATAAAATAAAATTTCTTTGTTGTTTAACGACGCTGTCAATTGCAAGTCTTTTCCTTATTCCTGAAATCCTGAAATGCAAGTTTTGAACCTCACGAATAACAATTATTTTTACTCTCTC